>CM071926.1:128000188-128587890 GCA_016081115.2 Rehmannia glutinosa
AGAGATTTATACTTCAAATAAAAGTAAAATATTTAGGCTTAAGCTACTTATAATATAAATACTCATATTAATTGATAAATTATAAGTATCCAACACATAATAAGGGGTAATTATAAATAAAGGCAAATTTAAGAAGGTATTTGTGATTTTAAAATATAATGCGATATTTGTAAATAGATATTCCGTTTCAATAATTCAATTTTTATTTCTTATTTGAGTGTACATTTCACTGTACGAACATTTGCCAAATATATGTCATTAAAAGCAAATAGTTAATTAAGAAGGATTTTTAATATAATATATAATTTTTGTATGATATGAAATAGAAAATAATACGAATGATCCTCAATCATTTGAATGTTTGAAATCAAATGTCAAATGCATCTTTTAGACTAAATAATTATTCAAATGTCAAATGCATCCTAGTGAATAGGTATGTCGTGTTCCCCCTATTTTGCTTTAAAACATTTAATCCAGCCACAATCTTCTCGTAAATCGTAATGCTCCTCAAACTTTTTAAGAATTTCCATGAAAGAAGGCTCTAATTTTTGGCAAACAAATGGTTGACGTCACCATCATTCACTATATTTTAATCATGTTATAAAACTGGACACAGCTGCAATCGTTAGACTTAGACCATTTAGTTTTTCATTGTTACACTATGTCTCGCAATTTTCAAAGTTAGGCACTTTGGACGGATCAAAATCCACTCTGCCCATATTTTCTCAAAAATAAAATCTAAAAGAAACGTATAGTGGATAACATCTGTTAGAAAAATGTACTTACATTAATCTTAGTGAAATATGAGAAAATGGAAGGTTTCTTGTTTTCACTAATTAAGCTATTCATTTTACGCGTATTAATTCGACCAAGTGATTTTTTTTTCCAATTTCCAATTTTATTTATTTTAGACAAAACGACTAATCGCATCACTTGATCATTGCATAATTTATATGCATGAACTTTTAAAAAAAATGGAAATGGGAATAAAATTCAAAAGAACTAAAACTAGGTATAACAGGGGTGTAAATGAATCGAGTCAATGCGAACAAGTGATGTTCAAGCTTGTTTGAATATAATTCGAGCTTTAAAAAATATATTTCAGCTTGTTTAATTATTAATCCGATCGAGTTTTAACGAGTTTTAGTCGAGTCGAAGACGAATCAGGCTCAAGTAGTTTGATATTTTTACGCATATTTTATTCCTTTTTTTACTAATCGAGTCGAGCTCGAACTAGCCTAGGTTTATATTTTAGCGAACTAAAAAGTGTGTCCAATTTTACTTTGTTATGTTAATAAATCGAGCTCGAACGAAGTTTTGACGATCGATTTCAAGTCGAGTATCAAGTAGCTTGATTTGTTATGTTAAAAGGCCGCTCTCTCTCTCTTCTTCTAGTCTCTCTGCCTTCTCTCTACCTTCTCCCTCACACAGTGTTCTCTCTTCCCCCATTCCTCCACCAAGGAGGATGGGGGAACTACTAAAATGTTCTTATCCCAATATGGGAGTGTTAGTTTCTCCTTGTGGGACTTTAGTTTCTCTTAATGAGAGTGGTTTGTTTTCTCTTTGTGAGAATTTATTTTGTTTTTATCTTTTGTTTTTGCTTTGTTTTTTCTTCAGATCTATTCATTTGGGCTCAAGATCTAGTCTCTTTAGATGTAGATCTGGTCAATTGGTTTTAGATCTGGTGACTTTGGAGGTTGATCGACTGCAAGAGGTGTTTTCATAATGGTTTTCATCAAAGAAAGACACAAGATGGAGTTTGGATCCGAGCATGTTGAAGATTGAAGGAAGATTTTGTCATGAATTTGGAACTTCTAGCCATTTGATAGAGTTTTGGTTTCTTTTTTGTTACAAAATGTTCGCTTGTTTTTGTTTCCAAGTCCTGTAATTTTCTTTTCACTTGGGTTTGTGAGCACCCTTTGTAAGTTTATCTTGTTTATTTTTCGTTTCTTTTCCTTTCCTTGCTTTTCTTTTGTTTTGGTCTGTTTTTTGTTTGTGGGGTTTACCCCTCTCAGGATGTGGTGATGTATTCCACTTTGTTATCCCTGAGTATGAGGCCAAGTCTCTTTTACTTGGTTCTCCCCGATCTGTCTTGGATGTGTTTGTAAAGTGTAATCCTTGAGGATTGTTGGGTCTATTGACCCCGGTTTTGTACTTCTTTTTGTGTATTAATAAAATTTCTACTGTTTCAGAAAAAAAAAAAAATTACTTATCAAAATTAGTCTGGCTCTCTTAAATTGTCTTATAAAGGATACAATAAAGCTTTTACCCTCTAGTTTTGATTTGCATATCTTCAAATCTTCAATGGAATAGCTCTAAACCATATCGCTTTTGTGTCAATAATTTCTTCTCAATAGGAACAAATTCATGATTCTTATATGATAGTCCTAGGTTTCAAATATTGACTTTGGATAACCTGCAAACAAGAAAAAGTGTGAATTTTCCAGGGGTTGTTGGTAAGAAGTCAACCTCAAACAGAGAACAAAATGCATCCCCATCAATCAAGATTTTAAAACTACATCATTCAGGAAATTGGAACTATAAAATATAATTGTCCATATTCTAATTAATTTATTCTGTCCAATTTGAATTTTTGAATTTCAGAATAACTGGTACATGGCAAGGCAAAAAAACATTTAAAACAAGCAAGACGACAAAAACACTACTGTTAAGTATAAACGAAATAAAATACTAGCGGATGTAGAGAATAAGTGGGCACAAGGCATAGACCAAGAATATATATTCAAAATATTATGTCAAAAATGCCTATGAAAACTTAATCGCCTGAGCAGCAGGGGTGTGCATGGTTTGGTACGCTGCCTCTGCGAGATTTAAAATTTCTAGAACTGCGTTCAAGGTTCGAATCCCAAAATTAAATTTCTAGAATCAACCATAAAAAAAAAAATTGTCCCGTAACGCCCCCAAAGTTCGTGGATAGTTCGGACGGAGATTCGATTCTAATGAGACGATGCGAAATGGGTGCGATATGTACGAGAAAAATAGAGATTCAAAGATTATTAAAAAAATAAACACACAAAAAAAGGTGAAAGGAATAATCAGTGTAAAAATATTAAACGGTAATACTTTCAAGCTTTTTTTAGTGCAATCTCAAAAATACGTACATACTAAAATCATTAGTACTATACGAGTTTAACTTTTTGATACTTTATATTTAACTTATACATAAAGTTTCTTTAATTAATATTTAAGTACTAAATTTTTAATATTGTAGTTATAAATCTTTCTTTCATGATATAGACTATACCATTTTATTAGTTTAATATCAATTTAACTTTATTTAATTTATAGTTTAAAGTATAGGTTTTTCTTTTTGGATTTTACATTATATGTTTCAGATATTACGTTATTCATATAATTAATTAGTAAAAGTCTAGAATCTCAACGAATGATAAATTTAATAGCCTCATATACACAATAATGTTCTATAATCTTGACATTATCATGGGCTCTTGACTTAAGAAAGAAAAACTAACTAATAACTATGATAAATTAATATGAAATGAAAGTTTATAGTCTCAATATCTCAATTTCTTGATTAAACGATAACTCTAGTTTAGGTGCAATTTACTAATTATTTAAGTATTTTTAATTCAATTAATTTTCTTGATCAGATGATGAGTCTAGTTATGATCCTTAATAAGTAAAATATCATCAAAATTAAATATAGTTTTATAATTTATTTTGTTGGGTACATTTAAATAAATTAATATGATGACAACCAATTTTTGATAAATAATTATTTTGCATATTTTTGTGTGTGTTTTGTGTGATTATTTATGCATATTTTTGGAGTGTTTTATTTGCATGATGCACATTTTAGTGTTATGTTTTGTTGTTTTGTTGATTATCTAAGTTTTGGTGAGAAAAAACAAGTTTTAGAGTAAGAAGCGTTAAAAAGTCATTTCATGCAACTGGGGCAGTCGTCGTATTTTAGACATAACGTTTTCATATGAAGTCCAATTGACATTATGATTATACCACTGGAAAGCTAAGACAATGTTCTACAAGGTCTATTTGTGGTACTAAATGCAAATAAAGACGTTTGGATGGGTTAAAATCATGTGCAAATGGAAATAATATGTTGAAATCTCGGAAATGACACATCTTAGTATTTTGTCATAACTATCTCTACAAAATTGATATTGAGGTTATTCAAGCGGATATGGAAAGCTAAGAGATAGAGCTACAAGTCATAAGAAGACATGAAGGCCAAATTCCGAAGTTTCGACGGTGCGCGGCGACAACGATTCTGTTGACGAACTCGTGCGCTTGCACTCGCGACTTCCCCGGACACGAAAAATGCGATTTCTTTTCTCTTTTTAGCTCTTCCACATTGTCTAGGACTCTAGTCTTATTAAAAGACTTGGAGAGCCCATACTTTCGGACATCTTTACTTTCTAGTACTTTTAAATCTTTAGTTTTTGTTATTTTTCTTCCATTCAACATTGGGATTGCTTGGGTTCTTCCCATCGAAGTTATTTTGCTGCTTAATCAAAGCATAATATTTCTTCATCATCTTTATCTGATTTCAATTGTTTGGTGATTATTATTATTGCATTATGATGTATATAATTGTTTTATTTCCTTCAGTTAAAATTATGATTCCATCCACAAGCATGAACTAACTTCTTTGTTCTAGCATTAGGATAATTTGATTCAAACAATCAAGCACAAATATGAACCAATTGATTTGCTTTTCCTGAATAAATTGTTTTACTTGGTAATTGATTATCTGATCAACTCTTGATTATTTTGAGGGAATAATTGAGATCGAGAGAAGATATTATTCATGTACTAAATTTATTTAGAAGGTTGTATATGAATTAGAGATGTATTATCCAACTTGGTTAATGAAAATAGCAAATTGGTTGTGGATAGACCTAATGTAACAACCATTTTTTTTATTAAATAATAAAAAGGATTAAAAAAAAAGAGATGGAGGATATTGGGGGACAATGGAAAATAAAAGTAGAGAAAGTGGGGATAATGGACTGGAAAGTTGAGAAAAAGAAAGAAAAAAAATATAAGTGGGGGAAATTAGTGAAGATAATGGAAGAAAAAGTGGGAAATAGAATAATAAAAAAAGAAAGAACTAAAAGATGATGTTGGTGAATTAGTTTGAGATGAGAGATGGGGCAAGTGAAGAAAGAACAGAAAAGAAGAGGAAAGAAAGAAGGAGAAAAGAAAGAAGAGAAAAGAGAGAAAGAAGGAGGGAAAAAAAAAAGGAATCAAGGGAAATACAAGAAACAAAATTCGATTTGTGGTACAAATTATCCGAGAAGTTTGAAGGTTTCATAATTATTTCTTTAGTTTCATATTAAATTTGGTTAAGTTTTACTAATCATATTATATAATAATTTATGTATAGATTCTATTGAGTAGAAGCCGTGGTGAATTTTATCTTAATTGATCCGAGTCATCCGACAAACCAGACAAGTAATTTCCTTAGTTATCTTGTAGAATTAGGATTTAAATTGATTTTTATGTTTAATTCAAAGACTGACACCTAATATGTATATATATGTGTGAATGTGAATTGATATGTGTTTTAGGAAATCCACAGACTTTATTTTTTAATTATTAGTTGGTTTAATAATGTAAATCTATATAGTAGTCCAAACGTTGTTATTAAAAAAATGAATTGAATTAATGAGGAAGTGAGTATATAAACATCATACCTTATTAGAATTTCATACGTCCAGGTTAATAGATTTAATGGTCAAACCATATTTGACAAGACAATGGATTAATTAAGTATTTGGGAGATTCTTGATCCTCACACTTGTTATTGTATATTTAAACCTCTGTTCAATGAAAATATGTATAAGAATAAATCTAGCTATAGCTTATTGGTGTTGTTAAATAATATTGTTTTTTTATCAAGTCTAAATTTTATGGATTAGTTGATAGATGATGTTAACAGCTCATTAGGTGATTATCAGCAATTAAGAAGTTCTTTAGCTAAATGACATATAAAAATATTTATAGGTAATTAAAGTAATTTTATGCGATACCGAGCGTTAATCTATTTAATTCCTTGATTAAATGAATGTAGGGATTCTCCCAATTAATTGAATATAGGATTTTCCCTTAACTAGTTTAACATAGTTTTCTTTTTCAAATTAATTGAACGTAGGGTTTTCCCTAATAAGTTGAATGTAGTGTTTTGTTCTCAAATTATTTTTCAAGTAATGTGATTTAATTATTATGCTATGCGCTTATATTTATTCTCGCATTTAATGAAAAGTGGCATCACCTAGGTTCATACATCATGTTAAATGTACGTTAATAGCATTTCACGAGCATACAAAGATCAAGTCGAGTCAAATTTTAGTTTAGAATTAATAATATGTTTTGTAAAGAAATTGGTGTACATTATTCTGATCTTTTTGAGGTGAGTGGGAAATGGGCGCGGGGACCATTGTTCGAGATAATGTCTTGCTTGCGCTAATGTTAATGTTAAAGAAAATGGGCATTCGGGCAAAATATTAATCGGAGTTCCAAATAACAAGGCCCATGCGACCCTGAATAGAACAATGTGCCACCAAGTGAGCTCGCGTCTTAAAGAAAGTTTTAAGTAAAGAAAAAAAGAAAAGTTTTGAAGTAAATATTATATTATTGCATTAGACATGCATTCATGCTTGAGATTACTTGTTGAGCTTCTTTAAAGCTCATTCCACGAATGTTTAATATTTACAGATGAGAACCCTGATGAGGAAGGAGATGGCGCAGCGCAGTGACTCGCGAACCCATGTCTTTCATGATTTTCATGTCTTTCAAGTTATAAAAAAAAGAGCTTGAGTTTTAATTGGAATGTTGACTGTCATTTCCATTTCATTATGGATATTTCTGGATTTATAGTTGTTTCAATTATTAGTCTTTATTTTCGCTACAAACTCTGAAACGAAGTAAAATTTTATTTATTCCGTATTTTAAGAAATCTTTAAAGTGTTTATATTATAAATACTTATTTTCACATTAAAATTCAATAAGCTAGAAGGTGCTATATTTTGTGGTATCAGAGCCGAGACTTTTAAAATCGGTTCTGCAGACTTCAAAAATTTTTCTTTAGAAAATATTTTAAGTCAAAAAGTCATGGTTTCTAAGTCACGCTTCGAGCATCTCCCTCTGCAATTCGGTAAGGATTACATTTATTGTCATTATTAATTGATATATTTTTTTTCTATAAAATGTATGCCTGTATGAAATTGATTGTTGTTTGAATTGAATAGATGACAGATGAACTTAATATTTTATCTGATAAAAAAAATTCATTTTATATGCAAATAAAATTATTCACATAATTTTACTTCAAATTCCAACGTGATTGTTATAATGATACTATTCCGCATTAAGTTTTACCGTATCAGAAGAATGCTAATGATTACTTACACTAAGTTAGAAAATAATATTAGAATGGAACATATGATTGCGAGAATTTAATGAACTTAATAAACTTATTTCAGTTAATATAAAATGAATCGCAACACTAGCTCGACTCACCAAGATGACAATGGTTCCAACACCAACAATGCTCAAGGGACTCCCCTGACTGTCGATGCTCTCTTGCAAGCTTTGACTACTTTTGGTGATACTAATCAGACTAGACGTGCTGACGTTCCTGAAAGAAACTGGTTATCAGACTTTCTTAGGTTATCCCCGCCATCTTTTACGGGTACCACTGATCCTATCGAAGCTGAGGGATGGCTTACTGAGATGCGAAAAATCTTTTTTGTAATTGACTGTACTGATGACGAACGTGTTAACTATGCAACGTTTGTGCTGAGAGGCGATGCATATGATTGGTGGAGGATGGTGCAACGTCAGATAGAGGGCGACACTAGCCCTTTTACTTGGAAAAGGTTCACATAAGTCTTTTATGATAAGTACTTTCCGAGGAGTGTTCGCCAACAGAAGGAAAGAGAATTTATACAGTTGGAACAGAGGAATCGTACGGTGGCCGAATATGAAGCAGAATTCGCCAAATTGTCCAAATTTGCTCCTATCTTAGTTGTTACTGAGGAACGAAGAGCCAGACAATTTGAAGGACTCCGACCCCAAATCAAGCTTGCAGTGACTCCTTTTGAACTTACTACTTATCGCAAAGTTATCAACAAAGCTATGTTGGTGGAAAGGGCTTCACTCAGGATAGAGTGTTCACAATGACACAAGCAGAAGTCGAGGAAGCAACAGACGTGGTGGCTGGTAACAAACTAATTCTTGCTTTTTTTCAAATTTTATATCATTATGTTCATGCATGCTTTGAGTGTGTAATTATTTTGTAGGATCTATGAATGTTTGTGGTATACCTGCTTATGTGTTAATTGATTCTGGTGCTTCGCACTCTTTTGCGAACTCCAAATTTGCTATGAACCTGTCCGATTATGCTACTTCGTTGGACACTCGTTTCAGCATATCAACTCCATCGGGGGATATCATGAACTCAACCTTAGTTTACACTAACTATCCAATTTCCATTGATGGGAGAGAGTTATCTGCTAATCTTATTGAGTTGAATATTCATGACTTTGATGTCATTCTAGGAATGGATTGGTTGTCCAAACATCACGCAACAATCGAATGCCGAGCTCGAAGGGTAGTCTTTCATTCTCTTCAGGACTCCCAACTATTCTTTCAGGGAGTCTCATCAAAACATGTTAACCCTATCATCTCAGCTATGAAGGCCGTAAACTCCTGAACAAATGTTGTGAAGCCTATCTAGCTTCAATAACTAAAGTTTCGAAAGAGTGTCCTTCTATTGATCAAATTGCTATTGTCTGTGAGTATCCCGATGTATTCCCTGAAGATATACATGGTGTTCCGCCAGAGAGAGAGGTGGAATTTGTCATAGAATTAGTACCTGGGACGACACCTATATCCAAAGCACCATATCGAATGGCTCCTACTGAATTGAAAGAACTCAAGGAACAACTACAAGATTTACTCGATAAAGGATTCATCAGACCGAGTTTCTCACCTTGGGGTGCACCAGTCTTATTTGTCAAAAAGAAGGATAGAAAAATGAGATTGTGTATTGATTATCGTGAACTTAACAAGGTGACAATCAAGAACAAATACCCTCTTCCAAGAATTAAGGAATTATTTGACCAACTTCAGGGTGCTGGGTATTTTTCTAAGACCGATTTGAGATCAGGATACCATTAATTGCGCATCCGAGAAGAAGACATTCCAAAAACTGCATTTCGTTCTCGATACGGTCACTATGAATTCCTTGTCATGCCTTTTGGTTTGACTAATGTTACAGTCACATTCATGGACTTAATGAATCGAGTATTTTCTGATTATCTTGATAAATTCGGCATAGTTTTTATTGACGATATCCTTATTTATTCTCAGTCGAATGAAGAGCACGAACAACATTTAAGACTAGTATTGCAGAGACTATGAGAGAAAAAGTTATTTGCAAAATTCAGTAAATGCGAGTTCTGGTTAGACAATGTTCCTTTCTTGGGACATATTGTTTCTCGAGAGGGAATTTCTGTAGATCCTAGCAAGGTTGAGGTGGTGAAAAATTGGCCTACACCAAAGAACATAGTAGAGATCTGCAGCTTCCTTGGGTTAGCTGGCTACTACAGAAGATTCGTCGAGGGTTTCTCTAAGATCTCCGCTCCACTAACTCAACTAACCAGGAAGAACACTAAGTTTCAATGGAATGACAAGTGTGAACGAGCTTCACGAAGTTGAAAGAAAGATTGATGATGGCCCCAGTTCTTACACTGCCAAATGGGATTGATGGTTTCATTATCTACAGTGATGCATCGTTGAAGGGTTTAGGTTGTGTTCTTATGCAACATGGGAAAGTAATTGCATACACTTCTAGAAAACTAAAGGATTATGAGAAAAATTATCCAACTCACGATCTGGAATTAGCAGCAGTGGTTTTTGCATTAAAAATATGGTGACACTACTTATATGGGGCTAGGTGTGAAATTTACACCGATCATAAAAGTCTAAAATATTTCTTCACTCAGAGAGAACTTAACATGAGACAACGCAGATGGCTCGAACTACTGAAGGACTACGATTGCGTTATCAATTGCCATCCGGGTAAGGCCAACATGGTAGCAGACACTTTGATTCGTAAAGGTCAAGGATCCATTTCTACTTTGCATGTGGTTCAACATCCGTTGTTAAAGGATATACAAAACATTGAGTTGGAAATTATTCCCCGAGAAAAGATGAGTTATTTGGCTACCTTGAGTTACAACCGTCAATTCTGGGAAGGATAAAAACTGCACAACTAGATGACCCAAAGATAAACAAGATTCGTTTAGAAGTCATTGAAGGAATAACGACTTGATTATGTGATCTCAACAGATGGAACTTTACATTTGGGTAATAGACTTGTAGTCCCAACAGAGAACTTCAAGCTAGAGATTATGAAGGAAGCTCACAACTCTTCTTACTCCATTCACCCGGGAAGTACGAAGATGAAACATGACCTCAACAAACATTTTTCATGTGTTGGCATGAAAAAGGACGTGGCATCATACGTCCAGAGGTGTCTTACATGTCAACAGGTCAAGGCTGAACATCAAAGACCTTCCGGTCTTTTGCAACCACTGATGATTTCTGAGTGGAAGTGGGAGCGTGTTGGATGGGACTACCAAAAACAAAAATGGGATTCGACTCTATCTGAGTTATTGATTCTGGATTTAAACAAAAGGCTAAGCTTTGGAAGAAGAAGTCCAAAAATTGCGTGTGGATAACAAGGAGCTCAAGAAGCTAAAGAAGTTGAAATGGGTCTTGTTTATATCATAGATGATTTGCATTGCCTTGTGGTTGGCTTAGTATAGTGGATTTGGTTATGGTGGGAGGAGGATAGGGCAATCTAGTTTGTGTATTAGGATAAGTTTTTTGGGTTATGTTGCCCTGTTTGTTAGGAGAGGTCAATGTAGTGTTTAATCGCAAAAGTTGGTTCTGTTTTGATTTGGTTATGATTTGGTTCTATTTTTTTTATAGTAGGATAAGTTTGTAATTGTTGGCCAACTCCCTGTTTTTCCTCGAATTTAATGGATATGGAAGTTCAAATGAATATTCCTGTTGTGGATTTGATTGTGTTTGAAAATTTCTAATTAACCTAGCTACCAAAACAGAACATGAAAATTTGCAACTAACCAAGCTAAAAAAGAACACTTCAAAAACAAGACACTTCATAATCTGCAAATTTCATAGCCAATAAAGTCATGATCCATTGTATCAATACATTGCCAAACGTTGCAGACCAATCTCCACAATACATTGCCAAAAGTTGCAGACAAAAAAATATTGTGAAATTTGTAGATAAGATACATTACCAAATATAATCAAGTCTCTTGACAACGCTGACAAAATTGAACAAAAACACTCCAACATTCACTGGTCACTTGAACTTCCCTTCTTGGTTTTCTTCATCTTTGATGGATTAGCTTGAGACAGTGCAAATGTGAGGTCTTGGAGGCTAACATATTTCTTCCCAACAGAAATAATCACACCAATTTTTCTGTCAACATGAAAAAGCAAAAAAAAAAAAAGAAGAAGAAGAAAGTTTCAGAATTCGGCCAAGAAGAGAAGAAATGTAAGAATAAGAAAGTAAAACATGATATCTCCCAATTTTGGTAGCCATAAAACCTATGTCCGGGGAATCACACCAATTTTTCTGTCAACATGAAAAAGCAAAAAAAAAAAAAAAAAAGAAGAAAGTTTCAGAATTCGGCCAAGAAGAGAAGAAATGTAAGAACAAGAAAGTAAAACATGATATCTCCCAATTTTGGTAGCCATAAAACCTATGTCCGGGGTTGTCATTTGTCCAAGATGTTCGAAGCTGAGTACGTTTCCCACAGTGGCAAAAAACTCAAGCAGCACAACAACTAGGGAGGAAACTGATGATATTTTGCTGAGTTCCTGCCAATTGAGTGATGTGATGAGAGAAGACAGGTTTAGATTAAGAAAATGAAGGGCTCTGTTTTTATGACAGCTTAGGAGGAAAATGGAGCAGTTGGAGGGAAATAGGAGATGAGTTCCCTCCATTATTTCGGTCTACATGGCATTTTAGGAGACCATTTATATTTTTTTAGAACAAATGACACATCACTCACCATGTAAGCAATTTTCCCTCCAAAATTGGCCAAATCCCCAAATTAATTGACATGTCAGCAATTTCCGGTGATTTTGGAGAGCTCCGACCAAAATAGGATGTAATCTCAAAAAATTAAAAAAACAGTGGACTAAATTCGGAATAGGACAATATAGAGGACTAAATGTCTAAATGGCCAAAGTTACAGGACAAATTTTCTAATTTTCCCGAATGGAAATGATGAACTTACACTTCTATCTAAAAAACAAAAATGTTTATACATTTTTAAAGACATGAATGTTATTTCACAAAAATGGATTAGTTGGTATTATTTAATAACACCCCTTCACGTATAATGCAGTCTCAATCGGATTTAAGAATTTGTCATGGGTTAGCTTTTTCTGGCCAGACTAGTTTCAACAACCCCAAACACATTGATATGTACTGATAAGGACTATTTCCAGCCTTATTCACACTCCCAAACACATCCTTAAACAATAAACAATAAATATATCAATAATTTTTAACACTATGAGGATTTATTAACTTCAGTATCGTGTGAATTTTGTGCATGTGATATGAAGATTACTAAATTTCATCTTATATTAATGAAAATACAAAATAAGAAGAAATTGTCACTTTACTTCCATTTTTTATAATCAAAATGAATTTCATTCATGAGAAGAAATTGTTGTATACCGACTGTATTTGTATATTTGTATATATAATTATATGTTGAGTTTGTATAATTTAAACAAAAGAATTAAGAGAGTAAAAATATCCGAGAAAAGAATAAGGAAGAAGAGAGAGATTAGAGGGAGAGAATTTTGTAACAATTTTTCTGATGTCCATTTTCGATTCCTGCCATCCCTTACATACTGCCCACAAAGGGGGGACCACAATAACTGATTCTGAATTTTAAAGATAACGTTTAAAAAACATAATGAAAAACCCTAACACTTCTAATACTTTTACTCAATTAAATATTCCAGCCCAACAATGCATCAATCCACCGATCCAACTGTCCAATAGGCCCAACATGCTCATTTTTATCCAAGCCCATTTCCTTTCATCTTTAATTCTCTTTTTCGGACACAACATCCAAGTTTCCAGTAAACCCTAAGTCTCAAACCTTCTCCTCATCTTTCCCCATCTCTGTTTCTTTCTCCAGATCCACAACAATACCCCCCCGTTCAACAGATCCTTGTCCCCAAGGATCAAACCCTGGAAACTTCTTGATCAAATACTTAGAATCTTCCCAAGAAATGAACTCATCAGTCTGAGTAGACCAACGAATGCGAAGTTGCTGAATTCGTTCCCCTTTCCGAATAATTTCGCGGTGTTCAATAACTTCCAATGGCTCGATTTTGAAGTTCCGATCTGTATCAGTAGTTGGTAACTCTGAAGAAGGAAGGTATTGTTGCCCTATCTTTCTTTTCAATAAGGAGACGTGAAAAACCGGGTGGATACGGGAACCTTCGGGTAAATCCAATTTGTATGCCACCTGTCCTATCTTCTCCAAAATTTTGTACGGTCCAAAATATTTGGAAGCCAATTTCAAATTTTTTCTGAGCTCAACTGAGTTTTGTCGAAAGGGTTGTAGTTTGAGATAAACCCAATCTCCAACTTCAAAATTTCTTTCCTGTCTGTGTTTATCAGCATAAACCCTCATGCGATTTTGTGCTTGAATGAGATTTTCCTTAAGTGTCCGCATAAAAATTTCTCTCTCTCTCAGTAAATCCTTTGCCTCCGAACATGTAGAATCCAAATAAAAACGCAAGGAGTGTAATGGTGGGGGGTATCCATACAAAGCCTGAAAGGGTGTAGAGTGTAAACCAGTATGATAATTCGTGTTATACCAAAATTCAGCCAAAGATAACCACTGTAGCCACTTCTTAGGTGTAGCATGCACCATACACCGGAGATAAGTCTCCAAACACTGATTCAACCTTTCAGTTTGGCCATCCGACTGAGGGTGATAAGCTGAGCTCATATTTAAACTTGTTCCCATAAGTTTAAATAACTCTTTCCAAAATAAACTAGTGAAAACCTTATCCTCGATTCACAATCTTTGAGAGGTTGGCCATGAAGTTTGTAAACTGTGTCCAAGAAAACCTTAGCAATCCCTTGAGCTGTAAAAGGGTGTGATAAGGACACAAAATGAGCATATTTAGTAAAACGATCAATAATCACCAGAATAACAGATTTACCCCCTGACTTGGGTAATCCCTCAATAAAGTCCATAGATATGTGAGTTCAGGCCTGTTCAGGAATAGGTAGGGGTTGCAAAAACCCAGGATATGGACCACTATCTGATTTATTTCTTGCACACACATCACACTTCTTCACCCAACTGATAACATCATTTTTCATCCCAGGCCAATAAAAAACACATTTCAACCTCATATAAGTGCCAATGATTCCAGAGTGCCCACCCGAAGGTGAATTGTGCATTTCTGTGAGAATTACTGCTCTTAAATCAGAATCACTGCCAATTCCCAACTTGCCCTTGTATCTAACCACTCCTTTGGATACATCAAAATCAGGATAAGTACTGGGATTCAAAGTATTTGCTACTATAACCTTGGTGAAAAATTCATCATGTTGATAGCTCAGCATAACTTGTTGAACCCAACTTGGGTAGACAGTAGTGATGGCTTCACAATGAACATCATATTCTCATCTCCTGGATATGGCATCAACTACCCTATTTTCAGTCCCCTTCTTATACTGAATTTCATAGTCAAATCCCAACAATTTAGTCAACCACTTTTGTTGCATTGGGGTCACCACTTTCTGATCCAATAAATATTTTAAGGACTGTTGGTCAGTCCTAATGATAAACTTGCTGCCTTGAAGGTAATGTTGCCATTTTTGGACTGCCATTAAAACAGCCAAAAATTCTCTTTCATATATGGATAAGGCTTGATTCCTAGGGCACAAAACTTTGCTCATGAAAGCAATAGGTCTGCCCTGTTGCATTAAAACAGCCCCAACACCTGTTCCACTGGCATCTGTTTCCAACACAAAGGGTTTGGAAAAATCTGGCAAAGCCAACACAGGGGTTGACACACATTGCATCTTTTAATGCTACAAAAGCCTTATTAGCCTCAGATTCCAACTAAACCCCTCCTTCTTAAGCAGATTAGTTAATGGTCTACTCAATAGCCCATAGCCTTGAATAAATTTCCTGTAGTACCCAGTGAGGCCTAAAAAACCCCTCAATTGTTTGACTGTGGTTGGAGTAGGCCATTGAGTCATGCTAGCTATTTTCTCTGGATCTGTGGCCACTCCTTCTTGGGAGATAATATGGCCCAGATATTCAATTTTGGTTTGCCCAAAATGACATTTGCTTCTCTTGGCATATAACTGATTTTTTATTAAGATAGTCAGTACCAATTCTAAGTGATGCAAATGTGCCTCCCAACTTGAGCTGTAAATCAATATATCATCAAAAAATACCAACACAAACTTCCTTAGATATTCCGCAAAAATTTGATTCATCAAAGATTGAAAAGGCTGGGGCATTACATAGCCCAAATGGCATAACCAAGAACTCATAATGACCATTATGGGTTCTAAATGCTGTCAAAAACCTGTGTTCTGCCTTCATACGAATTTGAAAATACCCTGATCTCAAATCAATTTTGGAAAAATACTGAGCTCCATGCAATTCATCTAACAACTCATCTATGATGGGAATTGGATAATTATGTTTAACTGTAAGATCATTTAAATACCTGAAATCAACACACAGTCTCCAAGAACCATCTTTCTTCCTGACTAATATGACCGTAGGCGAAAATGGGCTTTTTCTTTGTCTGAATGATGCCAGCTGCAAGCATCTCTTTGACTATTTTTTCAATTTCTGCTTTCTTGTCATGAGTTGTTTGGGTAAACTATCTGGCTTCAGCAAAATCTGATGCTCAACCCCCGCTGGAGAAGCAACCCCGGGGTTCTTCAAAACATTCCCAAACTTTCCCAACAATTCCAAAGTGTCAGATTATCCTCATTATCCTTAGGTTTATTAGTCAACACATACGCTTCATCAATTTGCCGAAGCATAATCACAATGAATCAATTTGTACAAGGTGGGCCTGTGATTAATTTGCGATCCACAAAGATGTGTGGGCACGAACCTTGACTCTTTTCCCAAAAGTGTAACAGTGAATGTCATTTCTCATAATCCAACTCAATAGGAGTACAAGATTTAAGCCAATCACCCCCCAAAATGAGATCACATCCTTCATTTTCAAGTAACCTCAAGGAATAAGTAAACTCATGCCCTTGCATCTTCCATTTGAAATTATGAGCCTTTTGAGAACTAACCATTCTCTGTCCATTAGCCACCTTGACCAATAAAGGTCTGGCTGGTTCAAGGGGACATCCTAGTTTCTTAGCAGTAGCTGATTGTATGAAACTCAAGGTGCTTCCTGAGTCAATCAAAATATGCAGTTTATGTGGTCCACATTCCCCATATAACCTCATAGTAATAATGTTATCCTCCCCAGAAATAGCATTTAAAGTCATCTGAATCTCCTTCATTTGTTGAATAGGCTCATTAATTTCACTTTGATCCTCAGGAGAAGGACAGCTGGAAGATAGCTCCTCTTCCTCTGTCATGATCATATATGTAATCCTTTGCTTGCACCTATGCCCAAAGGAAAATGGTTCATCACAATTATAGCATAAGCCCCTCTCTCTTCTCACAGCCATTTCAGATGCAGTAAGCATCTTAATAGGAGGCCTCTGTGGTGGAACCTGAGTAGGTTTAACACCCTGTGAAGGATTTTCAATCTTCCTAAAATTCTGAAAAGTAGTATAAGGTGGTCTGGAAGGAGTTTTGAATTTCTTTGTTATAGCATCCAAGGTAAGCAGCTGTTTCCTTCCCAGTTCAATGGTGTGGTGAAGAGTTGTGGGTTCAAACATAGTAATAAAGGCCTGCAACTCATCACTAAGACCACTTATAAAACTTGCAACAAAGTATTCTTCAGAAAACATACCATTGTGAAGCAAAACATCAAGCAAGATTTAAGCTCCTCAAACTTATCCACATAATCACTATAAGACCCTGTTTGTTTTAACTTATTGAACTCAGCAATAATTCTAGCCTCCTTCAACTCCTCAAATCGGGCCAAATCACCTCCAAAATCGCTGCCGCCAAGTAAGTTCCTCCTGTTTCATTGCAAAATTCTGATACCATTGAGAAGCTTTCCCTTCAAAATGCATGGATGCTAATGTAACCTTTTGATTGTTAGGTATATTAGGAATAAGCCTAAAATACCCTTCACATTTGAGGATCCAAGATCTTGGATGAGAACCATCAAACCGGGGAAAATCCAGTTTGGGAAGGGGACTGATCAGATGAACCCCTTGCTGCTCCACCTGCATCCTCCTGGGTGATTGCTGAAGTTTTGGTTGAGTCACATCAGTTGCAGAACCAAGGTAAGGTGCCCCTAGTATGGACTCTTCTTCTATCTGCCCTTTTCCTTTGTTAATATTTAACAGCTGTAATTGAATGGCAACTAAGGTGGTAGTGAGGTGGTCATATTTACCATTAATACCGAGTAATTGTTCATTCATAGTAGAGTTAAGCCTAGCAATGCTTCTTGTAACTTCGATTCAATTGCTTCCTTTTTAAAGCTTGATTTGCGTGTTTGATCAATCTTTCTTTGTGCTTCTTGCAGCTCTTTCAACCGAGTTCCATCCACCATTGCCAAGGACCACTGATTCTTGATACCAATTGTTGTATACCGACTGTATTTGTATATTTGTATATATAATTGTATGTTGAGTTTGTATAATTTAAAAAGTAGAATTAAGAGAGAGTAAAAATATCTGAGAAAAGAATAAGGAAGAAGAGAGAGAATTAGAGGGAGAGAATTTTGTAACAATTTTTCTGATGTCCATTTTCGATTCCTGCCAGCCCTTATATACTGCCCACAAAGGGGGGACCACAATAATTGATTCTGAATTTTAAAGATAACATTTAAAAAACATAATGAAAAACCCTAACACTTCTAATACTTTTACTCAATTAAATATTCCAGCCCAACAATGCATCAATCCACCGATCCAACTGTCCAATAGGCCCAACATGCTCATTTTTATCCAAGCCCATTTCCTTTCATCTTTAATTCTCTTTTTCGGACACAACATCCAAGTTTCCAGCAAACCCTAAGTCTCGAACCTTCTCCTCATCTTTCCCCATCTCTGTTTCTTTCTTCAGATCTACAACAGAAACTTACAACTGATTATAATATCAAATGAAAATTAGTTGCAAGTCCTACAAAATTATAAACGTATGTTGATCTAATATAACTTTTTTAACCCTAAATGGATCTAGCTAACTAATTCGTAGAGAATCAAAACATCGCAACAAAAGCACTGAATAAAACACGTACTAAAAAATTGATCTTTCTTATGTCTGGAGTTGTAAATGAACAAAGTGTTTGACAAACAACTCGTGAATAAGCTCGGATAGCGTTTGGTTATTTCATTTAACAAACTCGTTAAGGGCTCGATCAATAGTTCGATTATGATTCAATTGATAATAAAATAATATTATTTATTTAAAATACTTAATTTTAAAATTGAAATTATATTTTATAAGTTAAATAAAAATATTAAAAAGTTAAACATGTATCAAATAGTATTGTATAATATAATCTATAATTCTATATAAAATGAAAAAAAAAACATAAAGTTACAATATTAAAAATTTACCCTTAACATATGAATTAAAGTTGAATTTGTTCACAAACATATAAGAGCACGAACTTGTCAAATGTAATTGTATTTATTTGTTGTTTGCGAACAAAATTATCCATTGTTCACGAACACGCAATGAACACAAATTTGAATTCGAATACTAAATAGTTTTAACAAACGAACACGAACAAGCTTTTTAAGATTTGAAGAGAGCTTGGCTCGAGTTCGAGCTTGTATAAAATTAAATAAACATTTGGCAAACAGACTAAAGCTCGACTCAGATCATTTACACCCCCACTTCTATCATGTATCGTTGGGTAATGGATCATCTAAATTTTCTAAACAAAATCCTACAAACGGAACACTTTTTTTTTGAAAAGAAAAAGAAATATATTATTTCTGGAAATCGTCCAGCATCGAATGAGACAAAAAATTTGGAGGATCCTCCCATGAGGTAGTTACAGAATTAGAGTGTTTTGCAAACTGAGCTAACTCATGGGCTATGGAATTAAAATTTCTACTGATCCAAAATAAACTAACAGATTGATTAGAAGAGATGAAATGCCAGATATCTTCAAATATGCTGGGCAAGCTTGTTCTACATCCACATCTTTTTTTCGCCGCTAGGAGAACAGAAATAGAGTCACCAATGATGGAGGCCGCATTGAGATTCAGACGATGGGTTAAGAGCAAGGCTTCTCACAAGGGTAGAGATTCCGCAATGAGGGGACCATAAATTCTTGGAAATTTCTGGGCCAATCCATGAACAAAATTACCTTCAGAATCTCGAACATATACTCCGATGCCGACATAATTTCTGGGGAGCAAAACAGTGTCGTCAAAGAAGATGTGAGTGCCCCGAGGGGCCTTGTCGAATATGGTGGAGCAGTGGGATAAAGAATCACGTTCGGGCCAAGTGTTGGCGGCACGGAAAGAGTGAAGCATGTGTGAAACTCTGGCAACCAAAATATGGGGCTGCGCTGAGGAATCTTCGAAAATTTTCAGATTTCGAGCATACCAGATTGCATTTCAAAGGGCCAAGAAAAATTCTCCAACATGAGATGGTGTGTTGGAAAGCAAATTCCTAGCCCAAATATCCGCTACTGGATGGGTGAAAGTGTGAATGACCTCACGAAGTCATGCAATGTACCATATGTTTACTGAAATAGGACATAGAAAAAACAAATGTGTCAATGAAGAGTCTGTTGATCGGCAAAGCGAGCATAGATGCTGATTAACAATACCACGGCGTTCCAAGTTCGACGGGTAGGGTAGAGAATCCGTTAAAAATCGCCATGTGAAATGGAGAATGCGGCTCGGGATTCTAAATTTCCATAGCTTCTTCCATATCGGGTCCGGGCCAGAGCTAGAAGAACTAATGGAGTTGGATTCGGGGAAAAATGTCGTGTGCGTGAGAATGGTGTGGTACGCCGACTTGACAGTGTATTTGCCTGATTTAGAGAAATGCCATGTCCATTTATCATTTTGGGCCGTGAGTGACACCAGTAATTCCAGGATTAGGCGAGCTTCATCTTCCGGAAATATTCGATTAATGAGCGTGGTGTTCCAATGGTTGTCGGGTGCAGTAAAAAGCGCATTCACTGTTGAGTTGCAAGGAAGTAGATCAGACGTAGAGGAGGAGGTAAAGTTTGGAGGTTTAGGGATCCAACGGTTGCCCCAAATCCGAGTAGTACGGCCCGAGTAAATTTGCTTTCTACAACCGACCAAAAGAAGTCTTCGGCTTTCTATAATACTTCTCCAAGTCCAGGATGGACGGTTACCGACCTTGGCTTCCATGAAAGAAGATGAGGGGTAGTATTTAGCTTGAAGGACCCTCGCCAAGAGAGAAGACGGTTGTGTGAGAAGAAGCCAAGCCTGTTTACCCAACATAGCCAAATTAAAAATCCGGAGATCTTTAAGCCGAGCCCGTCTTAATTTTTCGCACGCGTGAGGGCTGTCCACGACAGCTAATGTATTTTCTTTTTTGTCCGGATTCGAGCCCCACCAATAAGGCCCAATCGTGGAGTGAATGTCGGATATAAGAGAAACCGGGAAAGAAAAGCAAGACATCGCATAGACTGGGATGGATTGGAGCACTGATTTTATGAGAATTTCTTTTCTGGCCTTCGAGAGAGATCTATCATTCCAGCTATGAATTCTACGCCAAATACGATCTTTGGGAAAAATAAGAGCTAGAGAAAGAAAAAGAGAAAACTTTCGGTTTTCCTCTAATTCAAGTTAAGGAACTAGAATTTATGGCTTAAGAGAGGCGATCTTGATTTTGGGAGTATTTGAAAATAAAATCAGAAGTTGAGAGCACACATCTCCCTAGTTTTAAATTCTAAGTAAATGGAATAGAATCAGAAGCAGAAGTTGGCATTTGCAAACAGTGCAAAGTGATTTTTTCGGTCAAAAACTAAGAATTGCTTTTTTTAGTGGATGCACCACTATCTTTGAACTTTTCTTTCTACTTATTGCATGAATATTATATAGGTGTTCATACTCATATTTCTCCGTGACACGTTGACACATGCTATACATTTATTCGATAGTTATTCATTTTAAGCGACTTCATTAAAAAATATATTATCATTAATTTTTATTATTTGTTAGTATTTTTTTTTGTCTCTATCTATTTGAAACCATAATAAACAAAGCAATGAGAGAATACTTGAAAGGCATGTCTCAAAATTCAAAATATGCCATCAATATAAGGATAACTACATTGTGACCACTAACAAAGTGGAACTACATATGCAGCACAATAAACCAATTAAATCCTTAAATCATGCAATACGAAAATGACTAAAAGGACATGACCAATTTAGTTACTAATTTATGCAGCGCCACAAATTTTTTCTTTGCTCTACATCATTGTAGGTATATATACCAACTAATTTATCACTAGTGAAGAAAATAACTTAAGTCCTAAAAGATTATCAATGAAAGCAAATCACTAAAAATGGCTAAGTTGAAAAATACTCTCTATCTGTTGTGGTTACGATTTCAGGTTCAAAGACATCACAAGTATAACAAACAGAGCGTATTTAGTAACCAGGTGGCTTAGCAATTGTGGGGTGGAGGTCAGGGATTCAAATCCCTGCTCCATCAAATTGCTCCCCGGGGCATATGCGAGCTGGTGAAGATTTGGTGGGAACTCATACTGAATAACATCCGTGTGGGTTCGATTCGGGAAGAGATCTTTATTAGTAGATTGGGGGGTCGAATATAATTGTTCTCTTTACCTGGGAGGATCTGGTTGTACGTCGGCCGGACCCCGCCGTAACACTGGTCGATCGTGCTCGAGAGTAACACCGGTCGGTGCGTGCACATCCAGCGGTTTACCTTGGCGGCAGCAATGAGGAGCCGGAGCTGTTGTTCTCAGACATAGTCAGGCGTAAGCCTGGAAGCTGAGTTATAAAAAAAAAAACAGAGTGTATTTAGTAATTAAAACAATATAAAGTTAATTTGTTCTCCCTTGAATATTAATAAAATTCCACCCTAATAAAAGTTGATTAGTTCATACTCTTTTTTTTTTAAGGAACTAGAGCTCTTAGCTTTATAACTATAGAGTTTTTAACTTTTTCTCTTTGTCAGCTTTTATTCCTCCACCCCCCCCCCCCACCCCAAAGTTTTTCCACACTTTTCCAGACTTGGTAATCATAAATAAGTATAAGATGGAAGCATATGTAGTAACTAAGGCATCTTTCTTTTCCCATTTAAAGCCACATTATGAACAATCTAATTTCCATTTAAATACATCTTTTAAATGTTTAAAGGATACGTTATGCTATGTTTTTTTTAGTACATATTCTGAGTGGTGGGAGTTGAACCTCATACAATTTGTCTAGACATGAGAGTTTTAACCTCTATGTTATGCTATGTTAAACTTGTTGGAAATTTGGTAGGTAAATGTCGAAATGGCTAAGAAGATTTGAGCAGAGTAACGATATAAAAATGGGATGACGAGGCAAGAGTTAGACTCTTTCTCTTTAAGACGTGATTGCTTCGCTCACGGTCTTTACAAAATACAACAATAATCTACTAAGGTACAACAATAACTTTCTTGCGATAGTTGCACTACAAACCACAAGAAATACGAGCCTATAGTGTATTTCGAACTCTCTTATACACTTATGCAGAAAGAAGCAGAATTTTGAGATGTATAAGTATGCAAAAATGAATTTTGGGGGTCTTTTTATATAGAGTTTCGGATGTCCTTTCAAAACAGGTGCACGTTTTGGTCCGAAATGAACTGGACCATCTGATCGTGCTCTTTGATCAACAGTTGCGATCTGGTGGTCCATATCGCACCTACACCCCTACTATTTGGACGATTGTGACTGTTAACTTGCACCCACTCAAAGACGGCTCGATCGATCGGCCATGCGAACCGTCACATCCATCCACGCGCTCTCTTGACACATGTCACCATCTGGACGTTTCTACCACGTCACTAACCTGTTGAGTTGCTATGTCGGTTGTCTTGCCACGTCATCGAGCAAATGGACCAAACCTGGTTTGATTTCTAAAAACATTAAGGCTCCTCATAGCTCCTCGCGATGATGTCAAGTGCACATAAAGAGCCCAATGCAACATGTTCGGGCTCGGACGGTGACTTCGCACCGTTGGTGCAGATTGAGCTAACTCAAAGCTAGTCAAAACCCACATTTCCACTATGGTGCACCATAAGGAGTTTCATTTGATTATTCCTCACTATTAGTGAAATTCTATATAAGGTACCAAGGTGGGATGTGACTCTTCACATTCCCGTCCTTTTACATTTGCTTATAAAATACATTTGAGTGGCTTAGTTTATGCATTAATTTCTCATTCACCCGATATTGATTTTGAAAAATTCAAAATGCTAAACCCATCTACTCGCGGTATGAATTATGTTTATCTCGTTTACTTCCTACTACAAATAAATGCAGTTACTTAAATAATCAGTCAAAGTCGAGTCAAAACCCAATTTTCATTAACCAATTTCAACAAAACTATTCAAATAATGCAAGTCATATGAAACAAAATTACCCCATGCCTAACTTTTATCCATAATGTCAGTGCTAGTCAACAACCTCCAAAATTAGATCACTATGGCTTTTTCTTTTTAATTATTATTGTATATTTTTGCTTTTGGTTACTGAAAAAAAAAGATAAGAACGAAACTGAAACTTTTCTTCATGAAAATTTTGTGAGAACGAAAAGTGAGGGAAAAGTTGGATTTTTCTTGTTTTCTTATAGTTTGCTCGAATCTTAGTAAAATCTAGTTGTTCTGATTTATAAATTGTTGTTTTGAAAAGAAAAAAAAAACACTTGAGGGCGTTATGATGTGCTACTACTAATAATACAATTTCTTAAATAATGAATTAGATTTGAATCCCCAACTTCTTATTATATGTTCTAATAATCTATGTTGGATATCACGTACTACCACTTTACTTAATACCAATTGGTGATAAAAATGTGCGGTTGTTAGCGCACTTTGTGACCCAACAATCTGAATCCATTATTAAATAGGAAGGATAATATTACAATCAAGAGGGTTAGCTCATGTCCCATTATATGTCTTGAAATATTGAGTCAAGGACTCTAGAGTATTTTTTGTGTGTTTGTATCGTATATGCGATCTTTCATCTTAGTTTACTATCATTGAGAAATTTAAATTGAAAAACTTATGAAAAAAATAATGATATAAATGGGTTCCTATTTCCCCTCTCTCCATCTCTCTTCTTCTTTTCATGTTTCAAGTCAGGCATATGCGGATTGGTGAAGGATTTGGTGGAATTGTGGAAATTCATATTGATGAATCCGTGTGAGTTCGATTCGGAGGGTGATCAACTATAATGAGGGGTCGAAGCTACCGCCTCTAAGTAGTAAGTAAAGACCGAAAATGAGTTAGGAAAAAAAAAAGAAATCAATTTTTTTTTTGTTGACGAAACTAAAACAATTTCCTTCTACAATTTCCCATTGACCATTTCTTACCCATCTTTCATGACTTACGAAAGACACCACGAAATTATCAAATGTAAAGGTCCAAAAAACTTCAAACTCCAAACCAACAAGAAACATGCCACCACTAAATTTACTATACATGACAACATTAAAATAGCATCCGTATTTTGAAAAAGGGATGCCCTCATTAAATATCACCCCTCATCATCTCATTAAATTTCCATGCTACGAAATGACATAACACCTCCAAAATTAAATCTCTTGTCCAACAATAACGAGAAAATTCATTTTTCCTATTTCAATCTTCTATTTCTTTTAATTCCACTTTGCATTTCATTATTTAGCTAAATGATGAATCACATTTAAGGCAAAAACTCATATAGGACCGTTTTACGGGTCTCAATCCATAAGACGGATCCTATTGACCCACAAATCCTGTTGACGAGGTTCGCGGGTCACAACCACACGCTGCCTTTTTTTTGTGTGTGTGTTTTTCCTGTTTTTCTTCCTCAGTTAAAGTAACAGTTTTATGAGAAAAAGTATCGATTTTTTTAGATAAAGTATTATATTTTTTAATATAACCACAGATTATGATTACATTACAGTGAAGGAAAAATAAATATATCAGAGTTAAAGTAACAGTTTTAAGAGTAAAAGTATATATTTTTTGAGATAAAATATCATGTTTTAAGAGTAAAAATATCTGTTTTTTGAAATAAAGTATTACATTTTTTAATATAGTCAGATATTATGAATTCAATATAAAGAAAGATGAATAATAAATATGATAGAGTTAAAGTAATACTTTTATAAATAAAAATATTTGTTTTTTGAGATAAAGTAATTAACATATTTTTTAATATAGTCACAAATTATGAATATATTACAATATATATATATATATATATATATAAAACAGAGTTTAAAGTAACAGTTTTATACGTTAAAGTATCTATTTTTTGAGATAAAGTAATTAACATATTTTTTAATATAGTCACAAATTATGAATATATTACAATATATATATATATATATATATATATATATATATATATATATAACAGAGTTTAAAGTAACATTTTTATACGTTAAAATATCTATTTTTTTGAGATAAAGTATCATGTTTTTATATAGTCACAAATTAGGAATGAAGGAAAGATGGAAAAATAAAAAATAAATATGATATAGTTAAAGTAACACTTTTATAAGTAAAAGTATCCGTTTTTTTGAGATAAAGTATCAGATTTCTTAATACAGTTACAAACTAGGAATAAAAGAAAGAGAAAAAATAAAAAATAAATATGATGTAGTTAAAGTAACACTTTTATAAGTAAAAATATTCATTTATTGAGATAAAGTATCATGTTTTTTAATATATTCAGAGATTAAGAGAAGAAGGAAAATAAATAGCTTTGGGAATTAATAATTTATGAATGATGTTATATTCATGGTTATATTGAAACTACATAACAAGCACCAGTTGTCTAGTGGTAGGATAGTACATTGCTATGGTACAGACCTGGGTTCGATTCTTAGCCTCCTCATTTAGAGGCGGGGGAGGTCTCTTGTGATACCGTCTCACGGATCTAAATCCGTGAGACGGAGCCCCATTGCCTAAAATTCACATGCTCCTTCTCTCACTCCTCCAATGGTCCCCCATATCTCTCTCTCTCCTCACTCCTCACTCCTCTCATGGTCCCCCCTCTCTCTCTCTCTCCTCATCCAACTCTTCATGTGCTCTCTCTCTCTTTCTCTCTCTCATCACGTCTCTACACAAAGGAAAAATATGGAGAAAATAAAGTTTCACTTTTTATGAAAAAAGTATCACATTAGACTCAAAAAGTATCACTTTTTATTACAATAAAGTATCACTTATTATGGAAAAAGTATCATTTCTTATGAAAAAATTGTAAGTCCAAGCGGCTACGATAATCTAGAGGGGGGTGAATAGATTATCTCCATCTTTTCGATTTCGCCCTCTTTTTCGAACCAAATGCTCAAACACAATAATAAAGGTGCGGAATGTAAACAACACACGTCGATTTAAAGAGGTTCAACCCACCTAGGGCCTAATCCTCTACCACCCCAAAGATATCCAGGATGGATTTCAAAAAGAAAAAGAATTTTATTAATTACCAAAATTAATACAAATACAACTTACAACACCTTGAAGAGCACCACACTCTTCTTCAACACCACCTTTGGAGATTACCACAATCTCCCTTTGAAGATTACCACAATCTTCCTTTAACGGCACCTTGTGAAGATTACCACAATATTCAACCTTGAAGAATACCAAATTCTTCAACACCTCAATAAGAAGATCACCACAATCTTCTTGCACCTATCACCTAGATCATCCAAGTGTGTTCTTACCACAAGAACACTCACAAGGATATCTTGTGTTGAATGATAACCAAAAATCAAGATTACAACTCAATAATGAATATTACAATTTGAGTGCAAAGTGTAATCAAGAATAGCCTAGACCTCAAGGATGTGAAAGTGATAAGGTAGGCAAATTTACAACAAGAATAATAACAATGAAAGACAAAGTATTTGCTTGAAGTGTATCTTGTTGTGTTGTATCTCAATTGTTGTTATGGTTGCTCCAAAACTTCCTCTATTTATAGGAGATGATTGATCAAGCATAGGCTCCTCTTGGGGATTAAAAATCTATAGAAAAATACAATTAAAATCAAGAATATAGTCATTAGAAATCAATCCCACAATTTAAGGAAAAGTATCTCTCATGTCAAACGGTCATATTTTTGTCATTAAAGCACGCATGACGGTCGCACAGAAATAAGAGATTTTAAGAACACTTTGAAAATTTCAACAGGGCGACCGATCGACGTGTACCTCGATCGGTCGACCCCTATCTCAACCGGTCCCCCTAACTCAAAAATGCAAGGTCTGAAGTTCTGTTTCAACAATAACTTGCAGTGCGGTCGACCCTGGGCGGCCGACCGACCGACGACGCCGGCCGGTCGACTGCCTGGTTTTCCTTCCGTCTCATTTTCTGTTTCAAAATCATCTTCAGTACGGGTTGCCCTATAGGGGACGGCCGTCGACCACGAGACAAATGTTGTCCAATTTTTGTCGAAAATAAAACTCAAGAAATACTCCGAAAATTTAGTAAAAGCATTTTAAACCAATCGGGAGTATTTAGACAACATTTAGAAATCTTGTTTTAGGAGTAAAAATCCATTGACATAAAATCATTAAAAATGTTGTCCAATATTATTGAAAATAAACTTGACGAAATACTCCGGAAAATATTAAAACCATTTTAAATCATTTAGGAGTATTTGGACAACCTTTAAAAGCATTGTTTTGGTGACAAAATAAAATCATCAAAATTAAAGATAAAAACATGTATCAAACAATCTCCCCCTTTTTGATGATTACAAACCAAAACAATTTTTACACAAAGTAGGAGAACAAATTTTAGAAATGATTTTCCGGTAAAAACATGTGACCGTTTGGAAGCAACCAAAATTTCCAAAATATGTAAAAGCAACCAAGTAGGGGAGTAAATATATTCAATAATAAGTACAAGCTCCCCCTATCAACAAGCACATCAAGAATAATGTAAAAGCAATTATCTATAAGCTAAAAGCTTAGCTTTTGCATTTTGTTCAAGAGCTTATAAGCTCCTCCTGTCACAAAACATCATTAGACAATTATATAAGTCCATCAAGCAACAATTGGACTAAAGATAAATCATAACTTATGGCTTTTATGAGCCATAGCTTATAGCTTTTATAACAAGCTTTTATTTGCTTCTTTGAGCTAATGAGCCAATATCCTGTTTCACCACTTTGGAATCATCAAAAAAAAATGTTAGGATGATAAAAACATCATACAAATATATCAAAGTGCGCAAACGAGACGGTTTATCAACCATTGAGCAATTTATGCTTAAAATCCAAGGAAAATGGGAGAAATGTGACATAAGAAATCCAAAAGCTCATTAGTTAGCAAAAAAAACATGATCTCAAAAAAATTTTAAGACATTTGAACATATATGATGAGATTTTCACTGAAGCATTATAACGAACACTTGGCGGACATCAAGAATTTGAAAAGGATATATATAGCCCTTGTAAATAATCAAGCCAAGTTGTTCATACCATTATCAAAAGCAATATTCAACATGTATCCGACACATAATAGGCATAAACAAAGTAAATTCTCAAGGGTTCAACCCAATTGAGATAATTTAAGCCAAAAAGGATCAAGGCATTACAAATGCCAAAAATTAGAGCATCCATCAAGTAATACAAGTCATGCTTTAAACAATGTATGATATATCAAATATCCCAACATATCCATCTAAGCATAATGATCAAAGCATTTAAAAGAAGCACTTTTACCATCAAGTACTTCATACCAATCATCAAACAATGCCATATAAGAGTATGTTTACCATCAAATACTCCATCAATATCATGATCATCCACAAGTCATTATCAACTTGCAATTTTAATCCTTTCAAGAAAACAAGTAAATATCATTAGTGCAAAAGAGTTTTACAAGATAGTTCATGAAAATACAAAGCAACATGAATGAAAATGCTAGAAAGTAAAGGGGTGGGGACATCAATCCTCGTCCGAAGAGAAGCAAGTTCCGGGAATAAGATCTTTGATAAATTTCTTCAATTTACCGGTTGACTTTTTCAAACTAGAGTTTTCTTTCTTCACAACCCGGAGCTCTTTTCTAAGAGAGGCTACATCTCTAAATGTATCTCTTTCAACTTTTGCCATTCTCTCTTTGAGATTTAAATCTTCAACATCCGACTCGTCTTCATCTCCTTCCTCATTTTCTTCCTCCCTAATTCCTTGTTCATTTCCCACATTCTCTTCTTCATTTTCCTCTTCATTCCCCACATTCTCTTCTTCATCATCTCTTTGTTCGTCAAACTCACCTCTTCCAATATTTTCAACCTCATTGTCATTGAAGAAATCATCCCGAGATTGTTGTTGATGTCGGGCACGCCCCCTAGCGGCTTTGGTAGGAACCCGTGGTAAATGTCGTCTCATTCTTACCATTTGTAGAATGTTGGCATTATCAAAATCATTGTGACGAATTTCGGTATTCATTTCATTTTCCGGGTATCCCGATAAGTATAAAAGTTGGCAAATCAAATTACCCAAAGTATATTTTTTCTTGGTAAGCTTTCTAGATTCCGACAAACAATACACAAAAATTGCCCCATAGTTTACTCTTTCTCCTCGAACAATCTTATAGGTGAGAAAGAGTTCGAGATTACTTGGAAGTTTTATTTCCTTTCCACAAACACAATAGGAGCAAATGATAGATATAATCCGATAATTTGGTGGCATTGCCGAGTATGTCACTTCGGGATACACTCCTAAAAAGGTTTTCACATCATCTAGTGAAATACCGAAAATGTTATCATCCCAATGAGCGCAATCCACATTGACTACTCCATCATTCGGCACATTAAAATGATTGCAAATATCGGCCAATGTCCATGAAAGATGCCTACCATTAACAAATGTGTGAAGTTCCAACGGATTATCTACCGTAGCATCAACAATCCACATATGTGCATAAAAAAGTTTTATAAGCTCATCATCATAATGCAAACACGGATTATCCCAAAGTGAAACCCATCCTTGAATTTCAAAATAAGCCCTAATATCCGGAAATTCATCATGAAATGCTTGAAATCGAACCATACGAGTGCACGCAATTTTCTTATCATTTAATCCAATATTCTCATAATGCTCCTCCGCAAGTTTATTTAAAAATCGAAATCTATTAGCTCTAGAGGGAGGCTCGTAAAGGAGTGATAACTTACTAGAGACCCAATGAATGCTTGATTTTGAAACCCCGGCTCTTAATTCGACAATTTCCTCTTCCGTAAGTCGATTTTGATAGTCTCCTTGTAGAATATCATCTTGTTGGGGATTGGAGGAAGATTCTCCTCTTTGCCTCCTTCTCCTCTTTTGAGGATTTCTTCCGGTGAATTGATGGGGTGCCATAAAAACAAGATGAATTTGAGTAATATAAGCTCAAGGATTAAACAATTAGAGAGATAATGAGATATTTTGTGAGAATTTTGGAGAAGGAGAGGGTTAGGGTTCGAAGTGTTTGAAAAAAAGAGAATGAAAAAAATACCCCCTGTTTCAATAAAAGTCTCTCGCGCCATTTAATGACCGATCGGTCGACGGGTCGTGACCGTATCGGTCGATGGTCGGCCAATTGCTCGGGTACCGTTTCAACTGCGATTTTCATTTCCGGAATTTTCTAAAATTCGATTTTTCACCCCAAAAATTTTTAAAACTTTGCAAAAATATAATTTTGGACAATATCCAACAAATACGGGTTTCGGGAAATCATATATTTGAGACTTAACAAGTAGTGCCCTTTTAAGAGAATATTTGCAAAATCATTTAGTGGCACTTAAGGGGTTAAAATGAAATATCTTGAAAGATATGTGCATAAGCATAATATCGAGTTCTAAGATAAATACGAGTGAACATACCTCGATAGTTTAAGAAACTTGATGACGAAATAGCCAATGAATATGAGATATATATATATATCCTACACATTTCTTAAACAAAATTTGCACAAAAACACAAGTGTAGGCAAGTGAAAAAAATAAAAAATGCTTATGCTACAAAAATACACAAGAGATAATAAACCACATAGGTCTAATTAAATGCACAAGGTTTTAGAAATATCATGCAAGGTCTTCTTTTAAAAATTTTGAAACTCACAAATATATTAAAGACCTAAATTAAAAATACATACTTGAAAACTCATTTTACAATTAAGACACAATTAAAAACATGCATAAAATTAAAATAAAATGCATATATAAATGGGGAGATACGGTTTACCAATTATGTCGTTTCCATGGGTTGTGTCTTTCCCATTGTTGATGATGTCTTCCCTTTGAGAAGTCACTTTGTTGATGATGACTTCTTTGATTACTCCATTTCCAAAGTTTGTTACCTTCCCTTTGTTGATAGTCTCTTCTTCTTTGAAAATCATCTTGTTGATGATGTCTTTGCCATTTCCAAGGATTGTGTTCTTCCCATTTTTGATTATATCTTCTTCTTGGAAATTGGCTTTGTCGAAAATAGTTTCTCCTTCTTTGATCAAATGAAACGGTCATTTGATGTCTTCTTGGCGGTATGAATTTTCTTCGATCATTATTTCGCCGAGTACCTAATATGATATTGTTCTGTGGTACCCTCATGTGTTTGGGTCCTTTGGGATTAGTCTTGAGACTTTTAGGTCTCCAACAATAATTAGAGCTATTTCTAGCTCGACAAGAATTAGCCGTATGACCCTTTTTGCCGCAATAAAAGCAAGTAATAATTTTAGGAGCATAATGGCCAATATGCATAGTGACTTGATCCTTTTTCATATGGTTAATAACATTAGGCTTATGATCAAGTCCTTTATCACAATTATGAATATCAACACTATTGGACATTTTATTGGTACTCAAGTTTGATTTTGATAAATCATTTTTCAAGCAATTAATATCCTTAACAAGAGTACTATTTTCTTTTTCAAGGTTTCTAACCTTGTCAAGTGTGGTGGTGTGAGCACATGATAGTGATTCATAGGAAGTAAATAAACTATCCTTATCATTTTTCAAAACATTGAATAACAAGTAAGCTTTGGAATTCATATTGAAGTTCATCATAATCATTTTGCAAATCACTATAATCATTTTGAATAACAATATCATAGGAAGTAGAGGGTTTAAGACATACCTCGTTTTCTTCTTCGATGCCCATAAAACAATATTCAACTTCTTCATAGTTTGAAGTTGTAAGAGGCTTGTTCCTTAAATTTGAGCTTGTATCCCTTTGAGAAGTAGATGCTTTTGTTTGACTCCTTTCATTTGCAAATACTCCATAGATGTCTTCTAATTTTTGGCATACTTCATATGCCGATCGGATTCCTACAATATGTTCATGTTCCAAATTAGTAAATGAACAATGCAAAATATTTAGAGCCTTACCATTTAAGGAGATGATTTTCTTCTCTTCATCATTTAGCTCTTTGAGGCCTTTGGAGGTGTGTGGTGTAACTTTCATCTAATGGATTCTCCATTTATGACGGTGTTCCAAATATCAAACCCGCAACCTTGTAAATAGCATTCCATTCTTTCTTTCCAAAATATAAAATTTTTGGAATCAAACCGAGGTGGCTTGGTGGTGGAGGTGCGGAAAAATGAGCTTCGTGCGTGGCCGACGATCGTTTCTCTTCACTCGCGATTTGAAACGAGCTTGCCAAAGAGTTTGGCTCGATACCACTTGTAAGTCCAAGCGGCTACGATAATCTGAGAGGGGGTGAATAGATTATCTCCATCTTTTCGATTTCGCCCTCTTTTTTCGAACCAAATGCTTAAACACAATAATAAAGGTGCGGAATGTAAACAACACACGCCGATTTAAAGAGGTTCAACCCACCTAGGGCCTAATCCTCTACCACCCCAAAGATATCCGGGATGGATTTCAAAAGAAAAAGAATTTTATTAATTACCAAAATTAATACAAATACAACTTACAACACCTTGAAGAGCACCACACTCTTCTTCAACACCACCTTTGGAGATTACCACAATCTCCCTTTGAAGATTACCACAATCTTCCTTCAACGGCACCTTGTGAAGATTACCACAATCTTCAACCTTGAAGAATACCAAATTCTTCAACACCTCGAGAAGAAGATTACCACAATCTTCTTACACCTAACACCTAGATCACCCAGTGTGTTCTTACCACAGAACACTCACAGGATATCTTGTGTTGAATGATTACCCAAAATTCAAGATTACAACTCGATAATGAATTATACAATGATAGTGCAAGTGTAATCAAGAATAGCCTAGACCTCAAGGATGTGAAAGTGATAAGCTAGGCAAATTTACAACAAGAATAATAATAATGAAAGACCAAGTATTTGCTTGAAGTGTATCTTGTTGTGTTGTATCTCAATTGTTGTTATGGTTGCTCCAAAACTTCCTCTATTTATAGGAGATGATTGATCAAGCATAGGCTCTCTTGAGGATTGAAAATCTCTGAAAAATACAATTAAAATCAAGAATATAGTCATTTAGAAATCAATCCCACAATTTAAGGAAAAGTATCTGCTGTCAAACGGTCATATTTTTGCTGTCAAAGCACAGGGCGACCGGTCGCACAAAAATAAGAGATTTTAAGAACACTTTAAAAATTTCAACAGGGCGACCGGTCGACGTGTACCTCGACCGGTCGACCCCTGTCTCAACCGGTCCCCCTAACTCAAAAATGCAAGTCCGAAGTTACTGTTTCAACACGAACTTGCAGTGCAGTGCCGTCGACCCCTGGGCGGCCGACTCGCTACTGTTTTCCTTCCGTCTCATTTTACTTTCAAAAATCATCTTCGTGCGGGTTGCCCTATAGGGCGGCCAGTCGACCACGAGACAGAAATATTGTCCAATTTTTGTCGAAAATAAAACTCAAGAAATACTCCAAAAATTTAGTAAAAGCATTTTAAACCAATCGGGAGTGTTTAAACAACATTTAGAAATCTTGTTTTAGGAGTAAAAATCCATTGACATAAAATCATTAAAAGTATTGTCCAATATTATTGAAAATAAATTTGAGGAAATACTCCGGAAAATATTAAAACCATTTTAAATCATTTAGGAGTATTTGGACAACCTTTAAAAGCATTGTTTTGGTGACAAAATAAAATCATCAAAATTAAAGATAAAAACATGTATCAAACAAAAATTATTACTTTTTATTAAAAATAATATCACTTCTTATGGAAAAATTATCACTTCTTACAAAAAAAGTATCACTATTTATTAAAAAAGTATTACTACTTATTAAAAAAGTATCACTTTTTATTATTAAAATAAAGTATCACTTATTATGGAAAAAGTATCAATTCTTACAAAAAAAAGTATCACTATTTATTCAAAAAGTATTACTATTTATTAAAAAAGTATCACTTTTTATTAAAACAATGTATCAATTTTTATAGAAAAAGTATCGCTTCTTATTAAAAAAGTGTCACTTTTTATTAAAGCAAAACTTAATTTTATTAAAAAAAGTATCACCTTTTATTAAAAAAATATCATTTCCTATTAAAAAAGTATCGTTTTTTATTAAAAAAGTATCATTTCGTATCATTTCATATTAATAAAAGTATCACCTTTTATTTATTTATCATTAAAACAAATATTACTTCTTTATTAAAAAAATATCACTTTTTTTTTATAAAAAAAGTATCAATTATACCATGAGAAGTAATCATTTTTAAAGTATCATTTCTTTGGGTATTTATTTTATAAAGAATTTGTATTTAAGAGAGAGAGAAGATGAACATTAGGAGAGAGAGGGGACCAATTAAAGAGAAAGGAAGGGGGACCAATTAAAGATGAGAAAGAAAGAAGTGTAAAAGAATACGTAAAAGTGAGAGAGAGAGAGAGAGAGAGAGAGAGAGAGAGAGAGGAGGAGGGGGACCAGGTGAGAAAAAAAAGGGAGGGAGCTAGAAAATAGGGATGATGTGGACTCCATGTGAGGATCCGTCTCACCTGTTTAGGCACGTGAGACGGTTTCAAGTTTTGTGTTAGAGGCGTGTTTGATTCCTATCGCTGTAGCGGTTTTCTTTTTAAATAACAGATGCATATGAGCGGGCCGGCGGACCTATTTCGTAAGACGGTAATACAAGACCTACTCCACATTTAAATAATCAATTCTATTTATGTATGTTGCTCAACATCAGATAATGAATTAGATAAGATTTTTTTCTTTAATAACCCATAACCATATAAACAAACACAAATACAGTAACCGATCAAAAAAAAAAAACACAAATACAGTATCAACAATCTTTTAAATTAAACAAAGAAAACTGATATTTTTTTTATTGTTTAAGTGCAGAATACATATCTATATATAGAGATTAGAAGTCACATGTTTGAGAAATAAGACAAGGGTCCACAGTCTTTCTTTCTGGTCTTCCTTTGTTTTTAATGGCTGACGTGTCTCTGTTCATATGCACTACTTGCCTTTTGCTCCCTAACAGTACTGGACAACTGGGTATTTGATCGTGCATTCCAGCTCATATATATATACATACACAATAACACAACATGTAGTCAAATATACATTTTTCTAAATTTTTGTTTTTTAAATTTCTGTATTTATCATCAGCTTTGTTTTTGAATATGTAAGCCATATCTATATATCCGCGGGAATTGGGGTCAGATGTTTGATTGAAACATGAAAATACAAGAATTTGAGAGACGTGGGCCCTACCGTGCAAAATTTTCCCAAAACTAAACGTGGCTTACGCAATTGTTATAACAATTTTTTTTTTCCTTCAGTTTTCTCCATTTCCATTTCTAAATATATGCTTAGAACTCGGAACTGTGTTTTGTAAAATCAGTTATTTCTAGTTGTGGGTTGAAAAGATTGGAATGGTGGGGGGTGAAAAAAAAGCTTGAGATATCTTCCATGTGAAAGTAGGTAAAGTTTTCTCTTTTTTTCTTTTTTCAAGCCCATCTGTTCTTGTTTATGTAATATTGACTTTAAGTTTACGTGTGGTGTTTTTCTTGATATTTGTGGTAGTTTTTTTTACTTTGTGGGTATGGCTTAGAAATTACATTTAAAGGGTTTTCTTTGATGGGTTTTAACCTTTTTTGTGCTTTTTTTGTTAGATGGATCAAGAAGAGGTTGCTTCAAGTGTTGGATTGAATCTTTTAGGTGATTAAATAGTCCATTTAATGCTTGTATGATGTGTTGCATGTTTTTGCTGTAAAGTTTGTATCTTTATGTGTTTCTCATTAATTTTCTTGTGGATTTTCTTAAGAACAAGATTTGGAGTTCATTCGAAAGGTTCCTCTCTGCTATTTTGAATGAAATTACTGAAATATTGTTAGTGTTAAAAGTTGGATGAGTTTTATCCTTTTTTGCAAGTAGAAGATTACTTGAGCATATGTAATCAAATTTTTCTTTTCTTTTTCCATTTTTTCTTGTGTTATACTGTTCCTAGGCTAGTTTCACTCTTCGCATCATGCTTCAAATATCCAGAAACTAAATGAATTTCAAAGTTTGTAACAAAAAGGTAGTGAAATTCAAATATTATATTTCTCTATATTGCTTGATACATTCTTTGTTTTAAATGTTTGCCTGATGGTTCTTTTGGCATGCAGACAAGAATAGTTGATTAAGAACTTGTTATTTACTTACCCTTTTATTTTTGGTTGATGATCAAGAAATCACTTTATCTTTTCAGAAAACTCTGAAAAGATTAACCCAAAAGTTTCTTATTCTTTCATCTGTCTTTTTAATTTTTCTGTTTAAGAACCTTTCGTCCTCAGTATCTGTAGTTTCTTTGTTATATTAGCATAGTGGTTGTTAGAAGAAATGGTAAGCAGAAATTCTCAAGTTTGAGTTTGTTTACTATTTTATTCTAAAACTGTGAGCAGCCCTTATCCTTAGTACTGATTCATTTAACATTATTTTGAGAAATTTCGGTTCTGTTAATAAGCTGATTTACAGCTGTGTATCAATGTTCAAGTAAAACATTTTCTTTCAATGCGATTCTATGAATTATCTTAATCATTAAATCTTTCGCAAATGATGTCTCTAACAAATGATGTTATTTACTTCTTTTCTGTTTGTTCGACTTTCGTACCATATTGTACTAACTTTTTATTTCATTCAGTTTCCGGATTGGTTCGGAGTATCAATTGCATAGCAGAGAGCTCAGTGCCAAGTGTTTCCTTAGAGGGTTTGCATAACAGAGGCTCGAAGTGAGTTAAGTACTTCCATTCTGCCATTAATGTATTCTTCTCTGTCGAAGGTGGGAGATGAAAGTATGAATGTGCAGAAAGATAATACAAAGGAAGAAAATACAGTGAAGTATTCTATTGATAGTTACTCAAAAGGGGAAAATCTTGTTTCTGATAGATGTGGAAGTGAATTAGATCCCGAGCAAACTCCGATATCAAATGTTGGCCGATTACGAGCGAGTTCAAGTTGTCGGGAGTTGTTCGTTCCAAATATCCATGGTATTCATAGTAGTATTCCTAAGCATATTACAACCTTTGACGAAAAGTATGTTCTCCGTTGCCTTGAATTGTTACGTACTTGTGCGTTAAGAGCAGCTGCCTCGAAAGTGCATATTTTGCCCAACGACTGGAGTAAATTAGCCGAAACCAAAGTCGAAGGTTCTTACGATATGGCTAGGTTAGCTATTGAATGTCCTTTAGTTGCTAACTCGACAGATGGCCGGAGTATTGGCAGCCTCACGGGCAGCCAGAACATGATGAACATCTTGAAGAGCCCTTTACTTCAACAATTCGGCTCTGTCGATTTTGACGTCGAATTTGGAAGAAAAAATTTAGTTAATATTAGTGAACAAGTTTATTCCGATTTCGTGGGCTCTACGCACGAGCTGAACAACAACACATCAACTCATAAGCCGGAAAAGGGGGTCACAGTTCTCACTCGTAAAAATGTCACTCCACCGGGGCACAAACGTCTTTTCTCTATATCGAGCACTAACACCACTTGTTCAGAGGACAAGTCATCTTCCTTGGCATCTTCTACCTCGTTCCAAGCAATGCTGCAGTGTACATGGAAAGACGGGCTACCACACCATGTTTTCAGTGTCGACGATAGAAGGGAGGTTTTTGTAGCCAACTTGTCGATGGCTGAGCCTTCGGACAATAAGGTTTTCGATTATGTTTACACTTTCCGTACGAGGAAAAAGGGAAAGAAAGAGAGTGATATTCAAGAACTTGATTTGCAAAGTGTTGGGACGATGCGAGTTTCTACTTCAATCAAATTATGTTCGAATAATTCGTCGGAAGTCAGAGAGACTCACTTTATTCTGTCTCTTTCCGATGAGTATCATACGGATGAGCTGCAAATCTCAAATCACACCCTCAGAAAGAGTAAGAGATTATCGAGTAAGGTGGTAAATGTTTTCAGGCCAAATCACTCTTTTAAACAAATTTCGTCTTCGAAATTTTGGGGGTCGAGTGCGATTTTCGAAGATTCTCCTTACGAACCATCTGAGGATGTGCATAACAGTATCGAGACGAGAGTAGAAAAACAAAAACATTATGTCCCGAATCTTGAGTTGGCTGCTATTATTGTAAAAGACGTCTGCAAAAATCGTGAGGAGGATAGTCTCGGAGGATGGGGGTTGAAGTTTTTGAAAAAATTGGGAAAGGAAACTATTGTACCCTCCGAAAGCACGAGAGATTACGGGGAATGCTCGACAAGTTTGGACGTTTTAATTCCTGCAGGTCTTCATGGTGGACCAAAAACCAGAGTTGGCGGCCCTTCAAGTCTTACTGAGAGGTGGATTTCTGGAGGGCGTTGTGACTGTGGTGGCTGGGATATCGGCTGCCCATTAACAGTTCTCAACACGGCGTCGAGTGACACAAATTCGTCGTTCTTGGCGGATAATTCAGGGGAATGCAAGTCAGTTGATCTCTTTATGGAGGTATGTGAATAAGCTTCATTTTCCTGCCTTTTTATTCCGTACAACACTAATATCAAAGTTCAAACACCATTTCTCATAATTCGTTGGCCGTTCTCAAATTTTTATGTCGTTTGTCTATGCACTTAATCGTCTATTTACTTGGGGAGTATTTGCAAACACTTAAAAAAAGTGATTATCAGCTTTTTGCTGAAAGAAAAATAGTTTTTAGTGTTTTGAAATGTCAACTTATGTTTCGGATTCGACATAATTCAATCTGCATATATAAAAGAAGGGAGATGAGTGTTATATGATTCTGATTCTGCGTCTCGTTTGTTTAGAAAATATATAATAACACTTTTACAAATGATTCACTAGACATTCTTTTTAAACTTATTCAACTTTTGGCATCAATTTACAAGTCTCAACTACTTTTGACTTATACTATGATAAATCACTTCTTCTAAAAGCATAAATTTTTACAAGTGCGCCATTAGTAAGCATCAATATAACTATGCCTCTTTGTTAACATTTACAGGGTTCAAAACAAGATGTACCAATATTCAAAATGGCGAATATCCACGAGGGTCTGTATTATATCCATTTCCAATCGACTCTGTCTACTTTGCAGTCTTTCGCTATTGCTGCTGCAATTATTCATTCTCGTAATCCTGTTCTTCGATCAAAAGTGTACAGGAGTTGAAGTTACACTGGTGTGGAATTATTTTGTATAAATACAGCTAGTACATGGAAGTTACAAATATTACATGTTATGATGCTGATCTCTGCAGCATCCTGGTAATTTTTTTTTATAGTATTGCGAAAAATAGATTCAATTTTGGAGGTCAGTTTGTGCAGTTGTAATTAATTTAAGGGATAATTACAGAAACACCCCTGAGGTTTGGGCTAATTACAAAAAAAACCAAGAGACGTTCAAAATTACAAATGTCAGGGTATTTTTCAAATGTATTTAAGGTGGTAAGTTTAATATTTCTGTAAATATCAGGGTATTTTTCAAATGTATTTTGCTTATGAACGGGGAAAATGTAAGATGGTATCAAACTTCAAGGAGTGTTTTGTAATTTTCAAAAACCTATGGAGTATTTTGCAATTATCCCAAACTTCAGTTTTTTTTCTTGCCCCTTAAATTAATCTAAGACATTTTGTTCTGTTGGTCCACCACTGGATTACATACCCCATACAGGCGAAATACTCTATATTTTTAGCACCATATCTTGTTTGCTATGTTTATTGAAATTCATTCTGTGCCAGTTGAATTTGGATGGTTGTTCTTTTCAATAAGGTGGTTATTGAACAAAATTATATTTGTTCGCAACAGTTTTTTTCAGCTAAATTCTGTATCATAGTATCTGTGCCTCTCTTCTGTCACTGCACTATGGCTTCTTACGACATTTTCCAGCTAAATTCTGTATCATAGTATCTGTGCTTCTCTTCTGTCTTTGATGGTGAACCGTCAATATCATTAACTTTCTTGAGCACTTTTTCCATATATTGAGAATTGATAAGACAATTCCATCTGGATTTCTACTGATTTTGATCTCTACAATCACATCAACAGTCCCCATATCCTCCATGTCAAAGTTTTTTGTTAATAATCTTTTAGTGTCCATGATAGAATCATGACTACTGCCCATGATTAATAAGTCGTCTACGCATAGACATACTATAAAAAATATGTTTGATGTCCCTTGGCATACACATTTATCACACTCGTTGATGTTAGATCCATTTGACAACATTGTACTGTCAAATTTAAGATGCCATTGTTTCGGAGCTTGCTAATTGTACAATGATCTTATCAATTTGCACACATTTTTCTCTTGATCGGGTGCAATAAATCCTTCAGGTTATTTTATATAGATTTTTGCATCTATCTCTTTAACGCCCCCAAAATTTTGGAACTATAAACTATATATATATATATATATATATGATTTAGTTCAAATGAGACCATCCTCCCTAGGTGGGACAGTGTGGACTCATCTTACCCATTGATCTTAAAAATGAATGGATGTGATTAATTCATTTTTTTTTAATTATTTCCTAATTTTCGCTGTTTTTGAGGGTAAGGTTGTAATTTTGTAATTCAAATTAGTGGTCCCAGCGGGTTTTATGGGCTGAGATTGAAACTGACGGATTTTATGGTGGAATTTAAGGAAGCTGTTTTCTTTCCAAATATTTTTATTTTACAGTATAGTTAGAGTTCTTCTACTGCATAATTAGATATCAAATAATGCATATTTAGTTGTTTTGTTGGCACTGTTTTACGAAAACAAGACGTTATTGAATATAACATACTGCATATTTCATTATTCTACACTGCATAAATAGGTTCAATGTAATTTATATTTAGTTATGAAAATGAGATGTTGCTTTTGGAAATTATAAAAATGGGATGTTACATAATGTACTGCATATTTAGTTATTCCACACTGTATAGATAGTTTCTAGATATTGCATAGTTAGTTGATTTTGTTGCATAGTTTATGACGTCTTGCATAGTTGGGTATACTATACTACATATTAGTTTTTTTACGATGCATAGATAGTTTTCAGATAATGCATATTTAGTTGATTTATGTTGCATATTTTCAAATATGTAATATCCTACAGATATATGCATCGTTTCATAAGTATCTATGCATCGTTTCATAAGTATTTATACATCATTTCATAAGTATCTATGCATCGTCTTATTCATGAAAATTGCAGTTTTTTAAGAGTTGATGTTAATGATAGTTTCGAGTTCTCCATCGATGTCTACACCATTGATGCTGTTGGGTAGAGTTTTTCCACGATGATGATTCATCATGCATCATAATTCGAACATAAGCGCATCTTCTTTACTGTTTTATTTTTTGCAGTTCGAGTTCTTCAAATTTGCGTTAATGGTGGAATTGTGAGAGAGAGAGAGCCGTGAGACACAGAGAGAGAGAGAGGCGTGAGAGAGAGGGAGGGAGAGAGACACGTGAGACGAGAGATGCATGTGTTGGGAAATTTATTTATTAGATTTTGATGAATGCCATGTAAAACTTAGACTAGAATATTGGCACCCCATTTTCCTTGTAATTTGTATTGTTGATGGCTCAAAAGCTACTCTAGAAAACCTTAGGCAAGTGCACCTATCGTTTTGTAGTATAGATTATTGAGTACCGAGTGTCATTCCCACGAGGATTGTAAGTACTAATAATTACCGTCTTTTTGTTATCTAATCTAGCAATTTTCAGAGTTTTGTTTGTTAAAATGGAAAATGAAAAATAGAGAATTTAAAATAATTGCAACTTACAATAAATCAAATAAAAGTAGATTGTAGAATGAGAAATCACGAGATAGAAATGTGTTGAATGTAAATCCCTCTAGAATGTTTTTTGTGATTCAACCAGATAAAAATACAACCATAATCCCTTAAGCAAAAACCAACCTCTTTTAGTAAAATCTCATGTTTCATGGACCGTAGAAATTCCCGATTTAAGTTAAACCTCTATCGAGCGAATAACTTCTAATCTCAAGTTGATTAACTGAAATCTCTTTCTAGTTAAAACCCCCAAGACAACATTATAACGATTTGTGAATTCCCATATTAGGTTTGACCCTAATCCAGAAGATTTATGTCGTCCTATATCTAGGATTGCATGCAACTCTTTTCACTTATATAGGTTCTATTTCACCATGAATCTCTCGATTTCCCGGATGAAAAATAAACTTCAAATCAATATTGCGCATATACCAGTTTGAATGAATAAAGCATAATATAAGTGAATCACACAAAACATGAAGATTTTATTAAAAACATACAAACCTTAATCACAAATTCATTCTAGAGTTCATTACATTCAAACACTAGAAATTTAGCTACACATGGCTTTGTCAAAAGAGTATACTACACAAGAAGATATGAATAAAATGAACATGGTGTACTTAGCTCTTATTCAAGACCAATACAAGACTTCCTCCTTGGTTGATTGCAATGATGTTGAGCTCCAAGCCTTCTCCTCTATTGCTCTTCAACTTCCAACTCTACCTCTCTTTTATCCTCTCAATGTATTTTGCTTTGAAACTTAGAATATACAATGAATATACAATGAATCTCTCTATCAATGAATACTACATGAATTATATTTCCCAACTCCAAACTCTTGGCTTTCATAGGCACCATCTTTGAGAAAGACCATATTAACAAATGCTCCATTTCCATGCTTGTTATTTGAATCATTGTGTGCACATTCATGGTTGAGTTAGTTGAATCATTGTACTCACATGATAATACTCCACTTCCATTGGTTGAGTTGGTTGAATCATTGTGTCCACATGGCAATTGAGGGGATAATGGAGTTCTGGTGCAGCAAGATGAGGTGTAAAAGTTGCTCAAAGGTTGTCAAAAAGCAAAAGTCTCCATTATTTCCGCCAAAAGAAGAAAAGATTTTGAGCTGGAGAGAAAACACGTCCGTGCCTAAAAAGCACGGCCTGGCCGTGTTCGTCAAATTTGACGAACACGACCGTGTTTATAAACACGGTCCGGCTGTGTTTTCTTCGCAAAAATGGGATTTTCTGGCAGGGTGTGCTTTTAAACACGGTTTGGGTGTGTTTTGATGATTTGCGTGTGAAACACGGCCGTGCTTTGTAAGCACAGCCTGGGTGTGTTTTTCTGTTTTTCTTGTTTTTCTTCCTTTTGAAGCATGGCCATGTTTCCCAACACACTAGGGGTGTGTTCTGCACGAGATTGAGTCTTCTTGCCTTCTTTTAGACTTTATTTTTGTTCGTATTTTCATACGAAATCATACGAATTTGCTTCAAGTCTTTACCTTCTTTATTCAAAACAAGCTAATGTGATTTTTCTTGAATTTATTGATTACTGAACTAAAAAATTAAAGAAATTATCTAAAAAGGTTAAAAAAAATGTGAACAAAAATGCACTTATCAAACCGCCTCCAACTTGGAAATTTTGCTTGTCCTCAAGCAATTTTTAAAACAAAGAGCGGGGTTGAAAACAAAAATGAGGTATCTATTTTCACAATTTCGACATGTTTGAAGTAAATCGCTAACCTTTTTATTCCCAATTGAGCCAATCGATTCGTTCTTCCAAGTCAACCAATTTGTTAAAAAGAGGGTGAATTCAGTAATTGGAATCGTTTAATCATCACAATTGTCATATCACAGGAATTGTTAATCATTCGCTTAGACCAAATACAAGAATGTAATGATAAAAGGAGATGTCCAAAACTCGGGTTTTTATTGTTTTTTTATATTTATTTATGCATATAATTATAAATTAGGACATTTTTGAGGTAAACTTCCACTAGGTTTAAATTTTGAATGATTTCCAAAAACTCCTAGGGTGGTGTCCCATACTCATATTTGTGCTGCCGTTTTACGTAAAAGACAAACATGGGGCTCATGAATGCTCATTGTTACTAAGCAGCAACAAACAGAGGAGTATAACCTCGATTTGTCCTTTTTTTATAAATATATATATATATATATTTTTCGCTTATCGATTTTTGTTTTTTTAACCCGAATAATGATTTCTCCAACGATCATGACACAAAGTATCTAATTTTAAGCAAAGTCCAAACTATTTTCATGACATTAAACTCTTTTGGCCAAATTCATCCTTTTACTAGAGTCACACGGTTTTAAAACATTTTGGCGATTTGAGTTCAAAAAGATGACTTTTTCGGGAGAAAAAATGGTTAAAACAAATTTACAAACAACTTATCGAATTGTAAAAAAAATATCTCATGTTTGTTTGAAAGAGATTTAAAAGTGCATAAAAAAATAAAACATCCACACAAAAATAATTAAAAACGCAATCCCACACAAAACTAAAAAAAAACAGTAAAAATTATCCAAATATCTTTGATAAATCTCACCACCTCCAACTTCAAGGGTCACATTGTCCCCAATGTGAAGAAGGAGATGTGATCTGATCCAGATTAAAAAGCGTAAAAAAATGAAACAAGAAAAATACGACCTTCATTGTGGTGGTGGTGGGAAATGTCCTTGCGAAATATGCCATTGTTGGATACGATCCATCATGGCAAAATAGAATTCTTTGTTGATGCGTATTGTTGTTGTTTCTTTGTTGTTGAAGATTCATGAAGAATTGTTGTTGTTGTTCTTCAATTCGGCGTAATGTTGCGTCATCATTTTCCCGTGGCGATCTAATATAGCTCGCATTTCTTTGCTCAAGCGAATGGCGTGGAGAAGAGATCTAGTATCATCCATGGGGGTTGGTGGTTGCCTTGGTGGTTGAGACGCCGAGGGAGCATCAATATCTGGTTCCTCACTTTGATAAACATCTGTGTCGGAGGCCGGCGGTGCGGGTAATCGAAATGCATCCGGGTTATCACCTTGCGGGTACATCATCTTCCAATTGTCCGGATCCCAAACCGAAGTGCGAGAAGGGTCCGTCAATGGATGAGTGTAGTCTGTATTTTTGAACCTTAAAGCATAACCCATACCGCTCCGTTGAATCATTCCCATAGCAATGCAAGATTCAAAGTCGATCCGGGTTGGTCCCCGGGCTTGCTCGAGTCCTGCGAGGTTATAACCATAATGGGTGGCGATAGGAGTAATAAGGCCACCAATGACGATTTTACCTCGATTTTTCCTGCTCACTTTGAGAAAATACTTTGCGAGATAAGAACCCATGTCAGCCAAAGAGGGATTCACCATAGACCATAGAAAATAGAGCTCATCAAGTCGGACGACTCCTTCGCTTTCGCCCCAGCCAAATAGTGTGCTTGAGAGCACACGATGGATATAACGAAAGCAAGGATTGACAATGCATGAGGATTTTGATGAGGAAGGATTATATTCCAGCTCATGTGTAATGGCTTGCCAAAATTGTCGATCACGGAACCCCAATGGCTTTATACGCAACCCATTTGTGGGTAAATCATAGATAGAATTAAATTCTGCCAATGTGAGTTGGTGATCATTGTTGAAGAGCCGAAATGTGATACGTCCTCCTTCAGCGTGTCGGCCTGATGTGATCTCAGCGTCATAGGAACTCAGAAATTCTAATGTTACACAGATGTAGGTGGGTGTGGCTAGATTCATGAAATAGCCCCACCCAAGCTGATTGAACATCCAATCCACATCTATACGCAACCCGAGCCCATCCAATGTAGGGTTATCTGAGAATTGTGTGTTAATGATGTGACGTTGGGCTAGACGATGGTATTGAGCTTCATGATCATTATCTCGGAAAGATATACCAAACGGGTTGGTAGGGACCGGTGGATCAGTACGAGTGGCTCGGCACGACCGCCATATGTGGGGGTCGCGGAGGATGAAGCATCACCGGTACGTCCGCGTTTCCACCTGGGATTCCTATGTCAACATAAACTTATAACAGCGTGAAAAACCATCTTAAGAGACATAGACAATATCCCAAGCATGAAAAAGCATCAAATCATTCAAAATTTCACCATATCAACACTTTTATTCAACAAGAATCCATCTTCACAAGCTATACACCCCATTTGCAACAATGATTCAACAACATCCCTTTTTTCAAGAACATAACATTTCAACAAAAACAAAGATATCTCAACAACAATTTAGGACTATTAATCATATGAATCCAAGACTAACTCTTCAAATTTAGTTTATGGATATCAAGAACAAATGACCAATTCCTTAACTTAGCAAGATAAAAACATCATAAGAATAAGCCCTCACCATTACCACAACAATCAAGAAATTACTACAAACAAACTCAGTTAAACCCACAAATATTACAAAACAATATGTCATAAAAAGAAATTCATGATTTTACCATTAATCCACAAATATCCAATTTTTAATTTCCCTAAAATTCAATTTCTAGGTCATGAAAATTGGTGACAAAAATTCATGAAATTCCTAATTACAACATGGAATAACCTTCACTACAACACACAAAAGAGTAAACATAACAATTAAACAAGAAAAAAATTTCGAACTGAAAGCAAAAATTGAAGAAGAAAAGAAAAGAATACCAATATATACCTTGAAGACATTGTGAAAAGGAAGAAGTGAGAGTCTTGTAATGTGAAGGTATGTGGTGTGGTGAAGCTTTTGAGAGAAGGAGAAAGAGAATTGGGGATTTGGGAGAAGGGTTAGGGAGAAAGGGAGAATTTGGGGAAGAAGAAAGGGTTTTGGGGAAGAAAAATAGGAAGGAAATCGCCCCCCTATTTTAGCTGGTACCGAACACGGCCGTGTTCGGTACGCCCTTATTTTTATTTTTATTTTTTTCGAATAAATCCACGGGCGTGTTTTTAAACACGCCCAGGCCGTGTTTCGTACGTGTTTTCTATCCAAAACTTTTTTTTTCAAATAAAACCACGGGCGTGTTTAAAAACACGCCCAGGCCGTGTTTTTTGCGTGAATTGTCAACATGGCCTGAATTGAAGAACACGGCCAAGGTGTGTTCATCAATCAATTGACGAACACGGCCGTGGTGGATAAACACGGCCAGGCCGTGTTTTTTTTTTTTTAGCAAAATCAACAAGACATCCGCAAACAACCAAAAATAGGAAGAATAAGGTGAAAGAAAATACACACAAAATACCGGGTTGCCTCCCGGGTAGCGCTTCTTTTATCGTCGTGTAGCTGGACCTGTTTTACCTCTACTCGTGTGGTGTATTTTGGGGGTCGTTAAGACGGATGGAATCTCGATAACTATTATCGATGGTGCCCCCAAAATAAAGCTTCAGACGATGTCCGTTTACCTTGAATGTTCCCATTTCCTTGTGCGTGATTTCAATAGTCCCGTAAGGGAACACTTGAGTAACAGTGAATGGGCCAAACCACCGGGATTTTAACTTACCTGGGAATAGTCGGAGCCGGGAATTGAAGAGTAACACTTGATCACCAGGTTGAAATTCTCTTGTTTGCTTAATGCGTTTGTCATGCCATTGCTTCGTTCGTTCTTTGTAAATTTTCGAGTTCTCGATGCCAAATTTCGCCATTCTTCGAGTTCGTTAATCTGCAATAAACGGTTATCTCCTGCACTTGACAAATCATAATTAAGCATTTTAATAGCCCAAAAGGCTGTGTTCAAGCTCAACCGGTAAATGACATGCCTTACCATAAACGAGTCGGTATGGAGTAGTCCCTATCGGCGTTTTGAAAGCCGTTCTATAAGCCCAAAGGGCATCGTCGAGTTTGAGGGACCAATCCTTTCGAGAGTGTCCAACCATTTTTTCCAAAATTCTTTTTAATTCGCGGTTGGACACTTCGACTTGACCACTAGTTTGAGGGTGATAGGCGGTGGCGACTCGGTGTGTGACACCATAACGTTTTAACACTTTGTCAAATTGACTATTACAAAAGTGAGTGCCTCTATCACTAATGATGGATCGTGGAGTACCAAATCGGGTAAAAGGTTTTTTGAGAAAATGCACCACCACTCGAGCATCATTTTTAGGCAAGGCTTGAGCCTCTACCCATTTAGACACGTAGTCAACGGCTACCAAAATGTATTTATTGCCAAAAGACGCAGGAAATGGTCCCATAAAATCAATACCCCAAACATCAAAAATTTCGCAAACAAGAATACCGTTTTGGGGCATTTCATTTTTTCGAGAAATATTTCCTGCTCGTTGACAATTATCACAAGTTTCAACATACCGTTTTGCATCTTGGAAAAGTGTAGGCCAATAAAAACCCGACTCAAGGACCTTTCGTGCCGTGGTATTCGCTTGATAGTGCCCACCGGTGGGTCCTTTGTGACAATGATTCAAAATGGAGATCGTTTCAGGAAGTGCGACACATCTTCGTATGATTTGATCCGCATAAATTCGGAAGAGGTGGGGATCGTCCCAAATATAGTGTTTGAGGTCCGAAAAGAATTTATTCTTTTGTTGATGGGTCAGCCCTTTCGGTAGAACTTTTCCTGCAAGATAATTAGCAAAATCTGCAAACCAAGGATTATCAATTGAAATTGAGTTCAAAGCAAAGAGTTGCTCATCCGGGAAAGAATCGTTGATATGTCCTTTGTGTTGCTTGTTGGTGTCGGAGTGCTCAAGCCTTGACAGGTGATCGGCGGCAAGATTTTCGGCACCCCGTTTATCTTTGATCTCCACATCGAATTCTTGGAGTAAGAGTACCCATCGAATTAGTCGTGGTTTTGCATCATTTTTGTCAAGCAAATAACGTAAGGCAGAGTGATCCGTATAGACAATGACTTTTGATAGGATCAAATATGAGCGAAATTTGTCAAAGGCGAAAACTACTGCAAGTAACTCTTTTTCTGTAGTTGTATAATTTGACTGAGCGGGATTCAGAGTTTTACTTGCGTAGTAAATTGGTCGGAAATGCTTATCTTTTTGTTGCCCAAGCACCGCACCTACCGCATAATCGCTGGCATCACACATGAGTTCGAATGGTTGAGACCAATCCGGAGCTACCATGATGGGAGAAGTGGTGAGTTTTTCTTTCAAAGTATTGAATGCTTGAAGGCATTCATCATTGATATGAAAGATCGCATCCTTCTCCAAGAGGCGAGTGAGTAGCCGGGCAATTTTTGAAAAATCTTTGATGAATCGTCTATAAAACCCGGCGTGCCCCAAAAAGCTTCGGATTGCTTTCACCGTGGTGGGTGGAGGCAATTTGGAAATTGTCTCAACCTTCGCCTTGTCAACTTCAATGCCCCTGCAAGAAATTTTATGTCCCAAAACAATACCTTCTTGTACCATGAAATGACATTTTTCCCAATTAAGAACCAGGTTAGTCTCTTCGCAACGAATGAGGACTTTTTTAAGATTTGCAAGACAAAGATCAAAGGAGTCCCCAAAAACCGAGAAGTCATCCATGAAGACTTCCATGATATCTTCTACAAGTTCGTCGAAGATAGCAAGCATACACCTTTGAAAGGTCGCCAGTGCATTGCACAATCCGAACGGCATGCGGCGATAGGCAAAAGTACCGTAGGGACAAGTGAAAGTGGTCTTTTCTTGGTCCTCCGGTGCTATCGGGATCTGAAAATAACCTGACATGCCATCAAGGAAGCAATAATACAAGTGACCAGATAATCTTTCAAGCATTTGATCAATAAAAGGTAAAGGAAAATGGTCCTTGCGAGTAGCATCATTGAGTCGTCGTGTCGATGCAAACTCGCCAACTTTATTCTGTCGCATTGGAATAAGTTCATTCTTTTCATTTGGTACCACCGTCATCCCATCTTTCTTTGGAACCACTTGAATGGACTCACCCACCATTCTTGTCGGAAATTGGATAGATAAGCCCAAAGACATCAAGTAATTTGATTACCTCCGCCTTGACTACCTCTTTCATGTTTGGATTTAAACGACGCCCGAGGTAGAACAACCGCTTGAAATTTTCCTCCATCGAGAATTTTGTGAGTGCAAAAGGAAGGATTGATCCCTTGAATATCGGAGATTTTCCAAGCGATGGCCTTTTATGTTCCCCGTAATATTGCCAACAATCTATCCTTTTGATGAGAAGATAAATCGGAGGAAATAATTACGGGAAGTTTGGCGTTCTCGGCTAGAAATGCATATTCCAAGTGTTCGGGTAGCTCTTTCAGCTCCAACAGTGGTGGATCCTCAATGGACGGTTTGATATGCCCCACCTGCGAATTTTCAATTTTTTCGAACTCTTTTTGTCGTTCTGTTGGTGCGTTTTCCTCCAATGCGAGTACAGATTCCCTAAGAAAGGGATTTTCATCCGCTATACCTACACTTTGAACAATACAAGTCTCCAAGAATTCGTTAGAAATCATGCTTGGTAAAGAATTGGTTATCTCCATATCGATAAGATCAATAGCAAAACAGGAGTCATCTTTATCTATCGTATTTTTCATTGATGTAGCGATTTTAAAAATGACTTGTTCATCTTCGACTCTTAAAATTAGTTTGCCATCATGTACGTCAATGATTGCCTTAGCAGTAGCTAAAAATGGACGCCCTAAGATCAAGGGGACTTCGACATCTGTATGAATATCAAGAATTACAAAATCGACCGGAAATATAAACTTATCGACTTTGACCAAAACATCCTCAACAATGCCTCTAGGATATTTAATGGACCACGATAATTGCAAGCTCATCCTAGTTGATTTTGGCTCCCCTAGACCCATTTGTTTGAATAAATGATAAGGCATCAAATTAATGCTAGCCCCTAGATCGGCCAATGCCCGATCAACAGTCAAATTACCGACATGACAAGGAATAGTGAAACTCCCTGGGTCTTTGATTTTCTGAGGTAACTTGTTTTGCAAAATTGCCGAGCATTCCTCATTTAATTGTACCATGGATATTTCTTCAAGCTTCTTCTTATTTGAAAGAAGATCTTTTAGGAACTTGGCATATTTTGGCATCTGTGAAAGGGCTTCAACAAAAGGAATATTGATGTGCAATTGTTTAAATAAATCCAAAAAACTTACCAAATTGGTCGTCATGTTTGTCCTTACGCAATCGACTTGGATACGGAATAGGTGGTTGGAATTCCGGTACCATTTTCTTTGTTTTCTTGGATACCTATTCGTCTTTTTGTTGTATGGGAGTGGGCTCGTCCTCCGGCATCCGTACTTCGTCTAGCTTTGTTCTACTCCTTAGAGTGATTGCTTTTACCTGTTCTCTTGGATTTGGCTCGGTGTTGCTAGGTAAGCTCCCTTGTGGCCTTTCGGAGATCATTTGGCAATTTGACCAATTTGATTTTCCAAGTTGCGAATGGATGCTTCTTGGTTCCTTAAGGATGTTTCAGTGGCCGTGAAACGGGTTTTCGTTGTTTGGACGAATTTGGACATTAAGTCCTCCAAACTTGGTTTTCGCGGTTGGAAACCGGGAGGTGCAGACGAATTGGGGAGTGCATTTGGATTAGGCTTCTGTTGACCTTGATTTCCCCAACTAAAGTTCGGGTGTTGACGCCAACCTGGATTATAAGTGTTACTGAAAGGATTATTTTGAAAGGGTCGAGATTGATTACCTAGATAATCCACTTGTTCATGCGGCGGTATCGCATCAGGGCAATCTTGGTGGTTGTGCGATCTTCCACAAGTCTCGCATGAGAAGGCTTGTTGTGGTGGTGGTTTTGGAGCTGCCAACCCGTCAATTTTCTGAGTCAGAGCTTCGACCTGTGTGGCTAGTGTAACCACCGCGTCCGCATTGTATACTCCCACTGTCCTGTTGGTTTTTCCTCGTACGGATTGCCATTGATAGCCATTCATGGCCATTCCTTCTATGAGATCTTGGGCGGCTTCGGGTGTTTTATTGTTTAATGCCCCCCCCGCCGCCGCATCAATCATTTGCCTTGTCGATGAGAGTAACCCATTGTAAAATGTTTGGACTTGCATCCAAATGGGAAGACCATGATGTGGGCATTTTCGCAGCAATTGTTTGAATCTCTCCCAAGTGTCGTACAAGGTCTCATCGTCCTTTTGAGTGAATGAAGAGATCTCATTCCTCAATCGTGCGGTTTTAGCGGGTGGAAAATACTTCAAAAGGAACTTTTCCGCCATAATGCTCCATGTTGTGATTGTTCCCTTCGGTAAAGTGTTTAACCATTGTTTAGCCCGTCCCCAAAGAGTAAATGGGAACAAGCGTAAACGGATGGCATCGTCGAAGACTCCATTTATTTTGAAAGTATCGCAAATTTTGAGGAAATTCGCGATATGATTATTTGGATCTTCGTCCGGTAGGCCGTCAAATTGAACAAATTGTTGTACCATTTGAATGACATTCGGTTTGATTTCGAAATTATTGGCTGCAACAACGGGCCTTACGATACTAGACGATGTACCGTCCATAGATGGCTTGGCGTAGTCGTACATGGTTCTTTGTTGTTCATCCGCCATATCGGGATCCTTGCTTTCGTTAATATCCTCCTCGTGGTCTGTACTAATACTTTCCTCTCGTGTTGCTTCTGGCGGTCTCGCTTCCAAATCCGGCGACGTAGGCATGCACTGTGGTAAATAAGGAGGATAAGTATAATCCAAGACTTACAAAGATAGATACCTAGAAAGACAAATGATGAAATAATAAAAAAAATGATTAAATTAACAAAAATAAGGTGTTCTTAATATTACAATCCCCGGCAACGGCGCCAAAAACTTGATGGCTCAAAAGCTACTCTAGAAAACCTTAGGCAAGTGCACCTGTCATTTTGTAGTATAGATTATTAGTCTGAGTGTCATTCCCATGAGGATTGTAAGTACTAATAATTACCATCTTTTTGTTATCTAATCTAGCAATTTTCATAGTTTTGTTTGTTAAAATGGAAAATGAAAAATAGAGAATTTAAAATAATTGCAACTTACAATAAATCAAATAAAAGTAGATTGTAGAATGAGAAATCAAGAGATAGAAATGTGTTGAATGTAAATCCCTCTAGAATGTTTTTTGTGATTCAACCAGATAAAAATACAACCATAATCCCTTAAGCAAAAACCAACCTCTTTTAGTAAAATCGCATGTTTCATGGACCGTAGAAATTCCCGATTTAAGTTAAACCCTCTATCGAGCGCGAATAACTTCTAATCTCAAGTTGATTAACTGAAATGTCTTTCTAGTTAAAACCCCCAAGACAACATTATAACGATTTGTGAATTCCCATATTAGGTTTGACCCTAATCCAGAAGATTTATGTCGTCCTATATCTAGGATTGCATGCAACTCTTTTCACTTATATAGGTTCTATTTCACCATGAATCTCTCGATTTCCCGGATCAAAAATAAACTTCAAATCAATATTGCGCATATACCAATTTGAATGAATAAAGCATAATATAAGTGAATCACACAAAACATGAAGATTTTATTAAAAACATACAAACCTTAATCACAAATTCATTCTAGAGTTCATTACATTCAAACACTAGAAATTTAGCTACACATGGCTTTGTCAAAAGAGTATACTACACAAGAATATATGAATAAAATGAACATGGTGTACTTAGATCTTATTCAAGACCAATACAAGACTTCCTCCTTGGTTGATTGCAATGATGTTAAGCTCCAAGCCTTCTCCTCTATTGCTCTTCAACTTCCAACTCTACCTCTCTTTTATCCTCTCAATGTATTTTGCTTTGAAACTTAGAATATACAATGAATATACAATGAATCTCTCTATCAATGAATACTACATGAATTATATTTTCCAACTCCAAACTCTTGGCTTTTATAGGCACCATCTTTGTGAAAGACCATATTAACAAATGCTCCATTTCCATGCTTGTTATTTGAATCATTGTGTGCACATTCATGGTTGAGTTGGTTGAATCATTGTACTCACATGATAATACTCCACTTCCATTGGTTGAGTTGGTTGAATCATTGTGTCCACATGACAATTGAGGGGATAATGGAGTTTTAGTGCAACAAGATGAGGTGTAAAAGTTGCTCAAAGGTTGTCAAAAAGCAAAAGTCTCCATTATTTCCGCCAAAAGAAGAAAAGATTTTGAGCTGGAGAGAAAACACGGCCGTGCCTAAAAAGCACGGCCTGGCCGTGTTTTCTTCGCAAAAATGGGATTTTCTGGCAGGGTGTGCTTTTAAACACGGTTTGGGTGTGTTTTGATGATTTGCATGTGAAACACGGTCGTGGGTGTGTTTTTCTGTTTTTCTTGTTTTTCTTCCTTTTGAAGCATGGCCATGTTTCCCAACACACTAGGGGTGTGTTCTGCACGAGATTGAGTCTTCTTGCCTTCTTTTAGACCTTGTTTTTGTTTGTATTTTCATACGAAATCATACGAATTTGCTTCAAGTCTTTACCTTTATTATTCAAAACAAGCCAATGTGATTTTTCTTGAATTTATTGATTAATGAACTAAAAAGTTAAAGAAATTATCTAAAAAGGTTAAAAAAAATGTGAACAAAAATGCACTTATCAATTGTAATAGATAGGGCTGTACGAGCTGAGTCAAGTCAGCTATGCCTGGATATACAATAAGTCAACTGGAGACTGAAATGAAGACTTCGCTGTGAAACAACTGAGTATGGCAAGGAGAGAAGACAAAACTCGACCGAAGGAGAATCAGCTGGGATACAGCTGTGTGAAGCATCAGTCAAGTCAACTCAAGAAGTCAAATCAAGTTGAAGTGACAGATGAGTCTTTCAATCATTGGAGCAGACTCAAGTCACCTGGGGAAAAAGCAACTGCAAAGAGGAGTTAACTGAAAAGAATCCGTTGCACAGAAGTCAAGAATATTACCTAAACAAGTAATACTTCCATGTGCCATGTCTTAAAGTGCTCAGTCCCAGAAGCGTGCAAAAGGAATAAACCAATGGGAAGCACTGTACCTTGTGTCAGACTCTGAAAAGCTGAATGCTCATTTAATACAAGGAAATGTCAATATCAAGGACTGCAACAAGACAAGCCAACGAACACAAGTGACTTTTGAAATCAGCCTATCTCTTCAATGGACAGATTTTTAAAAGTTTACTATAAAAGGCTGAGGAATCACTTTGAGAAAGGGTTACCTTGATTACCAGAACTACGAACAAGAAAGCAATATTCACTCTGTAACCTGCAAAATATTCTCAAGCTATTCAAGCAAATCCTCAAGCCTAAATTTCAAAGGAAATCGATCCAACACTAAGCTGTGAAGGAAAGACAACTTCAAACTGTTGAAGAGGAAACTTTTAAAGAATCAAAAGGGGTCTACATTCCAAGGAGGATTGTAGAAAGGTTCAAGGTCGAACCAGTCTTAAGTTATTGGAGGGCTTCGTGATCAAATCCAAGGAACTTGAGCAAGTGAGCTGAAGTAGCAAGGCAACTGCCCTGTGAAGAAGCTGAGTCGGACGAGAAGCCAGCTGTGTGACCAAGGCATCTCCAGACTGAGTCCCAAAGGATCAATTCAACTGTGTGATCAAGACATTGTATCGGGTGATAATCACTTTGTACTCGATCAATACTTAGTGGATTCCTCCGGGAGTTGGAGAAGAGAGGATTAGAAGAATTACCCCATCTTCGAACCTCTATAAAGATTATTGTGTCATTTACATTTCAGCATTTAATTTCTGCATATCATTTTATATCTGCTGATAATTTGCTATCCAACTGATAATTAACAAAGTGGTAAAACCAAGTGTTAAAACAAACCTAAACCAAATTCAAGGGTGTTAAGTCTTCCGCTGAAAATCTCATCACAGCCGGGTTAAGTATTAGACTAAACAATTGAGTTATTCTATCAACAGCCCAGTCGAGTCTATTGAGTGGCTAACTCTACTGGTTAACTAACTTAGCTGTCCATCAAGGACATAGCTGTGAAATTAACTCCGAACTATTTTAAAAGGACTAAATTCGAAAAGTTGGTAAGGTTTATTCAACCATTCCTTCTAAAACTTACTCACACCCCTTGGGACCCACAACATGAGAGAGAGAGAGAGAGAGAGAGAGAGAGAGAGAGAGAGAGAGAGATTTCATTCCATTTTTGTAACTACCTTATTATGTTATTTTACCCTATTACCCTTATGTTGATTAAATTAATGTTTTAATATAATTTATATCCATTAAATCACACCCATTGATTAAAAGTGAGGGATGGTTGAGATTAGTCCATTGTATCTCACATAGAGACATAATCTCACTTGATCCTCCCCTATATATATATATATCCATTTTATCGAATATGTTTTTTCTTTCTAAAATACATAACAAAAACATCTCGTTATAACGATTTATTTAATTTTTAAAAGAAAAATAATTACAGCGGAATCAATCACGTAAAATAATTTTTATGAAATTCGATATTTACATATAATTCTAACAGACCATTAGACACGAAAATACTTTGAAAAATCACGTACATATATTTATTTCATAAGAGAAAGTCGGCCTATGAACATAATCCAATCCAAAAACTCGATAGCAACATCAGAAACAAGTTATGAAGTATATAATATTTAAATATTCATTCATTTTTAACAAACTCGTAGATTCGTCAATTTTTAAAAATATCCTTTTAAGTTTATCTACATAAATAAAACTTAGAAAATCATAGTAATTCGACATTTATTATCTCAAATCGAAAATTCCTAGAAGTTGAAAATTTATTCTCAATACCAATCAATTATCACACTAAGTCTAGCACCGTAAATAAATACTTAGAAAATCACAATTTGTTTAATAATTTCTTATTTAATTAAAAAATAGCATTTAAATATATAGACATTACTCTAGTAGTTTTATAGACCATCCCTTATCCACCGCCAATAACCATCGCCGACTCTTGAACCTGAAAAGTTGGATTAAAACTGGGGTGAGCAACACAGCTCAGTGGGGTTAACATTGTCCAAGCTAAATACACAGAAATTTCATATTAACATGCAAATACAAACCAATAGAACATAGCATAGATTCTTTGAAAAAACCCATAGACATAGACATAGATTGCACTGTAGGGGTTCCACATGAGGAATACATTGACTCCGAACCTCTTGAGTCTCTGGCACATGGGTGTCTAAAGAAACCGTACTACACATCATGTAAAATAACTAAGCATTTAACAAGGACAATAAAAGTTTAGAAAATAAACCCCACCTTGAAACGTAGCTTGAAAAATAGTAGAATGATTTGATGCAATATTTCTATTGAACTTGAGGGCTCGTCGTCCTCGTGGCCTAACATGGATATATATATATATATATTAGTTCCTAGAAGTAAAAACTTAAGTATCAACCTCGATCTCGTAATAACTAAAATAGTTGATTTTCTAACATTCGTAGAAGCTTACTGCATTTTCCTAAGGTTTAGGTTTCAACTTAGTTGGTTTGAAAGATACTAAATCTTTGCGTAGTTGGGATCAAATAAAATTTTCTCATAAAACGTATACTGGAATTATTTAAACTTTTTATAGTAGATAATAGACTGAAAAAATAGATATTATATAAAAATTTCAGGAAGATTCGAAATATTTAGCTATGGATTTTGAATTTGTGAAAATGAAATTGTTGTAATATTAAATCATGTATAACTATGGAAGAAAAATCATATTTAAATAAATATAGTACTATATGATTTTAATTTAAACAACGTATAATACACATATCAGAGTATAACATATCCAAAAAATATTATTTGGAATTCATTAACTTTAGGTTTTGAATTTCACAAACTGAAACTTTTGTCACAGCTAAAAGTGTAACATTTTGGAAACTAGTTAATATTTAAATAAATATAAGTTGGAATGATCTGATACTTTACCATACTATAGTATACATTGTAACAAATATCATATGAAAAAACAGGTATTTTGAAGGCCTTTATACATGGTTTCTTGAATTCATAATTCAGAAATAGAGTATATCCAAGATTTGGAAAACATGAATGAAAATCCCATATAAAATAAAATACAACTGAAAAGTATATGAAATTTTAACTGAACATTAATTACGATGCTAACATAACTGTAGGTCCCAAGGGGTGTGGTGTAAGGTTTAGAAGGGGGAGAGTTGAATAAACCTTACCAAATTTTCAGTTTTTAGTCCCTTTAAAAATTTCAACAGAGTTGAATATTCAAATCAGCTAAGTCCTTGGGAGACAACTAGGTTGGATTACTTAAGCAACGTTACCCATTTAACAGACTCGACTGAGCTGTTGATAGTATAACTTAGCTGCGTCAGCTAATTACACCTAACTTTTTAGTAGATTTAGTTTTATACATCGAAAGACTTAACACCCTTTGTAAATTTTAAGCACGTTTTTAACACATATTTTTAGCAATATTATTATCAACTAGGTTGGCAATTTAACTTATCAACAGATATAAAAGTATGCAAGAAAGTTAAGTGCTGAAGGTAAATGACACAAGTAAATTTTATAGTGGTTCGAGGATGAGGTAATTCCTCTATTCCACTATTCTCCAACTCCTGGAGGAATCCACTAAGTAACAGATCAAGTTACAAAGTAGTTCTTCAGTCTAGAGACAACCTTGATCACTCAGCTGGCTTTTCCTGCGACAGCTTCTTCACAAGACAACTGCCTTGCTACTTCAGCTCCCTTCAAACCAATGGAATTGATCACACAACCTTCCAATGAGCTTGAAACTTCTGGTCCGATCTTGAACCTTACTACAACTCCTTCAAACTTGGAGAGTAGACCCCTTTTGTTCTTTAAAACTTTTCCTCTTCAACTAGTTGAAGTATTCTTTCCTTCACAACGTGTGTTGGATCGAGTTCCTTCGAGTTTTAGGCTTGAGGAATTTCTTGATAAGCTTGAGAGAATATTTGCAGATTTTGCTTGCTTGAAATTTGCTTGTAAGATTGGTAACCTTTTCTCAAATGATTCATCAGCCTTTTATAGTGCTCATTTGAAAATTTGCTCGTTGAAGAGATAGACTATTTTCGTTGGCTTGTCTTTTCTTAACCTGCAATATTGTGATGTTGACCCTTCGTAGTATTAAATGACTCTGCAGCTTTTCAAGGCCTGACACAAGCTTCAGTGTTTCCCATTAGTTTATTCCTTTTGCATATTTCTGGGACAAACACTTTAAGACAGAGCAGCTTGGACTTATTACTATATCGAGTAATATCCTTGACTTCCTTCCAACGAATTAATATCAGTTGACTTGACTTAACTGCTGCCTTTACCCCTTTGACTTGAGTCTGCTTCATCCTTTAAGGAAAGACTCAAATGTCAGTTCAACTGTTAGACTTGGATTTTTACTCACTTGACTGACACTTCTTCAACCTTTACACATATGTTCCTTAGCTGGATCTCCTTCAGTCGAGTCTGTGCCTTCCATCTTGACCATACTCAGCTGACACATAGCTGGGTCTTCACTCTAATCTTCAGTTGACTTCTTGCATTCTTCGACATAGCTGACTTCACTCAGCTCATGCAATACAAAGTCGGAATACAAGGAAAATAGGGTGCCAACTTCCTATTCTAAGTTTTACATGGTATCATCAAAATCTTAACAATAAATTTCCTAACAATTTCTCCCTTTTTGATGATGCCAAAACATAAAAAAAAAATACAGCAAACACAAACAATGCAATAACAAAGAATGTATGCTTTAAATATGTCAATTTTTTTGAGCATAGTATTCTTGTCCTTTACAAAGCTGTTTACAAAATATACTCTATACACTGTATCCGAGTTTATATATTACATTGAATTACAACATGTATCAGAGCAAAGTTACAAAGGTATCAGAGCATTATGAGTTTACAAAGACTTACAACTATTTATTTACAGTAGAGTAAAATACATAAAGGGGTTACAGCTGTCTCCAATGCCTTGGCTGCTTCCTTCTTCTCTCTTCATCTTCAGATCTCCTTCTGTCTTCCTCTGCTCTTCTCCTTTTCCTCTCTTCCTCCTCCTTCTTCTTCTCATAGGCACGCCTTGTAGAGGGTCATCTCTACGCTGTCTTTTTTCCCATTCGCGATTTACCCACTCATTTTCAGCTTCTTGCCTCCTCACAACTTCTTCATTCTTGCGCATCACTTCTAAATTGGTAAGATGATCATACCCAGCCCAATAATTTATCCATTCTTATGTGGATTGATATACTTTATGTCATGTGGTCTTGGCTGTGGTTGAGTGCTTCTGCCTCCAGACCTTCCCTTTCCTCTTCCCGACTCAGCACCTCATCTGGGAGTGTCTGTACCAGTGCTTTTCCAGTTGAGTGACTGCTGGAACTCTCCTGCCTATCAGTTGATTTACATAAATCAAGACCCTTCTCCCAGTACAAGTCCCACGCCTGTGGTAGAGTCAAGTTCTTGAAATAGCCTTCTGCCTCTAGAGTTTGAAATTCCTCTAGTGATCTGGGCTCAGATCCAGCATGGGGCATTGCGATTTCTCTCGGGGGTTTAACTGTTAGGGAATCTTTTAATAATCCTGCTGGGGGACCATCATACCTTGTCCTTTTATCCTTGATACGCTGATAATGCTTCTCAACCACCTTCTCAAACTCAGTTTCAATGGCTCTTCTTGATTCTTTGATAGCCAACTCAACTTTCTCTTCCAGAGTCAGCTCTTTAGGTAGTTTGCTGAGAAGTGAGGTTGTTACTTCTCCTTGCTGAGGGGTTTTGGCAAACATAATTTTCAGAGGGGGGTTTTTCGTTGAACTTCCTTCCCCCTTAGTTGCATCTCCTTTCTTCTCCTCTTTATAACTCCATTGTCCTTCCTTTAATTCCCTCATAGCTTTCTCTTCACCCTTTTTGGCATCATCACCAAAAAGTAGAGGTAGGCTAGGGAACATTCCACTGAGGATGAAATCAAGTCAGCTGTTGGTTGAATCATGCTTATTATGCGACTTGGATTAGGGTGTTCGGAATTAGACCGCATAGCCTTCGACTCAGCTTCCATCAACTTCATTTCTATTTGGAGAACAATAATCTTCTGACTCATGTTGGTCTCCAATCTGGCAATTTCGTTCTTGTATTGCAGCATGAGTAACTCCAGGTCCGACTTATGAGATTCCTCTATCCTCACAATGTGATCTCTCTTCCTCTGCTGGAACTTGAGATTGTCAGAGCTCCAGACCACTAACTCTACAAATAGAGACTTAAACTAGCGGACTTGCTCTCTTCTCATAGCCAATGTTTGTCTAACCCATTCACAAATTCTCAATACAACTCCACAAATATCTCAGTGATGTTGGCATCACGATTATCCAGTCTTTGGTCTAATGATGCAAAGTCATGCTCCATTTTCTCAATCTCAGCACAAATGGCTTTAAACGCCTTTCGGAAGTTGGCTGTGGAAGCTGACTCATCCTCTGGCCAAACTACATCAAAATAAAAACCGATAGGCACCATTGTTGTATCAGTTGGAGTTTCGCGTTTTTCTAGTGGGATGTGGACAGTGTACTTGGCTTGTTCTCTAGCGGATTTGGCTTCTAGGGGAGGTAATTGGGCTTCGAATAGGAAATTGTTCTCGAACAAATCATCTGGGTAAATAGGGATTCCCGCAGGTTCAACTTGTGGAGCCTTTCCCTTCTCCTTTTGAATTGCTTCAACTCGACTTGCCTCAGCTGATCTAGCTTCATCGGCATTAGGAGCAGTTGTGTTAGCCTGCTGAGCTGATTGAGTTTCAGCTTGAGCAGCTGTATGAGCTTGCTCAGCTGACTGACCCTCAGCTATCTTAACAGCTTTCTCGGTATCAGTTGGGGCTTTCTTATGAGTAATCGGTTTCTCGGCTAACTTATCAACTTTATCGGAGTGTGATGGTGCCATTTAGGATGGCCCATCAATCAATACGAATCTCTTCGGAGTAGCTTTATCACTAGCTTCACTCCGAGAGTCTTGATCATCAGCTGTGTCCTTGTTAGATTCATCAATGGGATGGACTCAACTTCGATTTTGGATTCCAGGAATTCACTATTAATGTGTACCTGGGAATCACGAAGAGTGTTGATTTCCTCATCTTCATCAGCTGCCTCCACTTGAGGAATTTGCTCATTAGCAGTTTATTTACCCAAGGAAGTCTCAACCTCCTTTGGGCCTTCTACACCCTCAGCAGTCTCAACCGCTAGAGGGCCTTCTACATCCCTGTGTGCAGTCTCAACTGCAACAGGGTCTTGGGCAGTTCTCCTTTCAGCAGACTCAACTACCTTAGGGTCTTTGGTGGCATCCATCGGAGTCTCAACTCCTAGGATTGCACTTTCAGGACCAGGAGTCTCAACTCCCATGGTCTCCGTTCCATCCTTTACCTTAGTTGCATCAGCAGTGTTATCGACCTGCAGTGTAGATGAGGTTTCAACTGAGACAGTCTCAACCATCTCAGCTTCATACACTTCATTCTGTTGTTCTGTTTATTTCTCACCTTCGCCTCCTAACTCCATTTGTTGGTCTCCCTCAGGATCCTCCGACCTGGCTGTGGTGGTAAGAGCTTCCGCCTCAGCTGGCGCACTAGCTAAGTTAAGAGTAGTGGGGTTGCTCTGCACCTAAGACTCGGCTGTTGTTCCCTCTGAGTGATCAGCCATGAGGGCAGGTGTCTCAACATATCCGGCAGGAGTCGGCCTGGCTAGGGTGCCCACTTCATCTTCTTCCCTAGCTTCATCGCCAAACTTCTGAGTGCCATTTTCTGAGTGGAAGGGGGATATGGTGGCAGCAATATCGACAACTATATTTCGCGCCACATCCATAGGGTTAGATCTGGGAGAGAGTTGAGAAGACTTTTCTGGACCCTCTTGCATTTGTTGGTCGTGCATGGCTTTAGATTCTTTGATGGCCTGTTGGAATTCGGATTTCTCTGTTGCTACAGCAGGGTCGATCTCCTCTATATCACTGTTAGTTGATTCCATTTCATGCTCAGGACCAGCAGTAAACATACACATCTTTAACTTTTCAATGGCCTTGGCCTTCTCCAAAGCCTTTTTTTTTCGTCGTCCTTCATGCCATGAAGGATAGTCATACAGAAATCTGGATCAAGGGCGGAGCGGAGAGATATGTTCCCCAGGAAGATTAAGAACTCTTCTTCTTCTTCTTCTTCTTCTTCTTCTATGAACTCTGGGTGCTCAAATTGTTGTCTCGGATAACTTAGCTTCCAGCTCCTCCATTCCCTTAATCTTTCTTGAACATCAGGATATATATGAGATAACATTATAACATCATCATCATCTCCTTTCTCCTGAATGGTGGCAAGTGGAGAATGCTCATCCTCAGGTTCATTGGCATCGGTCTGAGGGGATTAGACAACTCTTTCATCATGAAGCTCAGCTGTCTCAGCTCCTTGCTTTTACACAGTTGTCTATCGAGCAGTTGGGCCTTCTACAGTCTATTAATCGACATCAGCAGTCTTCTCGGCGTCCATGGTGGCTGCATCTCCACCATATGTTTCTTTCAACTGCTCCTCTTGAGTTTCAGCAGTCTCTTTCTCAGGCTTCTCTAGTTGAGTGGCAGACGCAACTTTCTCAAGTTCAGACTTCTTGATTAGTCTTCTTCTTTTGGTCTTGACAAGAGGAATGACATCCTCTTTAGCTTCTTCTTCGGTGGCTTCTGGCTCCACCATCTTTATCTTTTTCGCACCAGCTAGCTTGCAAGGCACAACTGTGCGCTTCTTCTTCACGACCGAAGAATGTTTATATATATCCTTCTCGGTCTTGGTTCTGGGACAGGTGCGTCTGATTCGGCTGATGGGGCAGGTGCTTTTGGCTCGGCTGCTGGGGTGGGAGCCTTCTTCGACTTGGCTGCAGGGGCATGTGCTGGCTTAGCTGCAACACCTCTCTTCTCTGGATTGGCTTGGGAGAGAGAGCTGGGGCGATTGCAGCTGTGTCTTGAGGACCGGGTCAACTGATTTACCCTTACTAGTGTCAGCTTTCCTTGCATGCGCTTGCCTCTGAGTGCCTGACAAGTTTGCCTTGAACATCTTCTTGTTTACATGGAACGACTTTCCATGTCGCATTGCTATCCCTTTCACTTCCATGAGGTGGCCAATCACCAGGCCATATCCCAGTGAGCATCCAAACATCCCATCCTCCTTAATGGTCTTGTTGATCACATTCTGGCAAGTACGACTGAAGACAAACTCAACCCAGTTGATCTTCTTTTCTTCCATAATCGCAGCCATCACCACCAGCTTAGTCCGAGACAGCTGGTTAAAGTTGCCGAACTTCATAGCGACACACTTGGACACAACGTCCATCAACTTATGGTAATCATCTTTTATCGAAGCCTTCTTGGTTGTATAAACATCCTTCGCAGCTGACTCAGGCTTGGCAATTTTCTTCCAAGCAGTAGCTAAGTTCACGTCTTTCTCAGCAATCTCCTTAAGCCCTTTAGTTGGCAGTTTGCAGCATTCAACAAGGTCAGCAACAGTGATCTTGATATTCTTTCTATGGATAGATGAGCGAATCTCATCATCATGAACTTCAACATTGACATAAAACATGGCAACGTTTTCCAAATATGTATGAGAAAACTCTATAGTGAGAAAATCCTTCAGAACTTATTTATCGAGTTTGTCAGCGATCTTCTTCACCAAGGCCTTATCAACACCCTGTTTCAGCTTCTCCTTGAAGTCTACTGTTAGTCCTGAGTGAATCTTCTCTGACACTTTAACATAGTCATACGTGGCTTCCATTTTTGCTGAAAATAAACAGTGAATAAAGCAAAGAATCTCGATTTTGAAAGTAGGGTTTTGCACTTGTATAGAGAGAAAGTTTCCTTTGCTTGTTGAAGAAAAGAGAGTTTCGTGAGGAGAGAGAAAATAGGTTTTGGCTTATTTTGGACTTGAACAGACGGTTTCTAGAATTTGAAAAGTTTGATCAAAATCGACGGTCAGGATTTAAACTTTAAAACCGCATTAATTTCCCTGCATTAAATGCACAAGCATTTATATTCAATCATAGGCTAAACGTGCAACTTTCGTTATGACATCATAATTACGCTGACGTAATCCTTAAAAACATTTCCGCTCGCAGAAAACGATTGTGTTTTGTCACTTAGCGCATAAATAACTCAGCTAACTTCCAAGAGTGACTTAATTATGCTTCTTTCTTCACATAAGTTTACTCAGCTATCAGCTAACTCGATACAGCTAATTTCCCATCTTGGCTGTTTCACTTGGCTGAAATGTGAAACTTGCTTATATTTCTTTCTCTCTTCTTTGTCTCTGCTGATTGAGTCTTCTGAGTGTCCTAACTCACCTCAATTAACCCTAGCTCATTCTTAAGCTCTTCAACCTCGATTCACATAATGGCTTTGTGAATATATCAGCTAACTGCTTATCATTTGAGATGTATTCCAAGGTGATGTCTTTATTTTCAACATGATCTCTTGTAAAATGATATCTTTCATCAATGTGCTTTGTTCTTGAATGCAACACTGGATTTTGAGTGATTACAATAGCACTAGTGTTATCCCACATAATTGGAATATCTTTTTCTTCAATATCATAATCTCTCAGCTGCTGTCTCATCCATAAGACTTGGCTGCACAACGCCCATAACTATGTACTCTGCTTTAGCTGTGGATGTAGCTATTGAATTTTTTTTCTTGCTGAACCAAGAAACTAATCTATTTCCAAGCATTTGACATGTACCTGAGGTACTCTTCCTGTCAACTCTACATCCAGCATAGTCTGAGTCTGAGTAACCAATCAACTTTAATCCTCATTCCTTTGGATATCATAAGCCGACTTCCTGGCATCCTTACAAATACCTTAGGATTCTCTTAGTTGCAGTCATGTGGCTCTCCTTTGGTGCAGATTGAAATCTAGCACATACACCTACTACAAAGGTGATGTCTGGCCTGCTTGCTGTTAGATAGAGAAATGATCCAATGAGGGCTCTATATCTGGTTTGATCAACAGCTTTGCCATCTGCATCCATGTCCATCTTGACTGATGTATTCATTGGAATTTTCACATATGAATTCTCTTCCATACCAAATTTCTTCATCAAATATTTGGTATACTTGGTTTGGCTTATGAAGGTTCCATCCTTCAATTGTTTGACTTGAAGTCCTAGGAAGAAAGTCAGCTCTCCCATCATGCTCATTTCAAATTTGCCTTGCATGAGGTTTGACAACTTGTCACACAACTCTTTAATTGTGGAACCAAAAGTGATGTCATCCACATGTATTTGAACAAGCAGTATACTCTATCCATCTTGAATTCTGAAGAGTGTTCTATCAACTTTGCCTTTGGTAAATCCATTGTCAATTAGAAATTGAGAAAATGTATCATACCATGCTCTAGGTGCTTGTTTCAATCCATACAATGCTTTCTTGAGCTTGTAGACCTTATCTCCAATAGTTTTCTGGTCAAAACCTGGAGGTTGTTCAACATAGACTTCTTCCTCGAACAGTCCATTTAGAAATGCACTCTTCACATCCATTTGATATATAATGAAGTTCTTGTGTGCAACATAAGCAAGAAACATCCTTATTGCTTCCAACCTTGCAACATGAGCAAAGGTTTCATCAAAAATCTATACCCTCTTCTTGGCAATACCCTTTGGCTACTAATCTTGCTTTGTTTCTTACAACATATCCTTTCTCATTCATCTTGTTTCTGAAAATCCACTTAGTACCAATAACATTTTGGTGGGTTAGCCTTTGAACTAATTCCCATACTTTGTTCCTTTCAAACTGACTCAGCTCTTCTTGCATAGCCTAAATCCAATGTGTGTCATCCAAGGCTTGAGACATATTTTAGGCTCTATTTGGGAAATAAAACAAGTGAACATAACTTCATGTTGTGCTCTGGATCTGGTTCTTATGCCATCTCTGACATCTCCAATGATTAACTCAGGTGGATGGTCTTTAAGCATATCACATCTGGTTGGAGTAAGTCTGCTGGATTCAGCCGTCTTGCAGCTAAGTTGTCTTGAACATCTTTTTTATCATCATTCAACAGCAGACCTTCCAGCTTTCTTTGAGAATCAGCTATCTCATCATCTTAAGGGCTGAGTGCTCTCACATCTACATCAACATAGGGACTCTTGTGCATAGTCGGCTGATTTTGCTTCTCAGCTTACTCATCAATGTCTTCTCCATTCACATTTGGCTCATCAAACACCATATGGATAGACTCTTCAGCTAACATTGTCCTTGCAGCTTTCTTGAGAGTTATGTTCCTTCTTTCAGCTACTCCATTCTGTTGTGGAGTCCTTGCAGCAGATAACTCATGAGCAATACCATTTTCAACATAATAATGAGTTATAATCCCATTGACAAACTCAGTTCCCCTATCAGATCTTATCTTTATAATGGTTTGGCTCTTCTCATTTTGAACTCTTCTCATCAGCTGAGGCAATCTCTGCAGTGTTTCTTTCTTTTTACACATGAAAATTGTCCATGTATATCTTGAATAATCATCCACCACCACTAAGGTGTATTTCTTTCCACTGATGCTAGCTGACTCAACAGGACCAAATAAATCTATATGCATCACAGATGCAATATCCTTGTTGAAGAAGGACTTGGCTTATCCTTGAAAGATGACTTGATTTGCTTTCCCATCTTGTGCCACAAACCAACTTGATTCGGTTGTACTCTTTGCTAGCAGACGTGCTTGGTGTAGCAGTTGACTAATCCACTACATACATATTTTTCTCTCTTGTTCCTTGCAGCACTATCTCATTTGATTCAGCATCCTTGATCTGGCATACTCCCATGTTGAATTCCACATTGTAGCCTTTGTCACAGAGTTGGCTGGTGCTTAACAGAGTGAAGTTTAGACCTTCAACATATGCAACATCTGTGATCTCCAATCCATTCTCATTTATGGATCATGCGCCTTTGATTTCCTTTGAAGTTTCATTTTCTTCAAATATGACTTTGTACCTTTGATTTCCTTGAATTTTGACAGATTCCTTTTATTTCCTGTCATATGTCTGGAATAGCCACTATCTATGTACCAGGTTCCTTGGTACTCAGTTGTTCCTTGAACCTGCAATAATCAAGGAAAATAATTTTTAGGTACCCATACTTGCTTGGGTCCTGGGGGGTTAGTGCTATAAGATGTTCCAACCAACCTATAGCCAGATTATTTGACTCTAAGAGGTTTCCATCTATCAGTTCCATAATCTTAATGCACATTAGCAAATTGCTTGGGGGAGTTTTAGGATCATACAACTGTCTCTTTTGTCTGTATGTCTGTGTGTTTGTTTGAGCATTTTTTTCTTGGGTTAATAGTGGAATTTCTGGGTGTTATGCCTGGGTGCATGTGTGTGCTGATAATAGCTCTTTTGCCTTGGGAATGACCTTTGCTGAGGTTGAGGTCTTTGCCATTTTGGCTCGTATCCCATATGTCTTTGCCGATATTTCACTTGGTTATTCCAATCAGCTTGGTTAGAATAGTTTCTACCATTCCCATCATATGTATTTCTTTGATGAAATCTCTGGGGCTTTTGGTAGCTCTGTTTGGATTTTACAGAGTATTTTTTGTTGGGATTCTTCTGATGGACTTTTCTAAATTTCTTTTCAGCTGTCCTCTCAACATACTCTACTGGCTTCTTTCCTTTACCTTTGTATCCATGGCCAGTATGGTTGTGATTGTGTTTTGGTGTGGATGTTGGTGTAGCATATGGTATTTTGGGCTTTTGGATTCCTTCATTACTTGAGGATCCATTCTCCAAAATCACTCTGGGAATTTGACTATGCACAAAGGAATTGAATCCTATGCCTGTCTTATCTCCACACTCTTCTTGACTCATTATAAGTTCATCCAATGATTTGGATACTTTTGTAAATGAGGCAATCATATTTTTAAAATCTTTTTCTCTCTTTTCAGTAGCAGCTAACTCTGCTAAGATCTTGGCATTTTCAGCCTTCAGCTTAGTGTTCTCATCAGCTATGTGACTTAGAGTACTCAACTCTTTAGTTAGCTGTGAGTTTTGGCTTTTAAGCTAGCTGTTTTCCTCATTTAAAAGTGTGTGTGTGTTATATTGTACCTCATCTTATTGATCTTGTTCTTGGCCATGAGGCAGATCATAGTCTCTTCCTTAATATCACTTGAGTAGTCTTCTTCACTACTATATGAGTCTACGGGTTCCTTGCACTTGGCTGGCTCAGCAGTCTCAGCAGCCAACATAGCTTTCTTCTTTTCTTGTCTTCTTTCCTTGAAGACTCTTCTTTCTTTTTCATTTCTGTATTTGTTGACTGGTGGATAGGAATAATCAACGGCAAAGTGTCCTGGTTGTCTTCAATTCCAACACAGGTTTTCAGCTCTCTGATCAGCTCTCTCGGCTCTCTGATAGTCAACTCTTTGATGTTCAGCTCTCTTGGGTGCCCTGTCCTCCCTTGCTTTGGAAGGTGTTGATGTCTCTTGGAGGTTTCACCCTTGTTTGTTTTGTAGTTCTTTTTAAAGAAGTTGTTGAATCTTTTTACCATGAGGGTAATTTCCTCCTGGTCTATGGTTTCCTTTGGCTCAACTTTCTTCCCTTCACTGGCCATCATTGCAGCTGTCTTGGGTACAACTGTCTCTTATTGCTCCTTTCTTCTCAACTCAAACTCATAGGCTTTGAGATTTGAGAACAACTCATGATTTGATGTTTTTGAGAGGTCCATAGAGTGTCTCAGGGCCATGACCTTCATTTCCCATTCAGCTGGGAGGGCTCTTAGAATCTTCATGCACATTTTCTTTTGAGTGTATTCTTACCCAAGTGCTAAAAGCTCATTTGTGATCTCTGTGAATCTGGCATCCAGCTGATCCAGACTTTCACCTGCAAGCATTTTAAAATTTTCAATTTTTTGAACAGCAATTGTTAGTTTGTTTTTCTTTATATGTTCAGACCTTCACAAATCAGGTTTAGTTTATCTCAGATTTCTTTGGCTGATTTGCATGAATTCACTTTATTGAATATGGCCTTGTTTAATGTCTTGTAGTGAATATCCTTGACCACATTGTCCAAGTTGTATCTCTTTCTATCTTCATTTGTCCATTCACAACGAGGTTTTTCAACCATGGATGGTCTGGGCTCTGCTGTAGCATCCTCTTCTTCATCTTGAGGTGCTCTTCTTACAACAATGTTAACTTTGAATATTCGTAATGGCCCATCCTCTATCACAAGCCACATTTCATCGTGTAAGGCTGATAGGTGAGCATGCACGCGAATCTTCCAGTCATCAAAATCTTCCACAGTAAACATAGGAATACGAGTTAATTTGGCTTCCAAGGCAATAACTTTGCTTTGGAAATGAAAAAATTTGAAAACACAAGTGATATATCTTTTTGAGAAAGATTGAGATCTAGTTTAGTAACCAGTGTGGAAGGCTCAATGAACCAACCACTCTGATACCACTTGTAGGTCCCAAGGGATGTGGAGTAAGTTTAGAAGGGGGGGAGGGTTGAATAAAACTTACCGACTTTTCAGTTTTTAGTCCTTTTAAAAATTTCAACAAAGTTAACTCAAATCAGCTAAGTCCTTGATGGACAGCTAGGGTGGCTTACTTCAGCAAAGTTACCCACTCAACAGACTCGACTTAGCTATTGATAGTATAACTTACTTGCGTCAGCTAACACTTAACTTTTTAGTAGATTTGGTTTTATACATCGGAAGACTTAACACCTTATGTAAATTTTAAGAACGTTTTTAACGCTTGTTTTTAGCAATGTATTATCAGCTAGGTTGGCAATTTAACTTATCAGCAGATATAAAAGTATGCAAGAAAGTAAAGTGTTGAAAGTAAATGACATAAGTAAATTTTATAGTGGTTCGAGGATAGGGTAATTCCTCTAATCCACTCTTCTTCAACTCCTGGAGGAATCCACTAAGTAAGATCAGGTTACAAAGTAGTTCTTCAGTCTAAAGACAGTCTTGATCACACAGTTGGCTTCTTCTGCGACTCAACTTCTTCACAAGACAGCTGCCTTGCTACTTCAGCTCCCTTCAAACCCTTGGAATTGATCACACAACCTTCCAACGAGCTTGAAACTTCTGGTCCGATCTTGAACCTTACTACAACTCCTTCAAACTTGGAGAGTAGACCCCTTTTGTTCTTTAAAACTTTTCCTCTTCAACTGGTTGAAGTATTCTTTCCTTCACAACATGTGTTGGATCGAGTTCCTTCGAGTTTTAGGCTTAAGGAATTTCTTGATAAGCTTGAGAGAATATTTGCAGATTTTGCTTGCTTGAAAATTGCTTGTAAGATCGGTAACCTTTTCTCAAATGATTCCTCAGCCTTTTATTGTGCTCATTTGATAATTTGCAGTTGAAGAGGTAGGCTATTTTCAAAATGACACTTTCTCTTTCATTGGCTTTATTTTTCTTGACCTGCAACATTGTGATGTTGACTCTTCCTCGTATTAAATGACTCTACAGCTTTTCTGGGCCTGACACAAGCTTCAGTATTTTCCATTGGTTTATTCCTTTTACATATTTATGGGACAAACATTTTAAGACAAAGCAACTTCGACTTATTACTATATCGAGTAATATCCTTGACTTCCTTCCAACGGATTAATATCAGTCGACTTGACTTGACTGCTGCCTTTACCCCTTTGACTTGAGTCTGCTTCATCCTTTAAGGAAAGTCTCAACTGTCAATTCAACTGTTAGACTTGGCGCGTTACTGACTTGACTGACACTTCTTAAACTTTTACACAACTATTCCTTAGTTGGATCTCCTTCAGTCGAGTCTGTGCCATCCATCTTGACCACACTCAGCTAACACACAGCTGGGTCTTCACTCTAATCTTTAGTTGACTTCTTGCATTCTTCGACATAGCTGACTTACTCAGCTCATGCAGTCCTATCTATTACAAAGTAGAAATACAAGGAAAATGGGGTGTCAACATCCTATTCTAGGTTTTACATGGTATCATCAAAATCTTAACAATAATTTTCCTAACAATAACATAGTAAAATTTCACACGGAAATAGGGAATAACATAAATTCTGGCATCTTAGTCTGAAAATTCGAAAACTACAAAAGTACTCATTATATTAGTATGAAATTTTAACAGTACGGTAAAAACATTACGAAGAATAACATATTAAAATTTCAAAATATTTGAAATAGTATATCTTGGGTTTCGAAATTTAGAAGGAAATTGCCTTAAAAATTAAGAATGAAATAGCTAAAGCAATTGAGGGATCACAGCATTGAAGAAAAACTTCTCGTGGTTGTGTGGTAGACAATAGGGGCTGTGATAGCACATAGATAAATACAGCTGGAACATCTTTTTTTGGTCCTCTCTAATGTGGTATAATAAAACCTTAATAATGAAAGACTCCTAATATAATTACGCTAGCTAGTTTTCCAAGCACCTTAGGATTCCTCATGGACCATGTAATTGGATAATAAATCCAATAATAATATATTAATGAGATATATAACTAATTAAACAAACACCATTTTTTTCGGGTGTTACAAACTCCCCATCTTAAAAAAATTTTGTTTTCAAAATTTAGTTAACTTCATTCAAACTCTAATAACGTCCAAATATCTTGCTACAATCTCATCATCTCATTCTCAAGTTGTCTTGTCCTGGCTCAATTGTGTTATATTAACTATTGTTATAAGTAGACTCCACTAAATGTAAATATGCGTCTCAATCACCCCTTTAAACCAAAATATATGTCTTATAGAATTGCATTGTTCTTTTAGTGTGCCCATCCATCCGTGGATGATATGTTGTGGTAAAACTTAACTCTAGTCCCATGAAATTTAGCAAGCTTCTCCAAATATTTAAAGCGAATCTATTATCCATGTTCGATAGTCTCATTGTTTTTTCTTACGTACAATTAGGCAAATTTATCTAAACCATATGTCAGCTAAAACAAATCTAGATATTTGGTCAAATGAATCAACTATAACCCATACAACATGATTCTCTTAGTTGATCATTATAAACTTACAACAAAGTCAAAATATATATTCTCTCAACTTTCATTCGAGGATAACTAGTGTCTAAAACAAAAATCTAGATGGTCGTTGGTGCTTGATCATAACTTGTTGATGTGTCATGCATATATCCACAAAGTTCCAATACTTCCTATCATATTCTTCAACCAAAAATATATTTCGCATCTCTAGATAAATCTTTGTAACTCATAGGTGAGCGGTGTACTATATACAATGTGCTTATCATAATATCTCAATTCTTAGTTATTCATCCCTAGACATAACCTAAATTCCTTCGTAGCGTTATGCATCATTAGCAACTATAACAATTCTGTTGATGTATTCGATTAGATCATGATTTCTCATCTTGCATAAAACTTATATGTCGCTTGTGCCGCATTAACCTTATCTCCAAGTACAAGTCGTTCACTCATTGTTGCAATAATTGATTTCAATCTACTAAAAGATGTTACGATCTCGATTCTCAACTTAGCAAACTCTTTCATCAACTGTTCTTGTTCTATTGGTCAACTCTCCTTTCAGTTCTTGAAAATATTCTTCACATTTCCCCATCCTCCAGAACTTCTCAAATTTCCTCGTCAACTGGTCATTGGTATTGTCATATCCTAAAAACATTATTATATAAACCTTATGTAATACCTAGAAAGTCATAGGAAACTCCAAACTTCGTTTGCAATTATAGACGCCATTATTAACAACTTTGACTTTAACCAGGTTTACTTATATTCCTCATGCGGAAAGTCAAGGAAATTACTTATTATAGTAATACGTCTATACTGCAGTACTTAAAGTGCTCATTATAGAAGAGTGCAAATAGAATAAACCAATGGGAAGCACTGAGCATGGGTCAGAACCTGAAAAGCTGCACAGTTCAATTAAACTAGGATATGTCACAATCACCTGCTGCAGATCAAGAAAAGGCAAGCCAATGACCTCAAAGTGTAGTTTGAAAATTACATATATCTCTTTAACTAATATATTTTTCAAACAAGTACTATAAAAGCCTGAGGAATTCATTTGAGAGAACGACCCAGAGCAACAAATGCAAGCAAACAATAGACACTAACCTGCAATCAAAGAGCAAATATCTCTCAAACATTCAATAATATCCTCAAGTCTAAAACTCAAATGAAATAAATCCAACACACTCAGTGAAGGAAAGATACTTCAAATTGTTGAAAAGGAAAACTTGTTTAAAACACAAGGGGTCTACACATCCAAGGTTGAAGGAAGTTTTGTGAGTTTTCGGTTTGAACCAAAGAGCTTTAGACTTGTTGGAGGGCAGTGTGAACAAATCCAAGAGCCTAAAGTAGTTGAAGTAGAAGGACAACTGTCTTGTGAAGAAGCTAAGTCCCAGAAGCAAAACCAGATGTGTGATCAAGGCCTAGCTTGGAATGTATCCATTTTGTAACAAAGTCACTATTACATTAGTGAATTCCTTCCATGGTTGGAGAAGAGTGGATTAGAGGAATTACCCCATCCTCGAACTACTATAAAAATTGCTCCTTATCATTTACATTCATCACTTTATTTCTTACATATCTTTATTGATATTTGTTAAATTTGCCAAAGTCAACTGATAATATCTAAGCTCAAAACAAGTGGTGAAAAACGTTTTAATCAAAGGGCGAAAGTCTTCTGCTGTAATACGAAGTCTACTGAATTTCTAAAGAGTTAACTAAATCAGCTGAGTTATCTTATCAACAACTCAGTCGAGTCAGTTGAGTGGCTAATTCAACTGTGAAGGTAAACTAAGCTGTCCACCAAGGACCCTGCTGACTTATGACTAAACTCTGACTTTAAAAGGACTAAAATTAAAAAGTTGGTAAAGTCTATTCAACCCCCCGCCCCTTCTAGACTTTACATTATCACCCCTTGGGACCTACAAGTGGTATCAGAGCGGTTGGTTCATTGAGTCTTCCGCACTGGTTACTGAACTAGATCTCATTCTTTTTCAAAAGATACAACACTTGTAGTTTTAAAGCTTTTCTCTCAAAACAAGTTATGATCATGGAAGTAAATCTAACTCGCATTCTTATATTTACTGTCGAGGAATTTGTTGATTGGAAGATACGCATGCAGGCACATCTTTCAGCTCTACATGATGAAATGTGGGTCGTTATTGAAGATGGGCCACTATAAATATTGAAAGTAAACACTGCTGCAAGAGGTGCTGCTCATGCTGAATGAGAGAATGCTGCACCAAGACCAACCATGGTCGAGAAGCCTCAATGCAAGTGGACAAACGAGGATAGGGATAATGTTGCAAAGGATATTTGTATAAAACCCTCGATAAAGCCATGTTCAACAAAGTTAAATCTTGTAGAACGGCTAAAGAAATTTGGGAAAAACTGACTTTACTTTGTGAAGGATCTATTCAAATTAAAGAAAACAAAATAACTATTGTTGTACAGAAATTTGAAAATTTTAAAATGCTTGCTGGTGAAATTCTGGATTAGCTGGATGCCAGATTCACAGAGATTACAAATGAGCTCTCAGCTCTAGGCAACGAATACACACAAAAAGAAATGTGTATGAAGATATTGAGGTCGAGGTCGCTCCCAGCTGAGTGGGAAATGAAGGTGATGGCCTTGAGACATTCCATGGAGTTAACAAGAACATCCTACCATGAGCTATTTTCAGATTTGAAAGCTTATGAATTCGAGATCCGAGAAAAGAGAAAAGAGAGACAGTTGTACCCAAGACAGCTGCACTCGTAGCTGGAGAATCCAAAAGAGTTGAATCCAAGAAAGCCATAGACCGAGAAGAGATTTCCCTTATGGTAAAGAGATTCAACAAATTCTTCAATAAGAACTACAAAAGAAACAAGGGTGAATCATCCTGGAGACACTCAACACCTTCCAAAGCAAGGGAAGAAAGACCACCCAAGAGAGACCATCAGGGGCCCAATATCGAGTGACATAGGCGACTTCGAGAAAAGGCGAGAACTGTGCTAAAATTGTGGACAGCCAGGACACTTTGCTATTGACTGTCCCTATCCACCAGTCAATAAGTATAGAAATGAGGAGGAAAGAAAAGTCTTCAGAGAAAGGAGACAAGAAAAGAAGAAAGCCATGTTGTTGGCTGGAAGTTGACAACGCCAAGTCACAAAGAGAACCAGTGAGTCGACAACGATGTGACAACGATTACTCTCGGATCTTTTGAAGAAGAGAGTTTGATATGCCTCATTGTAAAAAAATAGGAAGATGAGGTACACTCTCATTCATCTCATTCTAATTTTGTGATAGTGATAGTGACATAAACACTTCATTACCAACAGATCTTTATGATTCATTAGGCAAAATGATTAAAGACTTTGAGAAAGTAAAAACCTCTCCACACTTTTAAATGAGGAAAACAGCCAGCTCAAAAGCCAGAACTTACAACTGACTAAGGAGCTGAGTACTCTAAGTCACATAGCTGCTGAGAACACTAAGCTGAAGGCTGAGATAGCAGATCAAAGCAGACTTAGCTGAAACAGATAATAGGAAAAAGATTTAAAAAATGTGATTACATCATTTACCAGGACATCTAAATCATTGGATGAATTGATAATGATACAAAAGGAAAGTGGAGATAATACGGTATAGTATTTAATTCCTTTATGCATGCTCAAACTCCAAGATTGGTTATGGAAAAAGGATCCTTAAGTAATGAGGGAGTCCAAAATTCCAAAGCACCATATGTTGCACCGTCACCCACTCACAAACACAATCACAACCATGATGGTCTAGGATATAAAAGCAAAGGCAAAAAGCCAGCAGAGAATGCTAAGAGGACAGCTGAAACTAAATTCAGAAGAGTCTATCAGTATACTCCAAACAGGAAATATTCTATGAAATCAAAACAGAACTACCAAAATCCCCTAAGGTTTCAACAGAGAAAGCCATATGATGAGAATGGTAGAAATTATCCTAGCCAAGCTGATTGGAACAATCAAATTATATATCAGCAAAGTCCTAATGGATACAAGCCTAAGTGGCAAAGACCTCAAACTCATAATAGGTCATTTCTAAGGCAAAAGAACCATTATAAGCACACATATGCACCCAAGAACAACCCAATATGCACAAAAGTTTCATTATTATCCTATGAAAGTGTAACGCCCCATTTTTTTCTAACTTTAAATTAAATATGTAATAAGACCATGATCCATGAAAATTGACTTAATAAAATAAGATATTGAATAAAATTTTAATAATTGCATAAATAATTGTCAGAAATCCAAATTTTAACGTACGATGACATTAAAAATTCTAAATAAACTAGTTTGACTCCTCAAATAAAATACTGGACTTTAAAAATATGAAAGAGAATAAAATAATTTCTGGCATCCACATCCACCGCTTCATGCCTTCGCCAAGCTCTTTAACCTGAAAAATGTTAATAAACGTGGGATGAGATTTCAACTCGCTCAGTGGGAAAAACAATTCGTCTAAAATAAATACGCATGTAAATTATCAATGCATCGATCACACACATGCAATATTTTGTTCTGGAGTACCATAAGGTACGTAGCCCGAAGGCTATTTTGTTTCTGGAAGCCCGTAGGCCATTCTGATTCTGGTAGCCCGTAGGCCATTCTGTTTCTGGGACATGCATCATGCTTACTAACAATTTAACATACAATTTATAAAAGACAAATAGAAATCCCCACCTGAATTTGCAGTTTAATAAATGCGAAAAGCAACTGTCTGAATTCTAAGCCTGGTGTTCTCCGTATCCTACAAATAAATAAGATCCTAATAAATACACCACTGGTTTTTGATAACTGAGAAGGAACTGAAACTGAAATAAGAAATATTGAATTGAGCTTGGAAAAACTTGATAAAAGGCTGGTCAAAAATTAGGCTTAACCATAAACCCCACATATTCTCTTAATCCCGTTCAAAGCCCAAACACCTAATTAAAAATATCAATTCCTAAACTACAATCTGCAACCCACTTTTCCTCTTTTATAATTTAATACCTTTAATTCCAAACTAAAACCCAAATAAAAAAAAAAAGACATCCATTATCTTATGCCCCCTTTACACGTCACCTTCCCATATGTCCTCTTTATATCATTTAAAAATTCTAAAAAACACATCACAATAACCCATCAGCCTCTCCCTCAATTAAAATTTAAAATCCCTAAATCTCCCCATGGATATATAATTGCCAAAAGCCCAAAGTTGCAGTGCTGCTTATTTTCTCAAACCATCTCTCTGCTTCTCACGCTCCCATCTCCCTCTCTCTCTCTCTCTCTCTCTCTCTCTCTCTCTCTCTCTCTCTCTCTAGTTTCCCCGACTAAGGTAGTGCAGCGGCGGGACAATAACGGTCGATCGGGTTTTGGGTTGTCTCGGTGGGTTCGGATGGAGTCCGTGTATTTTTTTCTTTTTCTCTTTGTTGTTTTTGTTGTAGTTGGACTGTTTGGACTGAATCGGAGGCTGCCGGCAAGTGGCGGAGGCGCCGACACTTGGTTTGGCTAAAGGGGCTGGAAACAGGGGCAATAGGAAAAAGAAAGGGAATACACGTGATTTTACCTGGAGATGGGTGAAATCTGGTATTTTTGATGTGAAAATTTCTGAATACGAGAGGCTTATTTATACAATGTATTAGCCTAATGACTCAAGAATTCTAATCAAACTGGGAGTCTAATCTTAATTTGAAAAAAAAAAGTTCTTATGCTACAAGGAGACTCCAGAGGCCAAGAATTCTAAAACACATAGAATTGTGAAAAAAATAAAATAGCACATAAAATAATATTTATAATAAAAATATTAATACTAATAATAATATCTCAGAAAAAATACCGGGTATTACATCCTAACACTCTTATAAAAAATTTCGTCCTCGAAATTCAATTACTCACCCTGATTAGAATCGTTCCGAGTCATAACATACACTCGCACTTTTCCACCAGTCGGTACTCTTTCCTTCCCTGAATTCGGCATCGAAGTAGTGCAAGTGTAAGATACATGTCCCGGCACCTTGCAACGATAACATTTGTCCTGACCGAGCAAACATTCTCCATTATGATTCCTCCCACAATATGAGCATAATGGTTTACTAGTATGCACACTTGATCTCATTTTTCCCTCTTCTTTCCCCTGCTCGTTTGGTTTCTTATTCCCATCATCACTCTGGTTCGATCCCTGCCATTTTCTTTTACTCGTAAATTCCGCTTGCTTGCGTTCTATGTCTTGACTGGCGGCTATCCCTTGAGCACGCTTAACGATCTGTGCATATGTTAAATCTCCATGGCTTGTGAGAATGTGACGTATTCCTGCTCGTAATCCTCCCAAGAACCTTTGAGCTTTCTTCAGATCACTATTTATCAAATGAGCTGCAAATCGGCTCAACTGATTAAATTTTCTTTCATACTTTACCATTGTCATTCCTCCTTGCGTGAGATCTAAGAACTCACGTTCCATCTGATCACGGTAAAACCGCGGAAAGTACTGCTCTGTGATTATCTCTTTGAATTCTCTCCATGTTATTGCATCACATTCTTCTTCGGGCCTCGTTCGCCAATATCCTTCCCACCAACGGTCAGCATCTTCCACTAGTTGATATTCTGCACAAATAATTCTTTGTGCATCTGTACACCCTATGAGTTTAAAGGTTCGTTCCAAAGTTCAAAACCAATCCTCGACATATCCATGTTCCTGTCGTCCGTTGAATGTTGGCGGAGAATAACGGCAGAACTCTCCACCACAAGGGCTTGGTTGTTTGTTGGTATGTTGTCATTGTCAAGTTCTCCCTAGCTTGTTCCCCAACATCAGTTTGATTTCTTGCGTTAATTGGGTTACCCTCATTGTTTCCAGCAGCAGTTTGAGTTCGGGGTCTACGTCCTCGAAACATTTTCCTATAGTCCAGTATAAATTTATTTCTATAAATTTTCGCCCACGCTTCCGCTATCTATGTAACTCTTGTGTAGGACTTAGTACGATCATATAGTTTCAAAGTAACAGTCTTTCTAAGTACATATCGTGCAATCAATAATTACATATACATTCTCATCAATGAATCTTATAATTCCTTATGCTTTATAACATATAACATGATTCTCGTGAAATCTAACATATCATATAAGCATATTGACAAATAAGCATAAATATAACATGACAGGTAAGCATAAATCTGTGTCTATTTCTAACATCATGTGTAAGCATGAAATCATGAAAATAGCATATTCTTAATAAAATATAAAGAGTACCTTTTTGGAGTCGGCTCGGCATGGCGGAGGTGGATAGTGTTAGAAATAAATATTTGACTATTTTTTTTAAAAGTAAAATTTCTAATATATTAGCAAGTCTACAGAATCGTAGACCTGCTCTGATACCACTTGTAACGCCCCGTTTTTTTCTAACTTTAAAATAAATATGTAATAAGACCATGATCCATGAAAATTGATTTAATAAAATAAGATATTGAATAAAATTCTAATAATTGCATAAATAATTGGCAGTAATCTAAATTTTAACGTATGATGACATTAAAAATTCTAATAAACTAGTTTGACTCCTCAAATAAAACACAGGACTCTAAAAATATGAAAGAGACAATAAAATAATTTATGGCATCCACATTCACCGCCTCATGCCTTCGCCAAGCTCCTTAACCTGAAAAATGTTAATAAACGTGGGATGAGCTTTCAACTCGCTCAGTGGAAAAAACAATTCGTCTAAAATAAGATAGCACATAAAATAATATTTATAATAAAAATATTAATACTAATAATAATATCTCAGAAAAAATACCGGGTATTACATCCTAACACTCTTATAAAAAATTTCGTCCTCGAAATTCAATTACTCACCCTGATTAGAATCGTTCCGAGTCATAACATACACTCGCACTTTTCCACCAGTCGGTACTCTTTCCTTCCCTGAATTCGGCATCGAAGTAGTGCAAGTGTAAGATACATGTCCCGGCACCTTGCAACGATAACATTTGTCCTGACCGAGCAAACATTCTCCATTATGATTCCTCCCACAATATGAGCATAATGGTTTACTAGTATGCACACTTGATCTCATTTTTCCCTCTTCTTTCCCCTGCTCGTTTGGTTTCTTATTCCCATCATCACTCTGGTTCGATCCCTACCATTTTCTTTTACTCGTAAATTCCGCTTGCTTGCGTTCTATGTCTTGACTGGCGGCTATCCCTTGAGCACGCTTAACGATCTCTGCATATGTTAAATCTCCATGGCTTGTGAGAATGTGACGTATTCCTGCTCGTAATCCTCCCAAGAACCTTTGAGCTTTCTTCAGATCACTATTTATCAAATGAGCTGCAAATCGACTCAACTGATTAAATTTTCTTTCATACTTTACCATTGTCATTCCTCCTTGCGTGAGATCTAAGAACTCACGTTCCATCTGATCACGGTAAAACCGCGGAAAGTACTGCTCTGTGATTATCTCTTTGAATTCTCTCCATGTTATTGCATCACATTCTTCTTCGGGCCTCGTTCGCCAATATCCTTCCCACCAACGGTCAGCATCTTCCACTAGTTGATATTCTGCACAAATAATTCTTTGTGCATCTGTACACCCTATGAGTTTAAAGGTTCGTTCCAAAGTTCAAAACCAATCCTCGACATATCCATGTTCCTGTCGTCCGTTGAATGTTGGCGGAGAATAACGGCAGAACTCTCCACCACAAGGGCTTGGTTGTTTGTTGGTATGTTGTCATTGTCAAGTTCTCCCTAGCTTGTTCCCCAACATCGCTTTGATTTCTTGCGTTAATTGGGTTACCCTCATTGTTTCAGCAGTTAGCTTGAGTTCGGGGTCTACATCCTCGAAACATTTTCCTATAGTCCAGTATAAATTTATTTCTATAAATTTTCGCCCACGCTTCCGCTATCTATGTAACTCTTGTGTAGGACTTAGTACGATCATATAGTTTCAAAGTAACAGTCTTTCTAAGTACATATCGTGCAATCAATAATTACATATACATTCTCATCAATGAATCTTATAATTCCTTATGCTTTATAACATATAACATGATTCTCGTGAAATCTAACATATCATATAAGCATATTGACAAATAAGCATAAATATAACATGACAGGTAAGCATAAATCTGTGTCTATTTCTAACATCATGTGTAAGCATGAAATCATGAAAATAGCATATTCTTAATAAAATATAAAGAGTACCTTTTTGGAGTCGGCTCGGCATGGCGGAGGTGGATAGTGTTAGAAATAAATATTTGACTATTTTTTTTAAAAGTAAAATTTCTAATATATTAGCAAGTCTACAGAATCGTAGACCTGCTCTGATACCACTTGTAACGCCCCGTTTTTTTCTAACTTTAAAATAAATATGTAATAAGACCATGATCCATGAAAATTGATTTAATAAAATAAGATATTGAATAAAATTCTAATAATTGCATAAATAATTGTCAGAAATCTAAATTTTAACGTATGATGACATTAAAAATTCTAATAAACTAGTTTGACTCCTCAAATAAAACACAGGACTCTAAAAATATGAAAGAGACAATAAAATAATTTCTGGCATCCACATTCACCGCCTCATGCCTTCGCCAAGCTCCTTAACCTGAAAAATGTTAATAAACGTGGGATGAGCTTTCAACTCGCTCAGTGGAAAAAACAATTCGTCTAAAATAAATACGCATGTAAATTATCAATGCATCAATCACATACATGCAATATTCTATTATGGAGTACCATAAGCTACGTAGCCCGAAGGCTATTCTGTTTTTGGAAGCCCGTAGGCCATTCTGATTCTGGTAGCCCGTAGGCCATTCTGTTTCTGGGACATGCATCATTCTTCACTGACAATTTAACATGCAATTTATAAAAGACAAATAGAAATCCCCACCTCAATTTGCAGTTTAATAAATGCGAAAAGCAACTGTCTGAATCCTAGGCCTCGTGTTCTCCGTATCCTACAAATAAATAAGATCCTAATAAATACACCATTGGTTTTTGATAACTGAGAAGGAACTGAAACTGAAATAAGAAATATTGAATTGAGATTGGAAAAACTTGATAAAAGGCTGGTAAAAAATTAGGCTTAACCATAAACCCGACATATTCTCTTAATCTCGTTCAAAGCCCAAACACCTAATTTAAAATATCAATTCCTAAACTACAATCTGCAACCCATTTTTCCTCTTTTATACTTTAATACCTTTAAATCCAAACTAAAATCCAAAAAAAAAAAAGACAGCCATTATCTTATGCCCCTTTTACACATCACCTTCCCATATGTCCGTTTTATATCAATTACAAATTCTAAAAAACACATCATAATAATCCATCAGCCCCTCCCTCAATTACAATTTAAAATCCCTAAATCTCCCCATGGATATATAATTGCCAAAAGCCCAAAGTTGCAGTGCTGCTTATTTTCTCAAACCATCACTCTGCTTCTCATGCTCCAATCTCTCTCTCTCTCTCTCTCAACTCTTTCTAGTTTCCCCGACTAAGGCAGTGCAGCGGCGAGACAATAATGGTCGATCGGGTTTTGGGTTCTCTCGGTGGGTTCGGATGGAGTCCATGTATTTTTTTCTTTTTCTCTTTGTTTTTTTTTGTTGTAGTTGGACTGTTTGGACTGAATCGGAGGCTGCCGGCGAGTGGCGGAGGTGGCGATACTTGGTTTGGCTAAAGGGGCTGGAAACATGGGCAATAGGAAAAAGAAAGGGAATACACATGATTTTACCTGGAGATGGGTGAAATCTGGTATTTTTTATGTGAAAATTTCTGAATACGGGAGGCTTATTTATACAGTGTATTAGCCTAATGACTCAAGAATTCTAATCAATCGGGAGTCTAATCTTAATTTGAAAAAAAAATTGGATTCTAATGCTACAAGGAGACGCCTAGAATTCTAAAACACATAGAATTGTGAAAAAAAATAAAATAGCACATAAAATAATATTTATAATAAAAATATTAATACTAATAATAATATCTCAGAAAAAATACCGGGTATTATAGAAAGGAAATGCACAAGCTCATACATATGTATACAAATAAAAGGGACAGTTGTATGAGCCTAAAGACCCCAAGCAATTTGCAAATATTCATTATGATTATGGAACTGATAGATGGGTATCGGACCTCAAGAGTTTTACTGGATTGACAATTGTCCCCACAAACCAACACGAGTTTTTTCTAGCGCTCTTTGTCCACACTTACACGTACCCTGGAAAACTTCCCAGGGGGTCGCCAATCTCATGTCTACTCCAGGCCAAGAACGCTTAACCTCAGAGTTTCTATGTAATGGACACCAGAAACGAAGATGCATTTGTTGGTATAGGTAGTCAATATCAAATCCTTTAAGCTCTCCATTAATTGTGCAGTCCAGCGCCCATGAGTTTGAATCTCGGGCCACATCTCGCTCCTCTTTTAAAGTCCATTACAGGAAGGATGCTGGACCATAGCCCAACAATCCCCCTCCCGGCGCCAAAGATCTCGGCTCGATCTTGGCAACTCTATTGCACCAAACTCGATTCTAATGCCAACTTCTTCGCCGGCGTCGCGTCATGCCCCCTCTCGATTCAGGCCACCCGAAAACCTACACCTTCGATTCCCATCCGTTTACCTCGATTCACGGCCACCTCGCAACCTCTTTCTTGATTACGGTTCGTTTACCTCCACTGCGCCAATATCTCAGTTCCACCGCTCCTGCCAACCTCTACTGCAGCGTGCTTGTAAGGAAATTCGAACTCGTGACCTGCTCTGATACCAGTTGTTGGACCTCAAGCGCTTTACTGGATTGATGACTGTCCCCACAAACCAACACGAGTCTTTTCTCGCGCGCTTTATCCTCACTCACACGCACCCTGGAAAACTTCCCAAGTGGTCACCCATCCCATGTCTACTCCAGGCCAAGCACGCTTAACCTTAGAGTTTCTATGTAACGGACACCAGAAAATAAGATGCATCTATTGGTATAGGTAGTCAATATCAAATCCTTTAAGCTCTCCATTAACTGTACAATCCAGTGCTCACGAGTTTGGATCGCGGGCGCGCACTGCATCTCTTTTAAAGCCCATTGAAGGCATGATGTTGGACCAAAGCCCAATAGTGGCAACCTCTTAGAGTCAGACCATTTGGCTATAAGTTGGTAGGATTACCTTATAGTGCTAACCCCTCAGGACCCAGACAGGTTTGGGTACCTAAAAACTGATTTAATTAATGCAGGTTCAAGGAACAATCGATTGCCAAAAAACCTGTTACATGGATAGTGGTTGTTCCATACACATGGCATGGAATAAAAAGAACTTATCAAACTTAAAGGAAGCTAAATGAGCAAAAGTCATATTTGGAGGAAATGAAGCTCCATGGGAGATCAAAGGCACATGATTCATAAGGAAAAATAGACTAGAAATCACAGATATAGACTATGTTGAAGGGCTGAATTTTAATCTGCTAAGCATCAGCCAACTCTGTGATAAGGGCTGCAATGTAGGATTCAACATGAGAGTATGCTAGATCAAGGATGTTGAATCTAATGAAGTTGTGCTATCAGGATCATGATAGAAAAACATGTATGTAGTGGATTGGTCAACTGCTACACCAAGTACATGTCTGTTAGCCAAAAGTACAGCCAAATCAAGTTGGCTATGGCACAAAAAGCTGAGTCACATGAATTTCAAGACAATCAACAAGCTCGCAAGGAGTCATATTGTGGAAGGATTGCCAAACTCGGCATACAAGAAAGAAAGCATTTGTGATGCATGCCAAATGGGAAGGCAAATCAAGTCTTCATTTAAGGACAAGTCAATTCCTTCTTCAACCAGGATATTTCACTTATTGCATATGGACTTATTTGGTCCTGCTGAACCAGCCAACATCAATGGAACGAAATACACCTTAGTGGTGGTAGAATATTATTCAAGATATACATGGACCATTTTTATGTGTAAAAAGAAAAAAAACTTTGCAGAAGCTTCCTCCACTAATGAGAAGAGTTCAAAATGAGAAGAGTCAAACCATTATCAAGATAAGATCTGATAGAGGAACTGAGTTTTTCAATGGGATTATAACTCAATATTGTATATAGAATGGTATTGCTCATGAGTTGCCAGCTGCAAGGACTCCACAGCCGAATGGAGTAGCTGAAAGAAAGAACAAAACTCTCAAGGAAGTTGCTAGGACCATTTTAGCTGAAGCTGGATTGCCTAAGAGATTCTGGGCTGAAGCCATTAATACTGCCTGCTACACTCAGAATAGATGTATGATCAATAGGTAGTTGTTCAAAACCCCTTATGAAACTTGGACAGAGAGGAAGCCAAATGTTGGATATTTTCGTATCTTTGGATGTAAGTGTTTCATTCACAATAATGGCAAGGACAATCTGAAAGCCTTTGATGCTAAAGCTGATGAAGGTATCTTTTTGGAATACTCACTGAAAGTAAAGCTTTCAGAGTATTGAACAAGAGGACTATGGTCATAGAAGAGTCTATCCATGTGGTTTTTGATGAACCTAATGTTAATGGAGAAGACATTGATGAGTTAGCTGACAACATGAATCAACCAACTATTCAGAAAAGTCCCTATGTTGAGGTAGACATAAGAAGACTCAACCCAGATGAAGATGAGATAGCTGAATCTCAAAGACATCTGGAAAGTCTGCAGCTGAATGATGATGAGAAAGTTGTTCAAGACAACTTTAGCCACGAGACGACTGAATCCAGCAGACTTACTCCAACCAGATGTGAGATGGCTGAGAGACCATCCTCCAGAGCTTGTTATTGGAAATGTAGAGAATGAATAGGAAATAGATCCAGAACTCAACATAAAGATGTGTTCACTTGTTTCATTTCCCAGATTGAGCCTAAAAATGTGTCAAAAGCATTAGATGACACAAATTGGATTCTAGCTATACAAGAGGAGCTAAATCAATTTGAGAGAAATAAAGTTTGGGAATTAGTTCGTAGGCCTACCCACCAAAATGTTATTGGTACTAAGTGGATATTTAGAAACAAGATGAATAAAGAAGGATCTGTAGTAAGAAACAAAGAAAGATTGGTATCCAAAGGGTATTTCCAAGAAGAGGGCATAAATTTTGATGAAACCTTTGCACCTGTTGCAAGATTGGAAGCTATTAGAGTGTTTCTTGCTTATGCAACACACAAGAACTTCACAGTCTATCAAATGGATGTAAAGAGTGCACTTTTGAATAAACTTTTGGAAGAAGAAGTCTATGTGGAATAACCTCCAGGTTTTGAGAAAAAAACTATTGGAGATAAAGTCTACAAGCTCAAGAAAGCATTATTTTGTTTGAAACAAGCACCAAGAGCCTAGTATGACACATTATCTCAGTTTCTAATAGACAATGGATTCACCAAATACAAGGTTGATAGAACACTATTAAGAATTCAAGATGGAAAGAGTATACTGCTTTTTCAAATATATGTGGATGACATCATATTTGGATCCATAAACAAAGAGCTGTGTGACAAATTCTCAAACCTTATGCAAGGAAAGTTTGAGATGAGCATGATGGAAGAGCTGACTTTATTCCTAGGTCTTTAAGTCAAGCAAATGAAGGATGGAACCTTCATAAGTCAAACCAAATATACGAGAGATTTAATGAAGAAATTTGGTATGGAAGAGAAGTCATCTGTGAAGATTCCCATGAACACACCAGTCAAGATGGATATGGATGCAGAAGGAAAAGTTGTTGATCAAACAAGGAAAAGAGCTCTCATTAGATCATTGCTCTATTTACCAGCAAGTAGGTCAGACATCACCTTTGTTGTAGGTGTTTGTGCTAGATTTTAATTTTTCCAAAGGAAAGTCACATGACTGCAACCAAGAGAATCCTAAGGTATTTGAAGGGATGTCAGGAAGTTGGCTTATGGTATCCAAAGGAAGGAGGATTCAAGTTAGTTGGCTACTCAAACTCAGACTATGCTGGATGTGGAGTTGACAGGAAAAGTACATCAGGTACATGTCAAATGCTTGGAAATAGGTTGGTTTCTTGGTTCAGCAAGAAACATAATCCAAAAGCTACATCCACAGCTGAAGCAGAGTACATTTTTGCAGGCAGTTGTTGTGCCCAAGTGTTATGGATGAGGCAACAACTGAGAGATTATGATATTGAAGAAAAAGAGATTCCAATTATGTGTGATAACACAAGTGTCATTGCAATTACTCAGAATGTGGTATTTTATTCAAGAACCAAGCACATTGATGTCAGATGTCATTTTATATGAGATCATGTTGAAAAAAAGAAATCACATTGGAACACATATCAACTGATAAGCAGTTAGCTGATATATTCACAAAGTCATTATGTGAATCAAGGTTTGAAGAGCTTAGGAATGAGTTTGGGTTGATTGAACTATGTTAGAAAGCTCAGAAGACTCATTCAGTAGGGTTAAAAATGAGAGAAATGAATTTCCGAATAGTTTCACTAATCAGCCAAGTGAAATAACTTATACGTCTAATCAGTTGTATCGAGTTAGCTGCACAACCGAGTGGTTATTCAGTCAAGAGAAAAGCAGAATCGAGTAAAAAATGAAGAAAGTTGAGTTCTTTATGAGCTAAATAACAAAACGCAGTCGTTTTTTGCAAGCCGGAATATTTTTAGGCTTGACGTCAGCGATAATTAATGATGCCAGTAAAAAGCCTGCGCCAGTTTACCCATGATTGGATATAAATGTTAATTTATTTAATATAGGGAAATTAATGCGGTTTTCAAACGTGATCTCAACCGTTGATCAGTTTTTAACTTTTTGAATTCTAAAACTTGCCATTTCAAGTCCTATATATAGAGAAATTTGATTTTCTCTCTCGAACAATACTCAGAACTCTCTCTCTGCAAAGAAAGCTCAAATCCTAGTTTTTTCATTGTTCATCTTTCAAATTCCATACTGAAAATGGCACCCTCATACGACTATGCAAAGCTCACTGAGAATATCCACATCGACGTGACTATGGATTTCAAAGGCCTTGTCAAGAAGAGCGTGGACAAGATATTGGCCAAGAAGATAGCTGAAAATCTTGAGAAGGCAGGTCGCAAGATATTTCTGTCAATGGAGTTTTCTCACACCTACCTTAAGGAGGTAGCGATGTATTACGTGGATGCTATAATTCACGATGATGAGATCCGCTCATTGGTCAATAGCAAATAGTTCAAGTTGCTTGTTGTTGACCTTGCTGAACAATGTTATCTCCCTACCAGTGGGCTGAAGGAGATAACTGCGAAGGATGTGAATCTATATGAGGCTTGGAAAGAGATAGCTAAGCTTGAGGTTACTGGAAAGCAAAACTTTTCAGCTCTAAAGAAAGTGATTAAAGAAGACTACCACAAGCTGATGGATATGGTAGCAAAATGCATGACATGAAGTTTGGGTCATTTAATCAGTGCTCTCGGACTAAGCTGATTGTTATAGTGGCATTATGGAAGAGAAGGAAATCAACTGGGCAGAGTTCATATTTGGCAAGTTGTGCCAAAATGTGATGAATATGTCAGTTGGTGATGATGAGAAGATTGGAAGTTTGCTCGGATATGGCCTGATCTTAGCTCATTTGATGGAGAAGAAGGGTGTTCCTCTTCGAAATGGGAAACCCTTCCATGCAAATAAAAAGATGTTTAAGGCAAACCTTTTTGGTGCCCAGAAGCAGGCACATGCCAAGAAATCTGCTATAAGCGAGGGGGAAGCAGCTGAACATGTCCCGGTGGACAAAGCTTCTTCTGCCAAGGCCCCCTCACCTAAGCCTGCACCAGTCCCTGCACCGAAGAAAAAAGCCCCCGCCCCATCTCCCTCTCTAATAGTGAGGAAGAAAAGATCAGTTGTGCCTCGTAAGCCAGCTGCATCCAAGAAACAGAAACAAGGAGAGACAACTTTTACAGCTGTGGAGCTAGAGAATGTGGAACCTGATGTTCCATTGGAGAGGAAAACCAGAAAAATGCTGGTAAAGATGTCCGACCTAGCTGCTGAGTCAGCTGAGTCAGTGACAGCTGAGAAGGAAGAGGTTGTTGTCGAAGAACAATAGACATCGAAGGATAGTGATATGTGATGGACACTGAGCATGAATCAGTTGCTGATGCTCAGCCACATCAAGAGACAATTGTTAGGCCAACAACTGAGGAATCTGAACCTGACACAACTGGCAACAGACATGAAGATTTAGCTGTAAAATCATCACAGACATATGCTATTGTTGTTGAGGAAGGCAAGGCTGCTGAAGAGCGTATACAACAGGATGATGATGATCTTATTATGTTATCTCTTGCTTACCCTGACATTTAAGAGAGGCTACGTGTATGGAGGGCCTGGAAGCTGAGTGTGGCCCGATATCGGTTTGAAAGGCGTGAATTCATTGAGGAGGAAGAATACCACTTAGAATTTTTTTGGAAACATGTTTATTCGCTCTGCTCTAGATGAAGCATTTTGCACGACCATCCTTCATGAGAATAATGATGAGGAGAAGATGAAGGCGGTCGAGAAGGCCAATGCAGTTGAGAAATCTCTAAAACCTCACTCTTGTCCGTTCACTAACATTCTGAAAGGGTCTTGCAAAGTTCTAGCAACAGTAGTGAAAGTGATGTTGAAGAATTAAACGCTGTTGATCAAGTTGAGAAGGCAGAGCTGAAGTAAGCCTTGAAAGAGTTTACGAAGTTGCATGAACAATCATTGCAAAGGGTCCCTGGAGAGTCTTCATCTATTCAAATCTCTCCTACTCCTGACATTCTAGAAATGGTGAGGACTATTAATGCTTCTACCTCACCAGCGCACTCCGAAGAACCTACCAGGGACATTGGCAATGAAGCTAAGAATGAAGATGTAGAGGGCAACTTAACTGAGCCAACCCCTGAGAAAGTTGTTGAGAAAACTACCTAATCGGCTGATAACTCAAAGGAAACAACAGCCGAGTCTCATGTGTCCAGTGACCCCACCGATCGTGATTCAGCTGGTGCGCCAGCTGAGAGGAAAATTGCACACACCACAGCCGGGTTGGTGGAGGTTGTGGGAGACCTTACAAAATTGCAGATATCAGGCGATGGGGAGACTGAAACAGAATAGCAGTTGAGACTGCTGGTCCTGAAAGTGCAATCCAAGAGGTTGAGACCTCAAAGGATGCCACAATCCAAGACCTCAATGCATCTCCATCTGCAGAAGGGAAAAATGTAGAAGACCCCAATGCAGCTGAGTATGCAAAAAGGATTGAAGAAGGCCCTACAGCGGTTGAGACTTGTTAAGGGTGCTGAAGGCCTAAAGAAGGTTGAGACTTCCTTGGGTAATGTTGCTACTGAAAAAGGGAATATGCCCATTCCTCAATCGAGTCACCTGAAATGGAAGAAATCTGTGCTCTACATGACTCGGAAGAAAACGTATCAGTTGAGTTTTTGGACTCTGAAAATGAAGCTGAGTCCACCCCCAAAAACGTTATAATTAGAATCCCTATGTTGATACCTTGGAAAGACATCTTTAAACTCTAAAGCAGCGGATAACATGTAATATGTGGCATTCCACCTCGTGCAGCAATCCAACACAAGCTTCTTTGAATATAATTGCAATTGTTTTGCAATTTCACTGAACATATTAATACGTAACTCCGAGGCTGATATGTACTTGACACTCTCACGCACATTGAAAACCACATCTTGAATCTCAGATAGCCCATCTTGCACCAAAAGATTCAGTATATGTGTACAGCATCTGACATGAAACAATTTGCCACCAAGAGAAAGTTTGTTTTTATAAGAGAGGTTCTCCTTTAACATCCGAACAACTACATCATTATATGATGCAATATCAACCGAAACTGTCCATATCTTATTTTCAATTCCCCACGAAACCAAACACTTATGTAGCACATCACAAATTACAAGACCAGTGTGGGGTGGTTCAACCTCACAAAAATTCAAATTTCTCTTCTGCAAATTCCCCATTGAGTCTATATAATGACAAGTGACAACCATATTTTGATCAGACTTCCATAAATCAGTGGTCATACTAACCCTATTCACATCCTTTAATGTGGCCATCAACTTTTTCTTCTCAATTTCATAACTTGCTATGCAATCCTTCTTTACAGTCGTACGACTCATCTTGTGATAATGTGGAGTAGAAGTCCTCATCAATAAGTTAAACAACTCATACTCTGAAAACATGAATGGCAACTCATGAACAATAATCATGTGAGAAAGAACTTCCCTGATCTTTGCTTGATCGTATTTGAAATTCTGCACCGCATTAATAATTTCTGAATCAGATATCGTTGTTGTGATGCTTATATTTTTTTGTCCTTTATCACGCATTTGCTTCAACACACAACTTTTGAGGTGCCTAAGAAAATGTGACGTACAACTTGTCTTGTTAACATTCAACTGATGGCCATAATGTATACATTGAGCATTTAGTGATCCATCCGGAAGGGTAACCTGTTTAAAGTCATCCCATGCTTTCGATGTGCGCTTTCTTTTCTTTAGAGCATATGTATTGTCTTGTTCTTCTTCAACTTCAATGACCTCAGGTGGGCAAGCATCCTTGCTTTGAGATGTTTCAGTCAAATTATTTGTAGTGGGTTGAACTTCTCCCAAAATGGGATTTGTGCTTGACTCTTGCGCAGAAAAAGTATTTGGAGTTGACATGTTCAATTATTCAATTCCCATGCAAACATTATTTATAGGAAAAATAGTGGATAAGTATGACTAGCAATTTATGGATTTCTAAATGATAAAGTACAAAATAAAAATAAAAAATAAAAATAAAAGTACAAGTGTATCCAAATGTATATCTATTTACGGCACCGCTGATAGAATATCCAACACCCCTAATTTAATTTAGTTTTTGTGATCACCCATGCTCGGCCCTTTCTGTTCCAAAGAAGGTATAATCTGTAGGTTAATATAATACCAGTCTATTCTTGAAATAAACAACTCACACCATGTACTTATTTATTAAGCCTCATATTTCCCTCTTGTAATAACTAATGAACCTAAATAAAGGCCTATCCTATCAGTTTATTTCTAAATGTTTACTTAATTAAACATTAATAATAGCTTCGTAGAGTTTTACACTAACAACAAAAGGAATATCAATCAGAAGAAAGAAACAAAGGCCTTCTTCATTTCATGTACCAGTGTTCCAAACTCAAAGAAACGTTATCTGAGAAACTAAAGAGCGAAGCGATGCAAATACATAATGAAAAAGCTTATCAATCAATTAACTTTAGTCAATAATCAAAATTTCCAATCTTAGTGTTCATCATCAATTATTTTGTCTATCTACTGAAAGGACATATAGTTCTGTTTCTGAATAGCACGAATCAAAATCTCACAAGAACACTCACAGTTCGAAGAGCAGTGTTGAGTGACAACGACAATCGAGCTACATCGGCAGCGGTGAGTCGACGGTGAGTCGGTGAGGAAGCGGCGTTGGGCCGTAAGCACTGAGCGCCTGGGCGACGAGGTTGTGTGGGTGGGTTCTAGGGTTTGTAATTGTGCTCTCTGCCTCTCCACTTCTCCTTCTGGTTTCTTTCTCCCGTTCTTTTAGTTTTTTGAAGTTTTGATTTTGGAAATGTGTTAGTTTTAACTTATGATTTGTCTATGTTGAGGACGTTTTTTTTTAAACCAGGTTTTAAGTTTAACCATGTTAATATAAGTTAATATAATAACTTAATAATAAGGTTAACTTAATAATAACTAATAAGATTATTTCTATATATAAGTTAATATAATATTTCACCATTGACCAATACTAATAGTTTAATATTGATAATATATAAAGTACTTAACTAATAAATTTTTGTTTTGAGTAATTATTATTAATATTTAATATTTTGGATTAATGTAGGTTTAGTTTAGGATTTAATTTAGGGGTTAGTTTAGGGTTTAATTTAGGAGTTAGTCTAAGGGTTGATTTAGGGGTTAGTCTAAGGGTTAGTTTAATGTAATTATGATTTTATTTTTCGTGAAATTTAAAATTTGTACAAAATAAATGTATTCCAACTATTTCTATAACAATTTTTTATTTCATTTTATTTCTAAAAAATAGAAATAAATTCATTGTTTTGAAAATTAAATTTATACATGATTTAGTAATAAATATAAGTAATAAAATTGACAAATGATAAAATTCCAATAATATGATAATATATATTAACTCTTATATTTATTATTGCATTATTGTATTAAACATGTTTGCATATTTCAGTATTAGGGCCTTTTACGGGAGCCAATGCCGGTCATTGACAATAAACAAAAGTCAAAGACAATAACATAATATGCCATGTGTGGATACAATCCTTGATATGAGACGTTCGCACAGATTAATTTCGGGATTAGTTTAGGGTTAGTTTAGGGTTTAATTTAGGGGTTAGCCTAGGGGTTGATTTAGGCGTTAGTTTAGGGTTTAATTTAGGGGTTAGTCTAGGGGTTAATTTAGGGGTTGGTCTAGAAAGATAAACAATATCAATTTTGAACTAATAAAATCTTTTTCTTTTTTTCTTGCTCGTTTTCTATATTTTTGTACATGTAATATAATATTTAAGCTTGAAAAGATAACTAATTTAAAAATAGTGTAGATATAATCCTTGATTTTTGGATTTTTTATTTTTTATATTTGTTATCTTCTGGATTTAAAAATATATTATTAATTCAAATGAGATAATATCTACTACAAAAAAATATAGATTTTATATTATACTATTGGATTCGTTCGATATATAGTATTTTACAAGGAATAATATTATTTTACTAAAAAAAATTTACAAATTTTGTCTAGCCATAATCCTTAGATATATAGTTTTTTTACAAGGAATAATATTATTTTACAAACGGGTTTGAACATAAATTTACGAGCCTATAAATCACGAGCCTATAAACGAACATGTTCGCGAGCTTAATTATCGAACCGAGCTCGAACATAAGCTAATGAGCCTGTAAACGAACACGTTCGCGAGCTCAATTAACGAACCAAACTCGAGCCTAGGCTCACGAGACTGTAAACGAACCGAACTCGAGCTTAGGGTCGTGAGCCTATAAATGAACCGAACTCGAGCCTAGGCTCGCGAGCCTGTAAACGAACCGAACTCGAACTTATGCTCGCGAGTCTATAAATGAACCGAACTCGAGCCTAGGCTCGCGAGCCTGTAAACGAACCGAACTCGAGCCTAAGCTCGCGAGCCTGCAAACGAACATGTTCGCGAACTTTCGAGCCGAATACCTGTAGGCTCGAGTTCGGCTCGTTAAGCTTGACGAATGATCTCGAACGGATATTTTGTCGAACCGAGACCCGAATAGCTCGCGAGCGGCTTGGTTCATTTGCAGCCCTAAATGTAATACATTACGTGATTGTTTCACATATGTTTCATTCTTGTTTCACAATTGTTTCCATTGGCAATGCTTCGCCTAATACAACACATTGCTTCTTGACGTACATGAAACATTGTTTCATACATGTTTCATTTATGTTTCTTATATGTTTCACTTAGCCAACTTTTCATTGAATTCCACAGTTGCATGGAGAAAATCCCAGTTGTCGTATACTACAATGGACAATGGGAAGAAAATAGAGAGTATAGGAACTTTGAGATAACATGAATACTCATTCCGATGGACTGCACATTCAACACACTAAAGGAAATCTTGGAACAACAAATTCAATACAGAAAAGATGTAGAAGCTATGCAGATTAAATACAAATTGACAGAGACTCTACCACCATTGAAGATTGAAAGTGATTACAATCTCAAATTCTACCTGGAAGTGAAAAGCAAAGAAACGGACTGGATGAAGTTTCCTTTGTGCATAGACATAGCTTTGATCTCAGAATGCCAGTATCTTTCAAAATCAAAAGAGCCAAGCCTAGCAATAACAACACAGCAAAATGCAACGGAAGGAACGAGCAGCATATCTGTAGAGAGCTCCCTGATGGAATACATGGGCCAAAACGCAATTGACTACATCGACTATGCAAACTTCATAAGCAGAAATGTGGTCGGAGAAGACACAATGAAAATTCAAGAAAGTACACATGGTGAAGAACAATTTCAAAAGGGAGATGTCTACAACACCAAGGAGGAATTGATCAAACAGCTCAGTTGTTATGCGTTGAAACATCACTTCCAATATAAGGTGAAGAAGTCATGCAAAAAGCAATACTACATAAAGTGTCTCGATGAAAATTGCAATTGGCATTTGAAAGTCTCATCCACATCAAGGACAACAAGATTTATACTAAGAAAGCACGAAACAACACACACATGTCCGTTGGATAAGAGGATGAACGACAATAGGCACGCCACTGCAAAAATAGTGGGGGACCTTACCAAATCAAAGTACCTCAACAACATCAAAACAGTCTACACGCCAACAGATATAATTAGAAACATGAAGGATGATCATGGAATAAGTCTCGACTACAAATAGGCATGGAGATCAAAAGAGAAAGCATTGGAAATAATAAGGGGAAGGCCGGATGAGTCTTGTCAGAAACTACTGGCTTACTTGTACATGTTGGAGGAAATGAATCCCGGATTGATCACTGAAGTAGTAAGAAAGGAGGATGACACATTCCTCTTCTTGTTCATGACTATCAATGCATCAATAAAAGGATAGAGGCACTGCAGGCCTGTAATTGTTGTTGATGGGAAATTCCTGAAAGCAAGCTATGGGGGGACTTTGTTGTCTGCCTGTGCACACAGGATGGGAATGGGAGAATTTTCCCATTCGCTTTTGCAATAGTGGATTCTGAGAATGATGGGAGCTGGGTGTAGTTTTCACAAAGATAAGACAAACCTTTGGTCTCAAGGAAGGGATGTGCATAGTCTCAGACAGACATGTGAGTATCAAATCAGCAATAAAGGAGGTACAGAATGTAAATATTTCCTTATATGGTGTTTCACTTTTGTTTTATATATGTTTCTTTCATGTTTCACATATAGTTTCAAAAACATTCCCATTTACAAATTTCACCAAATATATTATTTTAACGATCAGGTATATCCTGAGGTCTCTCACGGGCTGTGCACGTATCATCTACTAAACAATTTGAAGGCAAACTTCAAAAGAAAAAACAGCGAAATACGAGATCCATTCATGTCAGCAGCAAAAGCATACACAAATGAAGAGTTCAAAAAATAAATGTATGCACTTGACAACGTAAACAGCAGAATTATACCTTATTTTCTATCACATGAAAGACACGACTCCATTGTCAGAGCAAACGATACTTTGTCATGACTTCAAACATTGCAGAATCACTGAATGCAGCGACTGTGGCGGGGAGAGACCTACCGGTAATAGCTTTGCTCGAATACATGAGATCTTTAGTTCATGATTGGACGTGCAGACATCGAATTAAAGCAAGATCAAAATTCATAAGGATGACAAAAAGAGCTGAAGAGTGTATGGGGAAAAACTACACCATTTCACTAAATTTAAGGGTAATTTAATGCAAACTTTCAGCACATGGTCCATTGTTTCATAAATGTTTCTTATATGTTTCATTTATGTTTCAGGTGAAGCGATCAAATGACTTTATCTTCAAAGTCACAGAAGCTGAGAAAACATTTGTTGTGGACCTGGAATAAAGGACTTGCACATTGTTTCATAAATGTTTCTTATATGTTTCATTATGTATCATTTATGTTTCAGGTGAAGCGATCAAATGACTTTATCTTCAAAGTCACAGAAGCTGAGAAAACATTTGTTGTGGACCTGGAAAAAAGGACTTGCACATGCAGCAAGTTTCAAATGGATGAAATTCCTTGCCCACATGCTTTAGTGGTACCAAAAGATTTGAATGCAAATCCGTACCAATATTGCTCGACATACTACATAAAGGAAAAAATGGAAGCAACTTATTTTGAAACAGTGTATCCAATCCCACATGAAGATACCTGGGTCCTGCCATATGAAATCGAAACAATGAAGACTCTCCGCCGGAGGGCAAGGCAAAATCTGGAAGGCCAAAGAAAAGAAGACACAAGGCAGCTTGGGAGAAAAGGGCCAAAACCAAATGTGAAAGATATGAGGATCCTGGTCATATAAGAAAAACATGCAGGAATCAACCAAAAACAAAATAGGACACGTAGTAGAATATTACTATTACGAATATACGTGTAATTGATATAGCTTCGACATATAGAAAATCAAAAGCAAATTGTTTCTATGTTGTTTCAAATATGTTTCTTACAATAAGATGACAAAACAAATGTTTGTTTCGAATGTGTTTCAGATATGTTTCTATTACACAACGAAAGCATTTACCAAATAGAGACCATAAGAAACATAAAACAAAACGCACTATATTTTCAATCCCAAACCATGCAACAACAAAACATTAATTGAAAAACATCTCATAACTCGTCTCCAAATTGTTCAAAAACATACTACCCACAAAATCTAATCGTGAATCGAAACAACCAATAACAATCCAAATCCTCCAAGGAAAGCTATTATAAATACCAAATATCTCATACTATTAAAAGTACCAAACTTAAGACAAATTTGTTCAAATGATTATACAAATTATCAAGATTTTCGTAACAACAATTCCCTAGAATCCTTAGGGAGTGGAGGCAGAATTTCAATGTCGTTGTCGGCCTCGTCGCCGTTTTGTTGCTTTAGCTTCGCGTGATTGTAGATCAAATGACTAAACCTTGACCACTCATTCTCTACGTCAAACGCCTCAACATCCATTTTCTTCCTGGCAACAAAATACTTCGCGTAACACGCAACAAAAACGCCATATTCACTACAAAAAAATGAAAAAATGGACAGTCAGACATATAAAACAACAAAAACAAAAACAACAAAAAAGAACAAACAAATGGAAAATACGTAGAAAAATCTTACTTCTTGGACTGCAAAGGAATGTCTTTCACAACAATGACTTTCATAGCAGAATTCGGATCACCGGAATACGCACCTTCGCTAAGAATAACATTGGATGGACACCATAAAAGGCTACCAAGGACAGGAGCCGAGGAATGAGAGATCTATAAGCTTTCACAGCTTCAGCAGCGACTTTAAGAGAATCATCCGTCTTCAACGAATTGTATAGATAGATAGTTCTCTCCTTCACGCTCAACCATCCCATTACCCAATGTTCCAAATCAATGCAATGTATGGGGAACAAGATTTGATCAACTTCCGACAATGGTCGTCCACACGCTATATTATATCCCATGATATAGTCCACAACTGTGGTATTGACATTGATCATGGACATATCAAAATGTTTCTTCTTTCTTTTGTTCACTTGGCAAAATTTCTTATAAATGCTTTGGATGCACTGGTCAAATATCAAATCGGTTGTTGTGAATGTCACAACACTATGCCCTATAAGAACTTCTTTCTCAAATAGTAGAAAAGCACATCAATATGCTGCAAAATGAATACAAAACACAATCAACATATAGAAGGAACAATTCAAAAAACAGCATGAAAGACAATAAAAACTTACAGAAGAAGCCAAGTACTCATCAACATAATACAGACTGTGAAACCATGACTTCGACTTCACTTCGCAGACACCAAATTTCAAAGAAGGCTCAACTTTGTCATCTTCCTCCGAGTATCGATTTGGGCTGAAAAAGAGTATCAAATAAAAACAAAAACAAAAAAAACAAACTAATCACAAATTTATAAATATTTATGTAATTGTTTCATATATGTTTCAAAATTATTTCACAATTGATTCAGATAGTTATTAATTACAAATATGAAAATAATAAAGGTGTATACCCTTGAGAATCAAACCCTTCCGCAAGCCAGTCGTTCAACCCATACGACAGAGCCCTTATCCCCGGAACTTTACCCATATTCGCGTCCAGCGGGCACCTTCCCTTCACCAAGGCTTTTGGAACTTTTTCGTCCGCATCCACAATGGTATCTTTGTCGTCGACGTCTTCTAATCCAATTATCACATCCGTGGGTTTAACATCTTCAGCGACATCATCACCGGAAGACTCAAAGTTAGTGGTGAACGGAGTTCTCACCGCGATAGACAGTTTTGAAACTCTCTTCATAGAAAGAGACAGATTGGAGGAGACACCAACTGGACTTTTCAAAGCACCCTGAAAAAAAGAAACAACAAGGAATAAAATAACAAAGAGCAAAAAGAATTCAAAAACAAACAAAATAATAGAAACTATAATTTAAACACACCTTCCCCAGTGCAGCTTGGCTTGCACTGTTCAATATATCGGCAATTTGAGAAGGGGTGAGATCGTCAAGTTCCTAAGAACTAAGAAATTTCTTCTCCTCACCACCGTCCTTGCTCGATTCATCAGCCACCTTCTCCATCTCACCACCATCCTTCCTTGATTTATCAACCACGTTCTCCATCTCACCACCGTTCTTGCTTTATTCATCAACCACCTTCTCCATGCTCTGTTCCAAACTCACCAGGCCACTAGATGCAACTCCCTCCGCAGCACGAAGATCAGCTTCACCAGTGTCATCATTTTTTTTTCTCAAAAATAACAGCAGAAACCTCCTTAGCATGACCACCAACATCACCCAAATCCGTAGGCATAGCATTTCCAACCTCCCCAATGGGAACATCCACATTCCCATCATCAACATCATCCTCTCCATCTTTTTCCTCATCTGCATCTTCCTCAGAACCTGAACCTAATGACATGCCATTAGATTCGGTTTCACTCTTATACTCTGATTCATCAACCTGCTCCGCTTTCTTGACACCACCACGAACCTACATGAAAAACAACAACTATGTGATGAACAGAACAATAAAGAAACAATCTTGAAATACAAAAGAAACACAAAGGAAAATCTAGAAAGATGACAAAAAAAAATACTTATAATTAAAACAAAAAAGAAAGTATGAGAACCTCTAGTTTCCTCCTAATATCGGCCAACTCAGAGAAAACTATTGCAAATTGTTCTTCCAAGAATTTTGTAGTGGAAATCTTGAAAACCTAAAAATCCTTAGAAAATAACTGCTGGTTCCTAGCAATATCATCAATGGTATACTTCGACCCACTACCAACAACGGCCTCCTTGCGCTTCAACTTTCCAACGACAAAATCATCGTCAAGCGGGCTGAAGGTGTACTTTGATTTATCATAAAATATATGAATGCACAGCTGCACAAGCTCATCCTCAGTAGGCCACAAATTCTTCAAACCCAACTGAAATAAGAAAAAGTAAAACAAAAATCAGAAACAATAATGAAACAGTTCTGAAACATAAATGAAACAAAACAACATAAAAAAATAGTAAAATCATATTGCATGTTCAGCAGATCGATGGAAGATCTTCATCTCCAAGTCTTCGGCCCTCACTTTGTTGTCTTTCCCGGACTTTGAACAAGTCCAGTTTAAAATCCTTGGGACCTCACAATAAACCCGAGCACAAAACTTCCCGTTCACCTCTGGGAAACACTCATAGAACCAAATCTGGAAAGCCAACGGAAATCCTTGAATTCTATAAAATTTTGAACGTTTCCCATCAAGATTCTCCTCACCTTGAAGTTTGTTTCTGTACAAGATTTCCTGCCTCAACTCATGCATAGTAACATCAAACAACTCCCTCCCCCATAGATATGTGTCAAACACATCCATGTCCTTATCCACCAACTAAAAAAATGACATCTCAACCGAACTACCCGTAGAAGTAAAAAGAAAAAAATGGAGAAAATACAGTAAAGCCAATTTCAGGGCATCTAGATCCTCATCACCCCAAACACGCATTAAAAAATATTCCTCAATCGACTGCCTATTGAACTTGCTTCTGCTAGCAAAATACTTCTGAAATATAATAGATCTACGAACATCCCCCGACAACGAAGGCCTATCACCAACACAATTCAGATCAGTCACAATAGCAAACTCCCCCAACCCAAACCTCAATAACTTTCCACCCATAGACACAACAATTTCGTCCTTCTTCGAGTGGACGACTTAACGTTTCAACAACGAATGGACAAGCTAATTCTGGAAATCAACCTCTTTCATGTCCAAAAAATATCCAAAACATGTATTCTTAAAAATGCCTCCAGTTGGGTGTTAGATAAAATTTTCTTTATATTGTTAATAACATCAAAGAAGAAGACAGTATTTACTCGAGCAGTAAACCAGTCAGCAAGGTCAAGAACATACTTGAAACCCTAGAAATAACAATAAAACAAAACATAAACACAAAATCAACAACCACTTCAACTTAAATACATAAAAGAACAAATGAAACATAACAGAAACAAATAAGAAACAAATAAGAAACAACATTGAAACAAACAAAAGAGTACAAATCAAAATATAACAATAACAAAGAATACACAAAACTCATACCTCAGCAACATCCGTTGCTTCAAAAGAAACCTTCTTCTTTCCAGCAGCTTTAACACCAACATTCGATTTCACAGTTTTAGATGGCGATTTAACATCCAGAACCACTTCTTCCTCAACAATCTTTTCTACTTTCCTCTTCTTAGAAACCATAGAACCAGCAACACCCTTTTGAAATTTCCTCTTTTTCGAGGAATCTGCTGCTTCCTTCGAAGAACTTCTCAATATTCTTTTATGAGGAGAGTTTTTAGGAGCGTTTTTAGGAGCCATTAAAACAACTACCAAAACCAAAGGTTTCAATAGAAGTTAAACCTACAGAGAACGTGATGGAGCTCGAAGGACTGAAACTGAAAGAAAGGGTGGGGAACGTGGCCACGATCGACTATGGAATCGCAAAAAAAAATGCGCGCCAATCCGAGTTGCGAAATTCAGTAATAACCTGATTTACCCTAGCTATAGAACGTAAGAAAGTGATGGAGAGTAAAAAACTGAAGAGGTAAGAAACATGTGGGTATATTTGTCATGTGTAATTACCTGGTGGGGCATATTTGTCATGGGGTGGTATTTTTGTCATATTTTCAAAATTAAGGGTATTTTGTGTCATTTCCTCTAATAAATTCAATAATAATATACTAATGGGCTATTACTAATTAAATACACACCATTTTTCTCGAGTGTTACAATCTCTCCATTTAAAAACGTCGCCATAACATTCACTTGGTGAATCTCAAGATTATGCAAAGCAGCAATCGCGAGAAGATCCAGAATAAATGAAATCCTCATTAGTGGAGAATATGTGTAAAAGGAATATTATACCTTCTCTTTTTTTTAAAGCCTCGAATAGATGCAATCCTCATTACGGGAGAATAGGTATAAAAAAAACCATACTCTTCTCTTTTTTTAAAGCCTTTGGCCACAAGCCGAACTTTATACTTATCAATAGTTTCATATGCTTTATACATCTTCTTTATGATCCATTTACATCCTAAAGGTTTATGACCAGAAGGGAGATCAACCAACTCTATGCATGATTTATAGAATGACGTCGATTTTCACTATTGATAAAATCTTGCGAGAATATTTTTTAATAAGTTTGGAATAGTGGTTGGAGGGGAATGGAGGGGATAAATTTCAAAGAAACCGAAAGATATAGAGTTCGAACCCTGGTCAATATCTTTCTAAAAGGTGAACGATACCATTTGAACTACAAACTTGTGGTAAAATCTTGCTAGAAATTAAATTTATTGAATTTTGTTTTGAGGAAATTAAATTATTGAATTAAGAATGTAAAAATGGTGAATTCCTAAGGTATGTATTTATTGTTTTGACAGCACAATCAAGGTTGGCAGCACAGTTCCCCAAATGGATGGCAAGAATGGAAAAAAACCAATAGTAATAAAGAGTAAGTGGCAGTGCCACAGTCCCGCAAACGATACACTGAAGATGACCATGTACTATTGTACTACATAACCAACACAGATCCTTTAAACATGTCACATTACAATTTACAACAAAGTGTTTGGGCTCATCACATTGGTTATTTGTTTAAATAAATTATACATACATATATAAAAGTGGGCAGTGCCCAACTCACTAAGATTGTGCATATGTCCCATTTTAATTTTGTGTCCCATTCTATTTTTTTTAAATATATATATATATATATATATATATATTAATGATACCTTAAAAGATACGTGAAATGAATAATCATTACACTTTTAAATTTGTTTACTGTTATATATAAAAAAATTCCTCATTTCAATATATTAATGGAAAATATATCTTTTACATGAAATGTAATTATAATACTTTCATCGCATATTCAAATAATTTTTAAAGTATTTAAATCTTATAAAATCACATCGTTGGATTTTTATTTTCTTAAAAAGTACAATCAATCGCGCATTTAGTTCCTGCTCGGATCATATCCACAGAAATTAATGTAGGTTCATGACCCAGACCAATGCCACAAAATGGTTATTGTGGTGATGGATTGGTTGATAGTTGTACAACCTAAAAGTATATTCTATTTGAAAATTTGAAAGTGAGGTTATATATACACAATGAACAGAAAAATAATTTTAACCACGTAAAGAGCAAAATTTCAATTTTAAAGATGTGAAATTTAGTTCTTTATATAACATATAAGTTTATAAAACCTGCAGCTTGTAACATTCTTCTTTTTTTGACATCAGCATTATTAAAGTTAGAAAAATTGATTAAACGTCCCATCAATTATACATAAAAAATTTCACCCCTGCAAAATGTACACTTAGGGTGCCATACCCTTTTATTTTGAAAATTTTATTTCTATTAGAGAAAAGCGTTGAAAAACACTTTGAAAGGAAAAACAAATGAATTTTGAGAAAGTGATTTGATGTGAGATGATAATGTAATGGTTAGAAATAAAAAAATAATAATTTATAGTTAGAAATATGTGAGTGAATTAATATTATAATTTGTGGGAAAATGTGTAACAATAACAGTGAGTTGATGGCTTTTTTGAGAAAATGAGCATAAGTAATTTGTGAAAGAAAATAAATGGAAGTGAATGAATAATGTATTCTTCGATTTGTTTTTTTTTATATTCAATCGCATAAACAAGAAAATTCTGACATCCAATTGCGGCATTAACTTTCAAACTTGAGAAGTAACATATAATTGAATAAACTTGCTTACATTCTCATTTCCTGTCATGCAATTATTTTGATAGGTTCTAGAGCATTGTTTATCGATTATTTGCTGATACGCAAACTATATATAAATTATGCCACTCATGCATTTTGTTTTATTAATATTTAAGTTTCAAATATTGATATGTTGAGACTTCAATTTTTTTTTAAGGGACTTCAAAATTATTTTATTTTACTTCAATTAACTTTTTCAAGTACATTAATTTAGTGTGAGTGAAGTAAATTTATAGTGCCAATATTAATCATGCCAATTTACTTCTGCGAACCATTTTTGTCTGCACTTGAACCTTTTCAGCTTTTCCTTTCTTCCTCCTTTTACCTTTCCTCCATTGTTTAACATAAAAAAAATTCTTGAATCATTTACCTGCATAGCTTGCTTTCCTTGCAAGAAAACCCTCAATCCACCTTTGGCAGAAGGTATATTTTATGCCCTCCACTCATTATATTTAACAATGTACTGATAATCACTTGGGATGACTATATGATCTGGGGTTTAACAAAATCCTCCTGTTTGGGTTTGTTTATTTCTTCTTCTTCTTCTTCTTCTTCTTCTTCTCTCTCTCTCTCTCTATATATATATAGACATATATTTTTAAAAAAAATAAAACAGCCCGAATAATGAAACTCATTAAAATGTATAGCTATTTATTCCATACAGGCTGAGTTATTTTGTGTTTTTAAGATAAATTATTGTTGATCATCACTTGGATACTAGCAAATGGGACTAAAAATATGAGGTTAAACGAGATTGAGGTTGACTTGTGAAACTTATTTTATTGTTTTCTGTAACTATTTTGTTTATATTTTTGGGCTCCTGGGCTTCTGCGTTTTGGATTTTCTTTTAAGCTAGTTATCTTTCCCGGGTTTTTGAATACTTGAGGATTATTTTAGTTTTAATGTTATGGACCATTTGCAAGGCACAAGATTTGTGACATTTGTCTCCCATCAAAGTACAAGATTTTTGGGGTTGATAAACCTTTGGACACCCACTCCTCAACAACTAGCGTTTGAGTTATGCCCAGAAATTTATGGTGCCCTCTATCTAAGCAGATGTGGGGGGCTTATAACTGTTTGGGCACCTTTATAACATTTAAGAAAGTGAATGGGGTTAATCATATTTTTGTTGCTTTATGGGTGATTATAATAAATAGGGATGATTACAAAAACACCCTGAGGTTTGGGTTAATTACAAGAAAACCCAGATATGTTTCAAACTCACAAAAAAAAACCCGTGGATTTGATTATGTCTTAATATAAAGGGGGTAATTATAATATTTTTGTAAATATCAGGGGGTTTTTGAAATGGTTTTTGCTTATGAAGGGAAAATTGTAAGTCGAAATCAAACCTCAAGGGCGGCTTTGCAATTTTCAAAAATATTTGGGTTTTTTGTAATTATCCCAAACCTCAAGGTGGTTTTTGTAATTATCCCTAACAAATATTTATGTAATACATTTGTTTTTTGTATGTTAAAAAAATAAGAAAAGGGACAGACATATATATGAGATTTTTGGTGACTAAGCAAGTAACTGGCTTGAGTGTGATTCTTCCTGCATTTTTGGTGATTGCATGGTGGATTTCAAGAAATGAGTGACTATATGTATAGCTTGAGATATCATGGAAGGTGTTGCATGTTGTGTTAGCTTTAAGGCCTATTAGGTTAGAATATTATGTTGGTTTGTCTTTGAAATGAATGAAATTTTTTGGTATTGTAAATTCTGATTGTTTTGGTGTTGTACATAGATAGAGATTGACCAGGAATTTTAACCAGGATTGCTATTGTGGAAATGTTTCTACATAGAATTTGACACAATCATTATCTGTCTCGTAACATTCGTAATTTTCTTTGTATGCAAATGAATTCTGTACTATTTGGTGCTTATGTCATGTTTTAGTATCACATGACTTGGATAATTATATTTTATTTACATCATTAATATTCAATGCAATTCCAAGTTTCCAACTACTATTGCATCACTGTAAGAAGTTGGTTGCTGTTTTAAGTGCTACAAAAATTATATCATGATTAGTCCTCATTGAAATTACATCAATCAATATCTTTTCGGCTATTGCATTCCGCTTCTTAATATTTTCTCAGTTCTTATGAGTTATAATTTGTCCTTGTTAATCATGGTGCCAAAGCATTTACTTTTCTCTTGTTGCTACTATACTTTATATTTGGACTTGTTAGGTTTTATAATGCCTCCACAAAATTTTAATTTTCTGGAATGTCCATGTTTTTCACTAGTAAAGTGTGTGTAAATTGAGTCCTCTTACATAGCCATTTGAATCCTTGATTCAATAAACAATTTTATAGAGGACCGGAAATTTCACAAAGCAGGGCCATTTTGACATCTTGAGTTTTTATTGCAGTTGAAGGTGAAAAAGCTTTTACTGATTCAAGCTGTTAAACTATCAGCACACAAGAGATGCCGCCAAAGTCAAAAATCACGAAGGCCTGCAAGGCAATGAAGAATTTGGGCTATCCAGAAAAAACAGTGAGACCAGTAGTGAAAGAACTTCTGAAATTGTATGAAGATTACTGGATGCTCATTGAAGAAGACAACTATCGAGTTCTTGTTGAAGCAATTTTAGACAGTGAGGAACAGAAGGTGAGCTGGCTTTCTACTTCTGATGATTGTGTTGTCTGCAGTAACCTGAATGGTCATTTAATTTCCCATCGCCATATTATGTAATCCCTGATTTTCTTTAATCAATGATTACATTTATGTTGCCATGAATATTAGATAAACTTGATCGTTCTCATATATGGAGTTTCTTGTTTTTCAAGTATACAGCTGTAATATTGGTCTTAATTGACATTCAAATTTTCCTTTTACAGCTGAGGTGAATTGCACATTCTTTGATTTTCTATTTCAGGCACGTAATGTTGTGTTGGGACAACTGGATGCCTGGTCCGAGGATGAAGCTGAAGAAAATGAACCATTTCTAAAAAGACCTAGACTAAGCAGCCAGAAAAATCAGTCATCCCCATTGTTTCATGCTTCCATGCCAAACTGTAGCAATGAGGTGGAGGATCAACCCCATGGCAAGCAGAAACTGGCTGAATTCACTTCTGACAAGTACCAAGATAAGGATATTAAACTCAAAGCACCGCATGTTGCGACATATTGTCGTGGCAAATGGAAGACTAACAGTTCTCCACTACATCTTATAGTAGCGGACCAAGCAGAGGAATATAACTTGATTTCTGATAATGAAAGTGATGAAACTAAGTCCCCGGTGCCCTTTGTACAAATGGAAAATTGTGGAGATGAATCCGATTTACATCATGATTTTTCGGGGACAGCTAATCTGTATGATGATCATCTTGCTTTGGAGGAGAATGTATCTGGTAAACATCTGCATGAAGTAGCTCATGAGTGTGAGCCATTGTCTTATGAACTGCCAGGTTTTGAGGTTTCTCTTCCTGTGGTTCCACCAGGTGCATTTATGTCTCTCAGAATGTGCAAATTAAGTAAACAGTCGACTGTACCTTTCAATCTATCCATCTGTATTTTAATCTTGCTACGCAACATTGTTACCAAAATGTTTTTTTGTCAGTGTCCTACATATTTATTGTGCATACGAGCACATTTTCCCATTAATAGAGGATTTAATAGTCATTCCACACTTCTCACCAAAATCTGCTTGTCGTGGTTCTATTAGAAACGTAGCCCTGCTGTAATCAATCAAAAGAGGAACTCCTATTGGACCTTACAACAATAGTTTTAGATATTTTTATCTAGCGTGGATGTTGATATATTAAATATTGTTTGTATCGATGTGGATGGTTGTCCAATTCTGTATTATGTTTGTCGGATAATCCATTTCTTTTTGCTAATCGTCAAAAATTGTTTGCATTTACTCAGAGCTATTCATATTCCATAAAAAGAAATGGTTCGGAAATGTGTTTCATCCATAGAAGTTTCAACTTAATCAAACCTTGATTAGAGTAATCGGTACTACAAAATTTGGAAAATCACAAACTTAATTTCAGACAAGGAGACAAATAGGGGGCCCTATGGTTTTTGGTTCAAGTTGTGCTATACTGTGAATGATCTCTATTGGAACGAAATAGAGAACATGGAGAAGATTAGAAGTTCCTCTTCCTCTTCTTCCTCTCCCATGATTATAAATTGTTCAGTTATTGTTGAACTTATGAACAATATATACGAACGCTATAAACATGTAAAGGTGGCTCTCAATCATGATGATATTGCATTGTGGCCGTCTGTTATTGCGCGTGTGTGTTTTTCTTTTGTCCTTGTTTTTATAATTTTCGACTTTGATACAGAAGGAGTTGCACTCATTTGAGTTCATCATAGTACTTATAGCAAGTTTTCGATCATTATTTGTATATTTACCCTCCAAAGCACACTTTTTTAATGTCAAACTTCTGCATCAAATTAGTAGTGGTTGATGAAGTTATTCTTCTATCACAGATCCTCCTAGACTCCTATTGCAAGGAAGCTCATATGAAAATTGTTCTAATGACAAAGAAAGTTGCTCAATATATCCTGAAGTGATAGATTTGGATGCAGAGGATATATGTAAGTGTCTGTTCCATTCTTTCTGATGCTTTTGCTACCTTATCTGCTCAAAAACACTAATTGTAGTAGACTAATAGTGAATGTAAGGTTTAAATTAGTCTATGGGGTTAGTTGGCATCATTCTAAGGTGGAACAGAATAATATTTCTTGGTAAACCGAACAGATTAGCCTGGAGAAGAGGCAAGCCTTTACTAATGGCTTCTTTTATGTGACGAGAAATCTGATCTGTACTTCTCTTCTCTTCTGTAAAAAGCATTTTCTATTTACATTGAGTTTGATACTCAGAACTTGTTTTACCTGGTTCAGTAATGGCATCCCATTGTCTTTTCTAATGATTTCTTTTACTATATTTTTTCAGTATTAATCTAATTGATCATGTCTCTCTGCTCAGGCACAGATCGTGGTCTGATTCCTAAAGATACTTGCTCTGTAGGAAAGAGTTGTGATTTGGAAAGAAATCATTCAGAATCCATGGAGTATAAAAATTCTGAAGCAGAAAAAATTGAATATGATGCTCGAGATACGCTGAAGCTAGATATTGCCTCCTCGTCCAGAGGCGAGGCAAAAGTTTCTCTAACGGTTAATTGTTCCCTAGGATCTGATTTTCGTGTTCCAAGTTTAGAAGCAGTGTTGAAGCAGGTTGAGGAACAGTGCCTAAAATCATACAGGATTCCTCAAGCTGGTTTTTCTTTGCTGGGACTGATGAAAGAAGTGTGTGAGTGCTTCTTGGCTGCAGGTACCACTTCAACATATACGGAGGATGTTAAACCTGAAAATGAAATGTCGTCTCTCGGCAATTCTATAGACCCCGATTCAGAAATAGGTCCAGCTGAGGGCACCGACGACCAGCTCAGTCTTTTCAGTAAATCCACCATTTCAAATGATCCTGTCATAATTCGAAATCTTTTTCAAATTTCACCTCAGATTCCAAGGTTTGTTGGATCGGTTCACTTGGACCTGAGTCGTTGCAGTATATATTTAAATATGGATGTAAGTGGTTCTGTTAAGATGGATAGACATATTAAGGAACTCAACAGCCGTGCACCTTCTTCAAGTGAAATTGTGATTGTGCAAAAGCAGCGTTGTTATCACTATGTTAAAGACATCACTAAAGGTCAAGAAGCTTGTGAGATTTCGTTGATAAATGAAATAAATGAAGATCAAGGCCCTACATTCAACTACATTCCGAAAACGTGACGTACAAAAATGCTTGTGTGAGATTTCCTCTTGCTCGTATATCAGAACAAAATTGTTGTTCAAATTGCTCGGGGGACTGTTTGTCTTTAGAAATTCCATGTACATGTGGTGGAAAAACTGAATGCGAGTTTGCTTATAAACCAGGGGGTTTATTGAAGGAAAATTTTATGAACAATTTCATATCTAAGAGTTATTATGTGCAAAAGCATGATCTTTTCTACTGTGAAGACTGCCCACTGGAACGGTCGAATAATGGAATCTTAGTTGGCAAATGCAAGGGCCATGTAACTAGGAAATTCATAAAAGAGTGCTGGTATAAGTGTGGCTGCGACATGAAGTGTGGAAATCGTGTTGTTCAACGAGGAATAACAGCAAAGTTGCAGGTCTGATTTTATTCTCACATATTTATGATTTTGTCTGAGTTCTGCTGTTGAAATATTAGGTGAAAAATTCTCCAGTAACTGTTAGATATTATCTTTAGGTTTCTTTATTCTTCTATTGTATGAAATGTCAAGATAAAAAAAACTGAACTGTTGAGCTTTATTAAGTTATTTTACAGTTAAATTGTCATCCTTTGGAAGTTACGATAACTCAATAAGGCAAGTTTGTTGGTTTGATCGGTCTTTGCCTTTGTTTCAGGTGTTTATGACACCAGATCGAAAAGGTTGGGGTCTTAGAACCCTGGAAGACATACCTAAAGGTGCTTTCATATGTGAATATGTAGGAGAAGTGGTCACCAACAGGGAGTTGTTTGAAAGAAACATACAAAATAGTGGTGACAAGCACACCTACCCTGTTCTACTTGATGCCGATTGGAATTCTGAAGGCGTCGTGAAGGATGAAGAGGCTCTTTGTCTCGATGCATCTGTTTATGGAAATATTGCAAGGTTCATTAATCACAGGTAGTTTCTGATGTCTAAATAAACTGAATTGCCACGATGACAACATTTCTCAATTTCAGGATTATATCCAAGGTCTTACCATGCAAATAATGCAATTATGGCTGTGTGCTGACGTGATGTAGCCATTTTCATAAACAAGTCTATGAGGCATGAGCAAGATTATAGTTAATTTCATCTTCATATTCAATTCCTCCTTCCCCCCTAATCCTATATGGATAATAATTATTTTGCCAATGAAATGATAAATTCTCTGGACCTAAGTCTAATAGTAGTGTACATGCAAATGTAAGCAGCTGATTCTTAACTACAAGTTTTCTTGCATCTCGCGTGCATTATTACAATGTTTTCAGGTTGGTTATTATACAAATGAAACATATTTTTGCTGTTGCAGCTTTTAATATTCCATTTTGCTTGGGATGGATAATTGAAAAAAAATAACTGTTCTATGCAATCACCCTGTAATGTAAAATATCAGTCGGTCATCACTTGAATCATAATGTGCTTTTACTTAATAACGTCCACCCAGATTATTACTGTCTCTGGAACCAGAAGAGTTGCTGAACATATAATTGAATGAGAATCATGATTTTCTAGGTTAATCAAATACTTACAGACAGTGAAAGTTATGTGGTGAAAATTTCCTGCAATAATTGAAAGTTCAACATAATTTATGCTGCTTTGGTACTTAGGTGTTTTGATGCTAACTTGGTGGGGATTCCTGTTGAAGTGGAGAGTCCAGATCATCATTATTACCATGTATGTAGAATAATAGTTACACTAATTAGAACTATCCCTCTTCCTTTTTATTCTTGGTTTAGAATTATTTGCATTGAGGATTTCGTTTCTTGCAGCTAGCTTTCTTTACGACAAGGGAAGTTAGTGCTTTGGAAGAGATAACTTGGGTTAGTTGCTCGCCTTTCGTCAAATGCTATAGTGGAATAGTTTCTTAATTTTTGGTTACATTCACTCCAAAAGGAAAGACTATTATTTTGGAATATATTTGTCACAATTAAACATTTGTTCAAGATGCTTTCCCCCTGCTGAACTGTGTAGATTTTGGACAAGCTGTTTTAAACATTTGTTAAATGCATTGCAGGACTATGGGATTGACTTCAATGATTGCCATCCTGTAAAAGCTTTTCAGTGCCATTGTGGTAGCAAATTCTGCCGAGACCGTAAATCTGTTAAGAGTTAGTTATCCTCTACTTTGTCAATAATTAAGAACAAACTTTACATTTTTCATCCTTTTGGTCTTGAAGGTGAGTGAATGCTCAATAATGCTTAGTATAGATAATAGGCTTATGCCAATTTACGGATAGCTTGATACCCAGTTGGCACCTTGGCTTACTGGCTAGGCTGCCGTCTTCTGCCGACTAGCGTTGAAAAATAAATCATGTTATCATACTGGTAGTCCCTTTTGAAAATTGGGAAAAAGTGATTTTCAGGTTGTAGCTGCAAGATAATAGGTTTGGATATTTGATTGCAACACTTTATCTGTTCACTTCTCTAGGAAATAAACACAAATAGAACATGAAAGCAAACACATTCTGATTTCGGCATAACGTCATTTTTCATCAATAAGTTGAACTTCTTGATGTCCTTAACTTATTGCATCCTTCAACAATCAAAATAGTAACCCTTGATGATTTATTTTTGTAGACATGTAGTTATTATCTTTATATTTGAGTATAGAAGTAACGGTAAGGAATAAACAAACCTCAAACACAACCCCCCCCTCCCCGGGCACATGAAGTTTGTGTTCTTCACAAAATTTGTTGGTGGAGTATAGACATGTTATATACACATGTATGTTTTGCTATTAATATAACTAATATACTTGTTTTCATATGTATGTATACATATACTGGATGTACATGTAGTTGTCCTTGTATTATGTTATTTATTAGATTAAGTAAGCTAGATATAGTTGTGTGTATATATATATATATTAAAGGGATAATTACAAAAACCTTCCTGAGGTTTGGATTAATTACGAAAAAACCAGGAGATGTTTCAAAATTACAAAAAGCCCCCTCACATTTGCTTTGTCTTAAATTTAAGGGGGTAATTGTAATATTTGTGTAAGTATCAAGGGGGTTTTGAAATGTTTTTTGTTTATGAAAGGGGGAAATATAGAACATAGTCAACCTCAAGGGGGTTTTTGTAATTTTAAAAAATTTCTGGATTTTTTTATAATTAGCCTGAACCTGAGGAAGTTTTTTGTAATTATCCCTATATTAAATAATATTGTTCTTATATGCATGTATTACTATAAATAATAGGAAACATTAAATACCATTGAGTAACCTATAGTTTTCCATTCCTGCAGGGAAGTCAATCTCATCATGAATCTTGGTGAATGAACAAAGTGAGAAAGTTTTGGGCCAAAGGCCAGAAATCTCCCCGAATCCATTTCTCTTGTTTTTTTTTCTTGTTTTTTTTTTTTTTTTTTTTTTTTTTTTTGGGGGGATTGAACTATTTTAGATGGAAAACATGAACTATTAAGACTTTATGGTATGATGCAAATGATTTGGGCTGTGTACCCTTCTTTCTGCTTTTTTTTTTTAAATTATGCGCCTGATTGGGGTAAAGGCCTTTTATACTACATATTTGGTGTCACTCCTCTCAAAAAAAAAAAAAAAAAAAAAAAAAAATTTGGTGTCACTTTTGAATGTACAGAAGATTGCAGTAGCAAATAGTTCTTGTCTTTATTTCTCTTGTAGGTGAATGGTTTTGTTGTCTGTGTCGTATCATGTATGTTTGTATGTGTCCCCCCCACCCCCCCCACCCCCTCAATTTTTTCTTTTTCTTCCTTCTTATTGGTACAATAGGTGAACTATGTGCATTGTCTTGTATGAGATATCTTTAGTAAAATTCACAGAGTTCCTCTCCGAGATGACATTGAAATGATATGACATTAACAGTAATATTGATGGTATACAAAAACATTGTATACACTCATTTTAAGTATTTTTTTTTTCTTAGGGAGATGGTTAAAAGTTATACCGTTTTATCATCGAAACAATAAATAGTTACTGAAATCAGTAAATAATTTATATCAATAATCTTCTATCAATTGTCTTTGAAATAGATAAATACAGTGAGAGAGGGACATGAACCTTGTCTTAGCGTGTTGGGACTTCATGTTTTTATTTTTACACGAGGTAAAGTTTTATACTTGACTAAGTTAGTTTCACATTTTTTTTATTTGTTCTGAAATGTATATTTAGGGTATCAATGAGCAATTTTTGGAATATGAAGTAATTCGTGCATAAATTATTGAAGGATTATTGAAGTTGAAATGACAGCTGTATATACCATTACATAGGAAGAAGATCAAAACTTTGATACTGGATTCAAAAACTGGGTCCAATCTCGTGATTCTTTGTCCCCGCTCGCACCAATTTACTACAACCTGAATAATTAGAATAACATCCACTGGAATACTACTCCAGATATTCACAAGCTTAAGCTCGTCAAGAGCTATTATCTAAAACAAACAACTGAACGATGGATTTATATGGAAGTCTACAAATCTATAAACATATTATTAAAATAGAGTTGCAAGTCACCTAATTATTACAAAAAAATGTTATATTATTCAAATACTGACAAATAAGTCCATCAAAAGGAAACTGCTAGGTTGAGTCAATCCTGACATGGAAGTCTCGTGCCTGCCTCATCGATTTTAAAATATCCGGTTTCTGAAAATCTTTACAAAAGTCATGGGATGAGCTAAACGAGCTCAGTGGGTTGGGGTAGAGGAAAACTGTTAGGAAACTTATCTATTAGATAGGAAATTGGCACCCCATTTTCCTTGTAAATCTATGTTGTAATAGATAGGACTGAAAGAGCTGAGTGAAGTCAGCTATGTCGAAGAATGCAAGAAGACAACTAAAGACCAGAGTGAAGACTCAGTTGTGTGTCAGCTGAGTATGGTTAAGATGGAAGGCAAAGACTAGACTGAAGGAGATACAGCTGAGGAACAACTGTGTAAAGAATGTGGAAGTGTCAGTCAAGTCAGTAAAGAGCCAAGTCTAACAGTTGAACTAACAGTTGAGTCATTCCTAAATGATTGGAGCAGACTCAAGTCAAAGGGGTATAAGCAGCAGTCAAGTCAAGATGACTGACATTGATCCGTTGGAAGGAAATCAAGGATATTACTCAATATAGTAATAAGTCTAAGTTGCTCCGTCTTAAAGTGTTTGTCCCAGAAATATGCAAAAGGAATAAACCAATGGGAAACACTGAAGCATGTGTCAGCCCCGGAAAAGCTGCAGAGTCATTTAATACGAGGAATGGTCAACATCACAATGTTGCAGGCTAAGAAAAGACAAGCCAACGAACAAGAAAGTGTCATTTGAATGTAATCTATCTCTTCAATGGACAAATTTTCAAATGAGCACTATAAAAGGCTGAGGAAGCATTTGAGAAAAGGTTACGAAACATACGAACGAATCAATCTTACAAGCAAGCAAAACCTGCAAACATTCTCAAAGCTTATCAAGAAATTCCTCAAGCCTAAAACTCGCAGGAACTCGATCCAACACACGCTGTGAAGGAAAGATTACTTCAACCAGTTGAAGAGGAAAAGTTTCAAGAACAAAAAGGGGTCTACTAGCGTTTAGAAGTTTGTTGGAAGGTTGTGTGATCAATTCCAAAGGCTTGAAGGGAGCTGAAGTAGCAAGGCAACTGTCTTGTGAAGAAGTTGAGTCGCAGGAGAAGCCGGCTGTGTGATCAATGTTGTCTCTAGACTGAAGAACTGCTTTGTAACCTGATATGTTACTTAGTGGATTCCTCCAGGAGTTTGAGAAGAGTGGATTAGAAGAATTACTCCATCCTCGAACCACTATAAAATTTGCTTGTGTCATTTACTTTCAGCACTTTACTTTCTTACATATTTTTATATCTGCTGACAAGTTAAATTGCAAACTCTACTAATAATAACAAGTGCTAAAAACAAGTGTTAAAAACATGCTTAAAATTAACAAAGGGTGTTAAGACTTTCGTTGTTTAAAACCAAATCATCTAAAAGTTAAGTGTTAGTTGACGCATCTAAGTTATACTATCAACAGCTCAGTCGAGTCTGTTGAGTGGGTAACTTTGCTGAAGAAAGCCAACCTAGCTGTCCCCCAAGGACTTAGCTGATTTGAGTCAACTCTATTGAATATTTTAAAAGGACTAAAAAGTGAAAATTTGGTAAGGTTTATTCAACTCCCCCTCTCTAAACCTTACACCACACCCCTTGGGACCTACAAGTGGTATCAGAGCGGTTGGTTCATTGAGCCTTCCGCACTGGTTACTGAACTAGATCTCAATCTTTTTCAAAAGGTTTAACACTTGTGTTTTCAAAGTCTTTCATTTTAAAGCAAAGTTATTATCATGGAAGCCAATTTAACTCGTATTCCTATGTTTACTGTGGAAGAGTTTGATGACTGGAAGATTCATATCCAGGCTCACCTATCAGTGTTACACGACGAGATGTGGCTTGTGATAGAGGATGGGCGACTGCAAATATTCAAACTTAACACTGCTGTAAGAAGAGCACCTCAAGATGAAGGAGAGGATGCTGCAGCAGAACCTAAACCAGCCATGGTTGAGAAACCTCGCTGTGAATGGACAAATGAAGACAGAAAGAGATACAACCTAGACAATGTGGCCAAGGATATTCTCTACAAGACATTGGGCAAGGATATGTTCAATAAAGTGAAGTCATGCAAACAACCAAAGAAATCTGGGATAAGCTAACCCTGATTTGTGAAAGATCAGAACAGATTAAAGAGAATAAATTAACTGTTGTTGTTCAAAAATTTGAAAATTTTAAAATGCTTGTAGGTGAAATTATGGATCAGCTGGATGCCAGATTCACAGAGATCACAAATGAGCTTTCAGCTCATGGGAAAGAGTACACTCAGAAGGAGATGTGCATGAAGATTCTAAGAGTCCTCCCAGTTGAATGGGAAATGAAGGTTATGGCCTTGAGACACTCCATGGATCTCTCAAAGACATCAAATCATGAGCTATTCTCAAATCTCAAAGCTTATGAGTTTGAGCTGAGAAGAAAAGAGCAGGAGGAGACAATTGTACCCAAGACAGCTGCATTGATGGCCAAGGAAGGAAAGAAAGCTGAGCCAAAGGAAACCATAGACCAGGAGGAAATTGCTCTCATGTTTAAAAGATTCAACAAGGTCTTTAACAAGAACTACAAAATGAACAAGGGAGAGACCTCCAGGAGACATTCAGCACCTTCCAAAGTAACGGAGGACAGACCACCCAAGAGAGCTGAACATCAAAGAGCTGACTATCAGAGAGCTGATAATCAGAGAGTCGAGAGAGCTGATCAGAGAGCTGAAAACCTGTGTTGGAATTGCAGACAACCAGGACATTTTGCTGTTGACTGTTCCTATCCACCAGTCAACAAATACAGAAATGATGAAGAATGAAGAGCCTTCAGGGAAAAAAGACAAGAAAAGAAGAAAGCCATGTTGGCTGCTGAGACTGCTGAGCCAGCCAAGTGCAAGGATGCCGTAGACTCAGATAGTAGTGAAGCAAACTACTCAAGTGATACTGAGGAAGAGGTTATGATTTGCCTCATGGCCAAAGAACAAGATCAAGAAGATGAGGTACAATCTAACTCATCTCATTCAGATTCAAGTGATAGCGACTGTGATACACACACTTCATCACCCATAGATATTTATGATTCATTAGGCAAAATGATGAAAGATTTTGAGCACATTAAAACCTCACACACACTTTTAAATGAGGAAAACAACCAGCTTAAAAGCCAAAACTCACAGTTGACTAAAGAGCTGAGTACTCTAAGTCACATAGCTGATGAGAACACTAAGCTGAAGGTTGCAAATGCCAAGATCTTAGCAGAGTTAGATGCTACTGAAAAGATAGAAAAAGATCTTAAAAATGTGATTGCCTCATTTAAAAAATCATCCAAATCATTGGATGAACTTATAATGAGTCAAAAAGAGTGTGGAGATAATACAGACATATGATTCAATTCCTTTGTGCATAGTCAAACTCCTAAAGTGATTTTTGGAGAAAGGATCCTCAAGCAATGAAGGAATCTAAAAGCCCAAAACACCATATGTTGCACCAACATCCATACCAAAACATAATCACAACCATACTGGCCTTGGATATAAAAGAAAAGGAAAGAAGCCAGTAGAGTATGCTGAAGGGACAGCTGAAAAGAAATTTGGAAAAGTCCATTGTTCGCCTTATTTTTAGCTTCGCCGCAGGTGTACGGTGCAGTTTATAGAATAGGGTTAGCAAGGTCGAATCCACAGGGACTAATAAATTAATATACTAAGTATTAGGATTATAATAGCCTTATTTTTATTCAGATGATCGGAATTGAGTGATTTGGTTTCGTAAAACTAAGACAAGAATTTAGCATAAAAAGACAAAGTAAAGATTGATTGAAAGATCAAGGAGATGAATGGATTCCTGGGTTATGTTTTCAGTTAATATCCCCTTTTATTATCAGATTAATCAAACCAAAGTTATTCGTATTCTTCCCTATAGAACAATCACAAAGGTAATTTACCCTCTCTCTCGAGATGCATGTAAAAACGTTGATTGAAATGTCTATGCTAGCATCTCTACTCAACATGATATATCCAGCTCCCAAAAACACAAAAGATTAAATATCCTCTCAAATATTCACAGACTTCTCAATCTTGCAAATATTCATGTCAAGTACTCACACATCTAGTATTGAAACTCATCTTTCGAATTATGAATCAATACATCAAACAAGTTAAACCAATAGGTTTTTGATAAAACAAGAAATAAAACAAAGTACTCGAATAGGGTTGGAAAACAATAACTTCAATTGCAATTAATCATCAAATAAAAGTATCCATTAACCTACTCCCAAACTCGGGAATCACAAGATGTTTAGCCAGACGTAGAAAATAAACAATTCATAGACAAATTATTCATGTTCATGTCTAACTAATTGCAAATAAAGATACTATGGAATGCGAAGACTCGGGGACGTCGATGATCTCTCGATCTATATTCAATCCTCAAGCGTGTTGTTGTGGCCTTGATCGATCTCTCCAATTCTCCGATGGAAAGTTGCTCTTTTTTTTGCTTTCTAGGGCAAAAATCAGTGTTTTTCTTGTTTGGGGCCGCCTCGTCTCTATTTATACTTCCATTGGGTCAAAACGTAAGTTAAAAATCGTCAAATCTGACTTTCTTGCACAGACGCACGGGCCATGCGCTTCACACACGACCAGGTTGTGCGTCAGGCCGTAGGACTGCTTGACTCTCAAAATGACGCACGACCAGTCGTGCGTCGCCTATTCTTCCGAATTTGCTTATGTGGTCTTCATAAGAGTTGTAGCCCTATCTCTTAGCTTTCCGTAGCCACTTGAATCACCTCAATAGCAAGTTTGTAGAGAGAGTTATGGCCAAAATACTAAACCCTGCTAGTGCTGGAAACTGTTAGTGCGTTTTAACGATTTTGAAGGAAATTCCCTTTTCTTTGACCGTCCATGCTTCTTTCCTTCATAATTTTGCTCGTACCTTGTCTTATTACATATCATTCCAAACATGCTATCATCTTTTGTCCAATTTAGCTCCATTTTCTGCAAAATTCACAAGAGTACGCAGTATCACGCCCAACAAGGAAACCAAGTAAAACACGCTGAATATGCATGCAAATGCATCAAATATATATCATTTAAGCCTTCAAATACACGTATATTTTACAGTCATCAAATACCCCCAAACTTAAACTGTTGACGGTCCCGGTCAACGCTTTATAAACAAGATAAAACACAAATGGGAGGAATGAAAAGCAAATCAAGAACAACACATCACAATTCATACCATTTATCCATAGACGTCAAGCAACAAATCAACCAAGCTTCGAATATCTAACACAGAGCACAAGTCAATTAAAAGCCATGGCAAATAATTCTAATTATGCCTCTCATGGATTAAGTGTATACTCTCCTCTCTAGAATAATAAGGGACGTGTATTCACTCAAATCATATCAATGTTGAAGAATTACCATAGGCTTGCAAATTGTCTCACATCTCCGCCACTCGATTGTATGCAATTCATAAATCATAAAGGACTTTTCTTTTGATTGTAATGAAGGTTCTTTGGTTAAGGTAGGGAAATATGGAGAAAGTGACTCAAACTCAAGCGTATAGACTGGTAAGCAAATTTTTTTCTCAATCAAATATTCTCATTCAAATCAAACATGCTACCCCAATCACCTCTTATTCTTATCACATCTCTCTTCTCCCTTTTTTTTCATACAATCCACTTTCTTTCGCCTTACATCATAATTCTCAGCCTTAAGTTCATTTACGGCCAACTCACTTATACAGTCGATTTTTTTTCCCGACTCTTTTGTGAGTATAAATCCTCATTTTTTCCTCATTTTCTTCTTTTATTCCCAACATCCAACATGCACACAATTATCTAAATTCTCGATATCCTCCTATTCAACCTTATTCTTCCCCTTACTCAATGTAATACGCTCAAGTTTAGGGTAATGGATATATCAAGTTAAGGCTTGAAATGTGGATATCAAAAAATCAGGCAACAAACTCAAATTGGCTAACTAGGGAAATTAAATGTCATTAGGTAGGCAAAAGGCTTGAAAGGCTTAACAAAAATGACCTAAAATCATTTTCATAAATTGCATACAACATGTGACTTCGACAGAGATACCAGAGCAAGTTCTAGAATTCAAATCAACATGAATGACACACTCAATCAACAAACAAGACTGCATATAATGAAAGCAGTAAAGGCTCAAAGCTCAGAGGCTTGCAATTGCGCAATTCAAAGCATAAAACCATGATTTCAATATTCGCATGCTTCATATCATCTATTCTCAACCCGATCAACTCACGCTCAACACCCAATTCAAAACAACACAAACTGTTCAATGAATGCTCCCAAGATCACAACAAGCAACACAATAGCGGTCAACTCACTCCCTAAAAACCTAAGAAAGCAATAAACGTGCTAAAGTAATAAACGTGCTAAAATAAAAAATAAGCATCTAATGCAATGCAACCTATATGCTCTAAATGCAACTATATGAATGCAAATATATTTTTTTTTGCCACACCCTTCAAATCAAAATAACTATCTCTCCCCCTAAACTTGAATGAAATTATATCGCATACAAGGAAAGATAGAATTTCAATAAAGAAAAGTGTGGATTGGGAATACATACCTGAAATCGTGACCTAATAATGCTTCAACGAACTGACGCACGGGCCGTGCCTATGTGCACGGGCTGCCTGTGCATCCCTGCGAAGGCCCTTTTTCAGTTTTTTTTAAAGAAAAGTAAATAACTCCTAACTAATAATGGGAAAAACGAAAATTAAACAACAAATCATTGGGTTTCCTCCCAACAAGCGCTAAATTTAACGTCTATAGCTTGACGCCTGTTAATCCCGCATAAATTTGTGCCTCCTTTGAATGCATATATTAGCTGCTTTGGGTCATGGTCAATTGCCAAATTTGCATTGTTTGCACCTAATATTGCATACTTGGGATTTCCAAGTAAGGATTGGAGCCCTGGTGTTGGAACTTTTTGATTTGAGTTATGCGCATGTTGTCCGTGCGCGTACGCATAGTTTGTGCTCGTCTCATTCTGGAATAGTTTTCTTATGGCATCTCGCACGCGCTGCATGGGCGTACACGCACGATTCATGTGTTCCTTGTCCTATTTTTGCTCCTTTTCGGTACCACACACGGGTTGAAAGTGCATAGACACACAGTCTGTGTTTGGTTCTGAATTTTCTTGCTTTTCTAGGATCTTTAGCTCCTCGTGTTCGGTACCACTCCTTAGACGAATGGCATTACATTATTTCTTCGGGTTGACTTCAGTGTTGCTCGAAAACTGGCCCTTTTGATGTTGTCCACCAACGATCGTGGCTAATTGGCTAATCTGGGTTCCAAGATTTTCCAATTTTGTTCCCTGAGTGTTAGCCAATTGTGCGACATGTGCCTCAATTTTGTCCAGCTTGGCCTCATGTTTATTGAACCGGTTCCTTGTTTCATTCATAAATGCGATGAGGACGTCCTCCATAGATGGCTTTGCCTTCGGATAATAGTACGTAGGAGTAGGATTATTCAAGTAATTGTAGAAATTCCAGTTATTGAAATAATTAGCTTCCTCCATCAGAGCGGGTGTTCGTGTACTACCTAAACCAACTCAAAGAAACAAATCAAATAATATAGGAGTGAAATTATATAAAAAAAAAGAAAAAAAATGTCAAAATTAAAAATAATTCTATTTATCCCAATATTAACACTAAAAATTTAATTAGTCCCCAGCAACGACGCCAAAATCTTGTTCGCCTTATTTTTAGCTTCACCGCAAGTGTACGGTGCAGTTTATAGAATAGGGTTAGCAAGGTCGAATCCACATGGACTAATAAATTAATATACTAAGTATTGGGATTATAATAGCCTTATTTTTATTCAAATGATCGGAATTGAGTGATTTGGTTTCGTAAAACTAAGACAAAAATTTAGCATAAAAAGACAAAGTAAAGATTGATTGAAAGATCAAGGAGATGAATGGATTCCTGGGTTATGTTTTCAGTTAATATCCCCTTTTATTATCAGATTAATCAAACCAAAGTTATTTGTATTCTTCCCTATAGAACAATCACAAAGGTAATTTACCCTCTCTCTCTCGAGATGCATGTAAAAACGTTGATTGAAATGTCTATGCTAGCATCTCTACTCAACATAAGATATCCAAATCCCAAAAGCACAAAAGATTAAATATCCTCTCAAATATTCACAGACTTCTCAATCCTGCAAATATTCATGTCAAGTACTCACAGATCTAGTATTGAAACTCATTTTTCGAATTATGAATCAATACATCAAACAAGTTAAACCAATAGGTTTTTGATAAAACAAGAAATAAAACAAAGTACTCGAATAAGGTTGGAAAACAATAACTTCAATTGCAATTAATCATCAAATAAAAGTATCCATTAACCTACTCCCAAACTCGGGAATCACAAGATGTTTAGCCAGACGTAGAAAATAAACAATTCATAGACAAATTATTCATGTTCATGTCTAACTAATTGCAAATAAAGATACTATGGAATGCGAAGACTCGGGGACATCGATGATCTCTCGATCTATATTCAATCCTCAAGCGTGTTGTTGTGGCCTTGATCGATCTCTCCAATTCTCCGATGGAAAGTTGCTCTTTTTTTTGCTTTCTAGGGCAAAAATCAGTGTTTTTCTTGTTTGGGGCCGCCTCGTCTCTATTTATACTTCCATTGGGTCAAAACCTAAGTTAAAAATCATCAAAATCTGACTTTCCCACACAGACGCACAGGCCATGCGCTTCACGCACAACCAGGTCGTGCGTCAGGCCACAGGACTGCTTGACTCTCGAAATGACGCACGACCAGGTCGTGCATCGACGCACGGACTGTGCATCACCTAAACTTCCGAATTTGCTTATGGGGTCTTCATAAGAGTTGTACCCTATGGATAAATAGAATTATTTTTAATTTAAATATTTTTTTTTATTATTTGTTGTTTTATTTTACTCCTACTGTGTTTGACTTATTTTCTTTAGTTGGTTCAGGTAGTGCATGAACACTCGCTCGAAGCAAGGAGAATTAGCACTGTTCATACCGGAGGTTGAGGCTTTTGCTAGGCGATTTAGTGCGGCTACTAGACGAGCAGAAAGACAACAAGAACAGGCTATGGCGGACGTGGAAGATAACAACGGGGGAAATAATGGAGGCAACAACAGAGGTAACAATGGGGCCAACAGGGTCGTTAATGAGTTACCAGTACCAGAGGTTCCGGCAGTCCAGCAGCAAGCGATTCTATAATGCAACTATGGTGGAATTGCCAATGTCCTAATTAATGCGAACAATTTTGAGCTGAAGCCAGCACTGATCTCGATGGTGCAACATAATCAGTTTGGGGGTTTCCCGTCTGAGGATCCCAATTCTCATCTTGCAAACTTCATGCAGATTTACAACACACAAGATGAATGGGGTGACTGATGATTCTATACGTCTGCGCCTATTCCCTTTCTCTTTAAGGGATAAGGCTAGAAACTGGCTAGACACCCTAACTCAGGGGAATGTGAATACCTGGGATGAGTTGAGTCAGAGATTCTTGTTTAAATACTTCCCACCAAGTAAGACACTACAACTCAAAAGTGAAATCATGTAGTTCAGGCAGTTTGATTCTGAGCCATTGTTTGAGGCCTAGGAGAGATTCCGAGATTTATTAAGGAGGTGCCCGCAACACGGATTTCCTGAGGATCAGCAGCTCTGCTTCTTTTACAACGGGTTGATGGGACAGACTAGGTCGTTTGTAGATGCCGCAGCAGGAGGCGCTCTACTTGCAAGATTCCCAGAGGATGCATTCAACTTGTTGGAGGAGATGGCCATGAATAGCTATCAGTGGCCCTCCGAGAGGACTAATGTGAAAAGGGTAGCCGAAGTTACTGATTCGGACCCAATTAAGGAGTTGACAGCTCAGATGACTGTATTGACAAATCAATTGAGTGCATTGACGAAGGTAAATGAAGGAAACACGGGTGCGAGTAATGGGGGAGTTTCTCTAGATCCCATGGAGGAAGCAAATTATGTTAATAACCGGAATTTCAACAATTTCCGGAACAATCAGACTCCCACTCATTACCATCCGGGTTTGAGGAACCACAAGAACTTCTCCTACGCAAATACGAAGAATGTGATGCAACCACTACCGGGGTTTAATGTGACAAACGGTGTCATGAATGCTGAGGCTAAGCCATCTATGGAGGAGATCTTCACCTCGTTTATGAGTGAGACGAGGAACCGATTCAATAAGGATGAGTCAAAGCTGGATAAAATCGAAAATCATGTCACACAATTAGCCAACACTATGGGGTCCCAAATGAAAAATCTTGAAACCCAAATTGGCCAATTAGCTACGATTATTGGTGGTCATCATTAGAAAGACCAATTTCCGAGCAACATTGAGGTTAATCCAAAGGTGCAGTTTAAAGCCATTCGTCTGAGGAGTGGAACGGAATACGAGGGGCCAAAAATACTAGAAAATACTGAACAGATGCAGGGGAGCATGGCTCGTGCGCCACCGCATGGCCAGGTCATGCGTCCTTCAGGGGCAGTGACTGTTGCTCCGGGAGACGCAGAAACTGAAGCAAGATGTTGAGGCCGAGGAAGGAGTTGAGGACCATATTGCTGAACAAAAAAGGGGTTGAGAAGCTTAAATCTTCCTCTAACCCTGATATTTCTAAACTTAATATTCCTCTTCCTTTTCCCCAACATTTTCAAAAGAAAAAGCTAGATGCGCAATTTGCGAATTTTTTAGATATATTTAAGAAACTGCATATTAGCATACCTTTTGCAGACGCATTGGAGCAAATGCCCAATTACGCTAAATTTTTGAAGGATGTTGTGTCAAAGAAAAGAAAGATGACTGGTTTCAAGACGTCAATAACTGGCGAAGAGTGCGGTCGATAATCCAGAGGAAACTACCACAAAAACTGAAAGATCCGGGGAGTTTCACTATCCCTTGTGCTATTGGTGATGTTTTCTTTAAGAACGCACTTTGAGCAACATTGAGGTTAATCCAAAGGTGCAGTTTAAAGCCATTCGTCTGAGGAGTGGAACGGAATACGAGGGGCCAAAAATACTAGAAAATACTCGAAGGATGCGGGGAGCATGGCTCGTGCGCCACCGCATGGCCAGGTCATGCGTCCTTCAGGGGCAGTGACTGTTGCTCCGGGAGACGCAGAAACTGAAGCAAGATGTTGAGGCCGAGGAAGGAGTTGAGGACCATATTGCTGAACAAAAAAGGGGTTGAGAAGCTTAAATCTTCCTCTAACCCTGATATTTCTAAACTTAATATTCCTCTTCCTTTTCCCCAACATTTTCAAAAGAAAAAGCTAGATGCGCAATTTGCGAATTTTTTAGATATATTTAAGAAACTGCATATTAGCATACCTTTTGCAGACGCATTGGAGCAAATGCCCAATTACGCTAAATTTTTGAAGGATGTTATGTCAAAGAAAAGAAAGATGACTGGTTTCAAGACAGTAATCTGAGCAAGAGTGCAAAGTCGATAATCCGTATAAAACTACCACAAAAACTGAAAGATCCGGGGAGTTTCACTATCCCTTGTGCTATTGGTGATGTTTTCTTTAAGAAAGCACTTTGTGAATTAGGAGTAAGTATTAACTTAATGCCCTTGTCCATTTTCAGGTAACTTGGATCGGGAAAGGTGAAGCCATCTACGGTCACCTTACAACTTGCGGATCGATCACTCACGTATCCGAAGGGAATCATCAAGGATGTGCTTGTCAAAGTCGATAAATTCATATTCCCTGTGGATTTTTTGGTGTTGGATATGGAGGAGGACAAAGACGTCCCTTTGATACTTGGGCATCCATTCCTAGCTACCCGGAGGGCCTGGATAGATGTGCAAAAGGGAGAACTCATATTACGGGTTAATGATGAGCATGTTTTATTTACTATCTATAAGGCACTACAATTTCATGATGGTGTTGAGAATTGTAGTTTCATAGACGTAGTTGAGTCTTGCATTGATGAATATGCGGATCATACATTGTTTAAGGATGATTTAGAGTTTGGGTTGACACATTTGTGTTCAACATCAAACATGATGATTGATTTTGATAATCAAGACTTGTATGACTGCGTTTGTGCTTTAGATAATATGCAGGAGCTACCGAGAAGCGCAAGAGGCGTGCACACAAAGAAAAATGTGCAGGAGTCAGCTCTACAGAGGAGCACGACCCGTGATGCGGAGCATGCCTTGGTCGTGCGCATGGCCGAAGAGGAGGATAAAAAACCTGAAGAGCGCACGGCCCATGCGTCTGAGCATGGACAGGTCGTGCGTGAGGCCGAGACAAAAGACTCAACCACTGAAGAGCGCACGACCCATGCGCCTGAGCACGGGCAGCCCGTGCATTAGCTCGAAGAACCCAGTTCGAGCCCAGAACTCAAACCCTTGCCTGAGCATCTCAAATACGCATTCCTTGGAGCAAATAACACAAATCCGGTAATCGTATCATCCCTTTTAACTTCAGTTCAACTTGAGAAATTGCTTAGGGTGTTGAGAAAACATAAGTCTGCGATAGGTTGGTCAATTTATGATTTAAAAGGCATAAGTCCATCGATTGTAATGCATAAAATTAGAATGGAAGATGTCTATAAACCTTCAGTGCAGAATCAACGAACTGAACCCTATCATGAAAGAGGTCGTTAGAAAAGAGGTTTTAAAATGGTTAGATGCTGGAATCATATATGTTATTTCTGATAGTTCTTGGGTAAGTCCGGTACAAGTGGTACCAAAGAAAGGGGGAATGACTGTAGTTAGAAACGATAGTGATGAGCTTATTGCGACTAGGATAGTTACTGGATGGTGTATATGCATTGATTATAGGAAGTTGAACGATAGCACTCGTAAAGATCACTTTCCTCTTCCCTTTATTGATATGATGTTAGATCGCTTGGTGGGATATGATTATTATTGTTTTCTCGATGGTTATTCTGGGTACAACTAGATCATGATTGCCCTGAAAGACCAAGAGAATACGACATTTACATGCCCCTATGGTACGTTTGCATTTCACAGAATGCCATTCGGACTATGTAATGCACCCGCGACTTTTCAGCGATGCATGATGGCTATATTTCATGATTTTATTGAGAAAATAATGGAGGTATTCATGGATGACTTTTCTGTTTTTGGAGATTCCTTTGATCATTGTTTGGATGATCTTTCTCTAGTGTTGTAGAGATGCGAGGAAACTAACCTTGTTCTGAATTGGGAGAAGTGTCATTTTATGGTACGAGATGGCATTGTATTAGGCTACCGGGTTTCCTCTTCAAGTTTAGAAGTGGACAGAGCAAAGATTGTTGCAATCGAGAAACTCCCACCTCCAACAAACGAGAAAGCCATTAGAAGCTTTTTGGGCCACACCGGATTCTACAGAAGGTTCATTCGTGACTTTTCTAAAATCACTAAACCTTTGAGTCAGTTATTAGAAAAAGATACTGATTTCAATTTTCCGATGATTGTTTGCAGGCATTTGAGATTCTGAAGAAGGCTTTGGTGACAACGCACCAATTCTTGTAGTTCCGGATTGGAGTCATCCCTTCGAGTTGATGTGTGATGCCAGTGACTTTGCAGTTGGGGCTATTTTGGGTCAGAAAAGAGACAAGTTGTTCAGAGCCATATACTATGCTAGCAGAACATTAGACAGTGCCCAGCAAAACTATACCACCACTAAGAAGGAAATGCTGGCAATTGTTTTTGCGTTCGATAAGTTCCGATCTTACTTGATTGGAACTAAGACGATAGTCCACACAGACCACGCAGCGATCAAATATCTATTCGACAAGGGATGCCAAACCGAGACTGATTTGGTGGATCCTTTTGTTGCAGGAGTGAAATTCAGGATATGGGTTGTGAGAATGTGGTAGCAGACCATTTGTCCAGGTTAGAGTACAAGAAAGATGAGAAAGAAGGCACAGATGCAATCAAGGAGGAGTTCCCCGATGAGCAGCTCCTAATGTTAGAGGCTAAATTCCCATGGTATGCTGATTTTGTGAATTACTTGGTGGTGGGAGTCATGCCTTCGGATTTGTCTTCCTATCAAAAGAAGAAGTTCCTCCATGATGCCAAGTTCTATATGTGGGATGACCCCTTGCTCTTTAAGAGGTGCGCAGACACTATCATCTGACGATGTGTGCCTCAAGAAGAGTGGGAGGGAGTTCTACAACAGTGCCATTCTCCACCTTTCGGGGGACATTTCGGTCCGACACGCACTGCGACAAAGGTATTGCAGAGTGGTTTATACTGGCCTACTTTGTCTAATGTTTGTTATTTATATGTGCAGCAGTGTGATAGATGCCAGCGAATGGGGAACATCTCGAGACGACATGAGAAGCCCATGACCAATGTGATGGAAGTCGAGCTCTTTGATGTGTGGGGGATTGACTTTATGGGTCCTTTTTCATCTTTTTCGGGTTATCAATACATTCTACTTGCAGTGGAGTACGTATCTCGATGGGTTGAGACGGTTCCGGTACAAACAAATGATGCACGAGTAGTGCTCAAATTTCTAAAGAAAAATATATTCACTCGGTATGGAACCCCAAGAGCTTTGATTAGCGATGGGGGGTCACACTTTGTGAATAAGTTGATGAACACTCTACTTGCAAAGTACGGGGTCAAGCATAAAGTGGCTTAGCATACCATCCGCAAGCAAATGGACAAGTAGAGGTAGCCAATCGCGAGATTAAGCAAATCTTAGAAAAAACAGTGAACATAAATCGCAAGGATTGGCTATAAAGTTAGATGATGCATTATGGGCATATCGGACTGCATACAAGACACCATTGGGCACATCACCTTATCAGTTGGTATTCGGGAAATCATGCCACTTGCCCGTGGAACTAGAGCACAAGGCGTTTTGGGTTGTGAAGAAGTTAAATTTTGACTTCCAAGCAGCGGGTGAGAAGAGGCTTTTACATCTGAATGAGATAGAGGAGTTCTGGGATGAAGCCTATGAGAATTCCCGGATTTACAAGGAACGCACTAAGAGATGGCATGACCGAATGATAAAGAAGAGAGAGTTTTTACCGGGTGAACAAGTCCTTTTGTTTAACTTGTGTCTTAAACTCTTTCCCGGAAAACTCAAGTCTTGGTGGTCGGGGCCGTTTGTTATCAAGAAAGTGTTAAATCCTCCAGGAATAGTGGAATTGTTGAGACGAGATGGGGAGACATTTATGGTAAATGGCTAGAGGATTAAGCACTACCATCATAGAGACCAAAAGGAAGAGGTGACACGCCTCACTTTTCTAGAACCGTGATCGAGTAAACAAGCGTCAAGCTATAGACGTTAAATTTAGTGCTTGTTGGGAGACAACCCAATGGTTTGCTGTTTTATTTCTTCCCACGTTTTTGTTTTTCTTGTTTTCCCTTTGCTAAATTAGGATTTTTTATGCTTTCATAATTTAGGATTTTTTGCTTTCCCTTAAAAAAAAAGATTTTCGGAGCTGAAGTTCGGCACCCCGCATGGGCAGGGCGTGCGCCAGACGCATGGCCCGTGCGTGATTCAGGATCACAAAGTGAATTTGCGGCACCCTGCACAGGTTGCCCGTGCGCCATGCGCACGACCCGTGCGTGCCTGCAATAATTGGGGACGAATTCATGGCATGACGCACGGGCGGCCCGTGCGCAGGGCGCACGGCCCGTGCGTCTGTCTGCTGAACTTAAAAACAGACGCGAGGGGCATGAAATTTTCACTTCAAAACTTGCCTTAAGCCCTAAATTGCGAAAACTCTCTCCCCACTTCGATTTTTTCGTCAAATTCACTTGGATTTTCACTACATATTCAACACCCACACCACATTACACCATAATCTAGCTCCAATTTTGCTTTTGGTTAAGGATTGGTTGGAGAACCACACTAGGGTTTACATTACTTCTTCTTTGCGAATTCTTCGGATTTTCGGTAAGTTTTACACGTCTACTTTGAATTTCTTGTTTGAATTAGCATTGAGAATTGTTATGGAGCATGTTATACTAGAATTGCTTTGATTACCATGAACTTTTCTAAGAAGCAAATTGTCGAACACCTTGTGTGCTTTTTGAATTTTTGCTATAAGGATGAATTGTGCATGAGCTTGAGTATTTAGGGTGTTAGTGGCTATGATTCTCTGCAATTACATTGTTATTTAGGCTTGGGAGCTTAATTGTTGATTAAATTGTAGGGATGAGACATTATGCCGTATTTGATTTGTTTGTATTGAATTCATCATGTTCTTGTGTTGCTTGGCAAGTTCGGAATCTCACATTTCTTTTGCTAGGTACAGACTCGAACTTATGGCTGACCAAAAGAACCAACGAGGTCGGGGTGGAAGCCAAAGGGGAGCCACTGCCGCACGGCGGGAGCCACACCCAGACAGCCTCGAGGCTTATGGACTTCTGCTGACTGAGGCTGATTTTTTAGAGTGCTGGAAACTGTTAGCACATTTTGACATTTTTGAAGGAAATTCCCTTTTCTTTGACCGTTCATGCTTCTTTCCTTCATATTTTTGCTCGTACCTTGTCTTATTACATATCATTCCAAACATGCTATCATCTTTTGTCCAATTTAGCTCCATTTTCTGCAAAATTCACAAGAGTGATATCACGCCCAACAAGGGAAACCAAGTAAAACACACTGAATATGCGTGCAAATGCATCAAATATATATCATTTTAAGCCCTCAAATGCACGTATATTTTACAGTCATCATCCATTAGTAGATTCCTAACAGAAAATATTTTGTGAAAGCTAAATAGAGCTACCAAAAGCCCCAGAGATTTCATGAATGGTAAAAACTATCCAAACCAAGCTGATTGGAATAATCAAATGAAATATCAGCAAAGTCTTATGGGATACAAGCTAAAGTGGCAAAGATCTCAACCTTAGCAAAGGTCATTCCCAAGGCAAAAGAGGTATTATCAGCACACACACATGCACCCAGGCACAACACCCAGAAATTCCACTATTACCCCCAAGAAAGCAAATGCACAAACAAACACACAGGCATACAGACAAAAGAGACAGTTGTATGATCCTAAAACCTCCAAGCAATTTGCTAATGTGTATTATAATTATGGAACTGATAGATGGCAACCTTTTAGAGTCAGATCATCTGGCTATAAGTTGGTTGGAACATCTTATACCCCTAACCCCCAGGACTCAGGCAAATATGGGTACCTAAAAATTAATTTCCTTAATTGCAGGTTCAAGGAACAACTGAGTGCCAAGGGACCTGGTACATGGATAGTGGTTGTTCCAGACATATGACAGGGAATAAAAGAAATCTGTCAAAATTCAAGGAAATCAAAGGTGCAAAAGTCATATTTGGAGGAAATGAAGCTCCAGGGGAAATCAAAGGCACAAAATCCATCAAGAAAAATGGATTGGATATCACAGATGTTGCATATGTTGAAGGTCTCAATTTCAATCTATTAAGCATCAGCCAACTCTATGACAAAGGCTACAATGTGGGATTCAATATGGGAGTATGCTAGATCAAGGATGTTGAATCAAATGAGACAGTGTTGCAAGGTACAAGACAAAAAAAAAAACATGTATGTAGTGGATTGGTCTACTACTACACCAAGCACGTGTCTGCTAGCTAAAAGTACAGTTGAATCCAGTTGGTTGTGGCACAAGAAGCTGAGTAATCTGAATTTCAAGACAATCAACAAGCTTGCAAGGAGTCATCTTGTGGAATGATTGCCTAACTCAGTGTACAAGAAAGAAAATATATGTGATGCATGCCAGATGGGAAAGCAAATCAAATCATCTTTCAAGGATAAGCCAAATCCTTATTCAACAAGAATATTGCATCTGTTGCATATGGATTTATTTGGTCCTGTTGAACCAGCTAGCATCAGTGGAAATAAATACAACTTAGTGGTGGTGGATGATTATTCAAGATATACATGGACAATTTTCATGTATAAAAAGAAGGAAACACTGCATAAGTTACCTCAGCTGATGAGAAGAGTTCAAAATGAAAATAGTCAAACCATTATAAAGATAAGGTCTGACAGAGGAACTGAGTTTATCAATTGGATTATAACCCAGTATTGTGTTGAGAATGGTATTGCTCATGAGTTATCAGCTGCAAGGACTCCACATCAAAATGGAGTAACTGAAAGAAGGAGCAAAACTCTCAAGGAAGCTGCAAGGACAATGTTAGCTGAAGTTGGATTGCCTAAGAGATTTTGGGCTGAAGCCATAAATACAACATGCTATACTCAAAATAGATGCATGATAAACAGGCAATTAACCAAGACTCCCTATGAAATTTGGACAGGGAGAAAGCCAAATATTGGATATTTCAAGATATTTAGATGTAAGTGCTTCATCAACAACAATGGCAAGGATAATTTGAAGGCTTTTGATGCTAAAGTTGGTGAAGGTATCTTTTTGGGATACTCGGCTGAGAGTAAAGCCTATAGAGTGCTAAACAAGAGGATTATGGTCACAGAAGAGTCCATTCATGTGGTATTTGATGAGCCAAATGTGAATGGAGAAGACATTGATGAGTTAGCTGAGAAGTAGAATCAGTCGACTATGCAGAAGAGTCCTTATGTTGAAGCAAATGTGAGAGAACTCAACCCTGAAGATGATGAGATAGTTGAATATCAAACACAGCTGAGGAAGGCCTGCAGCTGAATGATGACGAAGAAATTGTTCAAGACAACTTAGCTGCAAGACGGCTGAATCTTATAAGTGTAAAATATACGTGCATTTAGGGGTTTAAAATGATATATTTGATACATTTGCATGTATATTCAGTGTTATTTGGTTGGTTTCCTTTGTTGGGCATAATACTGCGTATTCTTGTAACTTCTTATAGGAAATGGAGCTAAATTTGATAAAAAGAGATATCACGTTCCAAAGTATAGGTCAAGAGCTAAGGTACGAGCAAAAATATGAAGGAGAAAAGCATGGACGGTCGAACAAAAGGGAATTTCCTTCAAATACGTCCAAATGCGCTAACAGTTTCCAACACTGGCAGGGTTTAGTATTTTGGCCATAACTTTCTCTACAAAAATTCTATTGAGGTGATTCAAGTGGCTTTGGAAAGCTAAGAGAAAGGGCTACAACTTTCAGGAGACTCTAGGAGCAAATTCGGACAATAACACGGACAAAAACACATCACACAGCTAGGCCATGTGGTATCACACGGCCGTGTGAAAATGCCGGTGTGGGATGGCACAACCGTGTGAAGTGGGGGAAAACAGTGGACAGAACCAGGCCCGCACGGCCAGATCGTGTGAACCCACACAACCGTGTGGGAAAGGGCAGAAATCCACACGGTCGTGTGGTGCCACACGGCTAGGCCGTGTGGGACTTTGCCAGACGCATTTTTTTTGAGTTCTTTTCCCCTTCCAACTCTACAAGTGACATCTCCAAGCACCTATATAAAGGGGACCAAGACCTGAACGAATTTTCATCATCATACATCATCCAATATCACTTCTCATAGAGAAAACACATCAAATTACACAAAACGCAAGAATCGAAGATCTTCTGAGAGAGGAAGGCTAGGTCACGAAGAACACCACAAAGCCTTTCGCATCTACGGGAGCACAAGAGCTTCGAAGGCTTGGAAGGAGAATCCATCCTGACAAGAAGGGGTTTTCTTTTTATGTCTAGATCTCTTTTATGTGCTTAAACAATGTCATAATTTTGATTTCAAATTTGTCTATGAATTTGTAATCAATGTTTGGCTAATCTTTTGGATCTTAGGGGCAATATCGAAACTGTGGATTCATTTTAAATATGATTATTTATTTTCTTAATTAATTCATGCTTTCTATTTTATGAATTCGAGTGCTTATTTATAATTGCTTTTATTTGTTGGGAATAATTTGTATGCCGTATTTGTTAGTGCGAGATTCGGGAGATGAGTTCTAACAAAGACGAAAATCGAATTCAGACGTAAATGGGTGTAACGTGTCGGGAGACCTACAACTATTTGTAGGGAGTCATTCAATTCATAAATCTTTTGGGAGTTAATAATAGTTGTAACGTATTGGGAGATCTACAATTGTTATTAATCTACTGTTTATTTATCACCCGGGAGAGGGAATAGACTATTTTAGGAATTGAACCCATAGAATTGCATGAATTGGTTTTGAAACTTTAATTGAATTTAACATTGATGAAACATGTTGAGATTATGTGTCTAAGGTTGCTCCTGTAGTTGTTGAAAATACTTGAGGGGTTCGCAAATTTATTTATTCTTCTTGTTATTTTTGATTTTTAATTAAAACTTGATATTCGGTAGCTTCAATAAAATTGGAATGCGATGTTGTTATAGCCTAGGTGTTTCACATATCAAACCCTGAGGAATACGACCTTGCTTACCGTTATTATATAAACTACATTGTACACTTGCAGTTGTATGATCCAAATATTTTTGGCAAACAGTATCCAACAGACTTACTCTAACCTGATGTGAGATGGCTGAGAGACCATCCGCCTGAGTTAATCATTGGAGATGTCAGAGATGGCATAAGAACCAGATCCAGAGCACAACATGAAGCTATATTCACTTGTTTTATTTCCCAAATAGAGCCTAAAGATGTGTCTCAAGCCTTGGAAGACACACATTGGATTTCAGGCCATGCAAGAAGAGTTGAATCAGTTTGAAAGAAACAAAGTATGGGAATTGGTTCAAAGACCTACTCACCAAAATGTCATTGGTACTAAGTGGGTATTCAGAAACAATATGAATGAGGAAAGATATGTTGTCAGAAACAAAGCAAGACTGGTAACCAAAGGGTATTGCCAAGAGGAAAGCATAGATTTTGATGAAACCTTTGCTCCAGTTGCCAAATTGGAAGCAATAAGGATGTTTCTTGCCTATGCTGCACATAAGAACTTCACTGTATATAAAATGGATATGAAAAGTGCATTTCTAAATAGACTGCTAGAAGAAGAAGTCTATGTTGTACAACCTCCAAGTTTTGAGCAGAAAACTATTGGAGATAAGGTCTACAAGCTCAAAAAGGCATTGTATGGATTGAAACAAGCACCAAGAGCATGGTATGACACATTGTCACAATTTCTAATTGACAATGAATTAACCAAAGGCAAAGTTGACAGAACACTCTTCAGAATTCAAGATAGAGAGAGTATACTACTTGTTCAAATATATGTGAATAACATCATCTTTGGATCCACAAACAAAGAGCTGTGTGATAAGTTCTCAAACCTCGTGCAAGGCAAATTTAAAATGAGCATGATGGGAGAGCTGACTTTATTCTTAGGACTTCAAGTCAAGCAAATGAAGGATGGAACGTTCATAAGTCAAACCAAGTATACCAGAGATTTGATGAAGAGATTTGACATGAAAGAGAAGTCATCAGTGAAGATTCCTATGAACACATCAGTTAAGATGGATATGGATGCGGATGGCAAAGATGTTGATCAAACTAGATATAGAGCCCTCGTTGTATCTTTTCTCTATTTAACAGTAAGTAGGTCAGACATCACCTTTGTTGTAGGTGTATGTGCTAGATTTCAATCTGCACCAAAAGAGAGTCGCATGACTGCAGCTAAGAGAATCCTAAGGTATTTGAAGGGATGCCAAGAAGTTGGCTTATGGTATCCAAAGGAAAGAGGATTCAAGCTAGTAGGATACTCAGATTCAAATTATGTTGGACGTAGAGTGGACAAGAAGAGTACATCTGGTACTTGTCAAATGCTTGGAAATGTATTAGTTTCTTGGTTCAGCAAGAAATAAAATTCAATAGCTACATCCACATCTGAAGCAAAGTACATAGATGTGGGCAGCTGTTGTGCCCAAGTTTTATGGATGAGACAGCAACTGAGAGACTATGATATTGAAGAAAAAGAGATTCCAATTATGTGTGATAACACTAGTGTTATTGCAATCACTTAGAATCCAGTGTTGCACTCAAGAACAAAGCACATTGATGTCAGATACCATTTTATAGGAGATCATCTTGAAAAGAAAGACATCACCTTGGAATACATCTCAACTGATAAGCAGTTAGCTGACATATTTACTAAACCTCTATGTGAATCGAGATTTGAAGATCTTAAGAATGAGTTAGGGTTAATTGAGTGGAGTTAGGATACTCAGAAGACTCAATCAGCAGAGACAAAGAAGAGAGAAGGAAAACTAAGCAAATTTCACATTTTAGCCAAGTGAAACAACCAAGACGGGAAATCAGCTGTATCGAGTTAGCTGACAGCTAAGTGAACTTATGTGAAGAGAGAAACAAAGTTAAGTCACTTTTGGATATTAGCTGAGTTATTTATGAGCTAAGTGACAAAACGCAGTCGTATTGTGTGAGCGAGAATGTTTTTAAGGATTACGTTAGCGTAATTATGATGTCAGAACAAAAGTTGCACGTTTATCATATGATTGGATATATATGCTCCTGCATTTAATGCGGGGAAATTAATGCGGTTTCAAAGGTAAAATCCTGACCGTCGATTTTGATATAATTTTTCAAATTCCAGAAACCGTCCTTTCCAGTCCAATATAAGCCAAAACATATTTTTTCTCTCCTCACAAAAACTCTCTCGTCTTCAACAAGCAAAGGAATTCTCTGTAAAAGTGCAAAAACCCTACTTTTCAAAATCGAGATTTTATGTTTTATTCACCGGTTAGTTTCATCGAAAATGAAAGCATCATACGACTTTGTCAAGATGTCCGAGAAGATCCACTCAGGATCACCAGTAGACTTCAAGGGAATGCTGAAACAGGGTGTTGATGAAGCCCTGGTGAAGAAGATTGGTGAGAAACTCGAGAAATCTAGTCTGAATGATTTTCTCACTATGGAGTTCTCTCACACATATTTGGAGGAAGTTGCAATATTTTACGTTAACGCCGAAGTCCATGATGATGAGATTCGCTCATCAGTACACAGCAAGGTGATCAAGATCACTGCTGCTGACCTTGCTGAACATTATAAGTTGCCTACTGAAGGGCTGAAAGAAATCACTGAAAAATATGTCAACATAGTTGCGGCATGGAAGGAGATATCCAAGCCTGAGTCAGTTGCGAAGGCTGTCTATACAGTCAAGAAGGATTTGATCTAAGATGACTACCATAAGCTGATGGACATTGTGTCCAAGTGCGTTGATATGAAGTTCGACAGCTTTAACCAGCTGTCTCAAACTAAGCTGGTTGTGATGGCTGCGATCATGGAAGAAAAGAAGATTAACTGGGCTGAGTTTTCTTCAGCTGTATTTGCCAAAATATGATCCATATGACCATCAACTAGGATTGGATGTTCGGATGCTCTTTGGGGTATGGCCTGGTGATTGGCCATCTAATGGAGGTGAAGGGAATTGCCCTGCGACATGGAAAGTCATTCCATGTGAACAAGGGCTTTCCATGTGAACAAGAAAATGTTTAAGGCAAACCTGCCAGGCGCTCAGAAGAAAGCCCATGCAAGGAAAGCTGACACCAGCAAGGGTGAATCAGCTGACCCTAATGCAGAAGACACAGCTGCAACTGCCCCAGCTCTCTCTCCCAAGCCTATCCAGAAGAAGAGAGTTGTTGCAGCTAAGCAAGCACCTTCCCCTGCAGCCAAGTCCAAGAAAGCTCCTGCCCTTGCAGCCGAGCCAAAAACACCTGCCCCAGCAGCCAAATCCGACGCACCTGCCCCAGCAGCCAAGATCGAGAAGGATACATCCAAATCTTCTCCGATCATGAAGAAGAAGCGCAGAGTTGTGCCTCACAATCCAGCTGCTGCGAAAAAGATAAAGATGGTGGAGCCAGAAGCCACCACAGAAGAAACTGAAGAGGATCAAGTACCTTTTGTTCCGACTAAGAGACAAAGACTTGTTAAGAAGTCTGACCTTGAAAAAGCTGAGTCTGCGACTCAGCCAGAGAAGCTAGAGAAAGAGACTACTGATACTCAAGAGAAGCAGTCTAAAGAAAAGGATGGTGGAGATGCAGCCACCAAGGACACCGAGAAGACTATTGATGTCGATCAGCAGACTGTAGAAGACCCAACTGCTCGAGAGACAGATGTGGAAACGCAAGGAGTTGAGACAACCAAGTTTGCTGAGGAAAGAGTTGTCCATTCCCCTCGGACTGATGCCAATGAACCTGAGAATGAGCAAGCTCCACTTGCCACTATTCCGGAAGATGGAGACGACGATGATGACGTAATAATATTTTCTCATGTGTACCCGAATATTCAGCAGAGATTGAGGGATTGGAGTAAGTGTAAGTTGAGTTACTCTAGACAGCAATTTGAGAAACCATAGTACATTGAAGAAGAAGATGAGCTCTTAAGCTTCCTGGGAAACATCTCTATCCACTCTACCCTCAATGAAGATTTTTGTATGGATGTCCTTCGAGATATAAAGGAAGATGAAAAAGAAAAGGCTTTGGAGAAGGCCAAGGCCATTGAAAAGTCAAATATATGTATGTTCACTGGTGGTCTTGAGCATGAAATGGAATCGACTGACAACAGCTACTTGGAGGAGATCGATCCTGCTGTAGCAGCCGAGAAAGTCGAATTCCATCAGGCCATCAAGGAATCAAAAGCCATGAACGAATAACAAATGCAAGAGGGTCCAGGAGAGTCTTCTCAATTATCTCCTCGTTTTAACCCTTTGGATGTGGCGCAGAAGATAACTGTTGATATTGTTGCCACCACATCCCCCAAGCAATCGGAAAATGGCTCTCAGAAGATTGGCGATGAAGCTAGGGAAGGAGATGAAGTAGGCAGCCTAGACAAGCCAACTACTGCAGAAGGTATTGAGACACCTGCCCCCACGGTTGATCACTCAGAGGGAAAAACATCGGAGTCTCAGGTATAGATCAACCCCACTTCTCTTAACTTAGTTGGTGCGTCAGCTGAGGGGGAAGCTCTCACCACCACAGCTAGGTCGGAGGATGTTGTGGGAGACAACCAAATGGAGTTAGGAGGCGAAGGTGAGAAACAAACAGAACAGCAAAGTGAAGTTGACAAAGCTAGGACGGTTGAGACCATTGGGAGTTGAGACTCCTGGTCCTGAAAGTGCAATCCTAGGATTTGAGACTCCGGCGGATGCCACTAAAGACCCTAAAAATGCGATGAATCTGCCGAAGGGAGAATCAGTAAGACCTGCTGCAGATTAAGACGCACACATCTTGAAGGCCCTCCAGCGGTTGAGACTAGCTGAGGGTGTTGAAGGCCACAAGGAGGTTGAGATTTCCTTAGGTAATGAATATGCTAGTGAGCAAATTCCTCAAGTAGAGACGACTCATGAAGAATGCGAAATCAGCGCTCTTCGTGATTCACAGGAGCATATTGACACAAAATTCCTGAAATCCAGTAATGAAGCTGAGTCCACTCCCATTGATGAATCTGCTAAGGATAAATCTGAGGATGCTCAAGACTCTCGGAGTAAAGCCAGTGATAAAACTGCTTTGATGAGGTTCGTGTTCCTTGATGAGCCAACCCCAAAGACTCCATCACACTCCGATGACGCTGATAAACCAGTTGAGGACCAGACGACTCAAAAGAAAGTTCCAACTGATACCAAGGAAGATGTTAAGATAGCTGAGGGTCGGTGACACCGAGCTAACACAACACACAGTGCTCAAGAAAAACAAATCGATTGAGCAGCTAACACAATCAATCGCTCAGAGACGCAATCACTCAACAAAGAGACTAACACAACTGCTTCAAATGCCGACGAAGCTAGTTCAACTGAGACAAGTCAAGTTGAAGATATTTGCAAGGAGAAGGGAAAGGCTCCACAAGTTGGACCTGCAGGAATCCCTATCTATCCGGATGATATGTTCGAAAATATCTTTCCGTTTAAAGCCTAATGGCCACCCCTAGATGTCGAATCTGCTAGAGAACAAGCCAAGTATACTATGCAAGAAGAACCCGAGTTCCACCTGATTCAACAATAGTGCCTATAGGTTTCGACTTTGATGCAGTTTGGCCCAAGGATGAGTCTGCATCGACAGCCGACTTCCAGAAGGCATTTAAAGCCATTTGTGCTGAAATCGAGAAAATGGAGCACGCTTAGCATCATTAGACCTAAGATAACCGTGATGCCAACATCAGTGGGGACATTCGTGGTGTTGTTCTACGTATTCAAGAATGGAATGCACAAACCACGACTATGAGAAGAGAGCAAGTCTGATACTTCAAGTCACTCTTTGCAGAGTTATTGGTATGGAGTGCGGATAACATTAAGTTCCATCAGAGGCAGAAGGATTACATGGTGAGGATTGAAGAATCTCACAAGCCGGATATGGAGTTACTCAAGCTGCAACACAAGAACGAGATTGCAAGATTAGAGACTAACATGAGTCAACAGCTCAGTGTTCTCCAAACTGAAATGAAATTAATGGAAGCTGAGTCAAAGGCTATGTGGTCCAAATTCCAAACAGCCTACTCCAAGTCGGACGCTAAACATGATTCAACCAACAGCGGACTCGACTTCATTTGAAGTGGCATATTCCCTGGCCTATCCCTACCTTTTGGTAATGATGCCAAAAAGGGGGAATATGAGACTATGAGGGAATTGAAGGAAGGGCAAGGGAGTCATAAGGAGGAAAAGAAACAAGAATCAGCTAAGGAGGAAGGAAGTTCTGCAAAAACCCCCCGTTTTGAAGCTTATGTTTGCCAAGACTCCTCAGCAAGGAGAAATAACAGCTTCACTTCTCAGTAAGCTACCGAAAGAGCTGTCTGTGGAATAGAAAGCTGAGTTGGCATTTAAAGAATCAAGAAAAGCCATCGAAGCTAAGTTCGAAAAGGTGGCTGAGAAGCATTCTGCGCGTATCCAGAATATAAGGACACAATATGATGGTCCCCCAACAGGATTGTTAAATGATTCTTCTGTGATCAAACCCCCGAGAGAAATTGTTATGCCCGATGCTGGATCTGAGCCCAGATCACTAGAGGAGTTTCAAACTCTAGAGGCAGAAGGCTACTTCAAGAATATGACTCTACCACAAGCCTAGGACTTGTACTGGGAGAAGGGTCTCGATTTGTGCAAATCACCGATATGCGTGAGTTCCAATCGCTCACCGGAAAAGCAAAAGCACCGATCAAGACAAAGACACTCCCAGAGGAGGAGGAGCTGAGTCAGGGATAGGAAGAGGAAGATATGGTGGTAGTGGAAGAGGTAGAAGCTCTCAACCACAACCAAGACCACAAGACATAACGTACATTGATCCACAGAAGAAAGGGATCACTTATTGGGCTGGATACGATCATCTTACAAATTTAGAGGTAATGCACAAGAATTCAAAAGCTGCGAGAAGGCAAGAAGCTGAGAATGAAAGGGTGACGCGAGAATGGGAGGAAAGGTAGTGTAGGGATGACCCTGCTGCAAGACGTGCCTATGAGAAGAGGAAGAAGGAGGAAGAAGAGAGGAAAAAGAGAAGAACAGAGGAAGACATGAGGAGAGCTGAAGATGAAAGAAAGAAGCAGCCAAGGCATTGAAGACAGTTGCAACCCCTTCATGTACTTTACTTAGTTGTAAATACCTAGCTGTAAGTATTTTGTATCTTAGCTCTGATACCTTCTTTGTAATTTTGCTCTGATACATGCTGCAATTCAATGTATGTATAAACTCTGATACAATGTATATAGTACTTTTTGTAAACAGCTCTGTAAAGGGCAAGAATGCTATGATCAATAAAATTGACATATCCAAAGCATACATTCTTTGTTACTGCACTGCTTGTGTTTGTTGTTTATTTTATTTAAGTTTTGGCATCATCAAAAAGGAGGAAATTGTTAGGAAATTTATTTATTATATTTTGATGATACCATGTAAAACTTAGAATAGGAAGTTGGCACCCTATTTTCCTTGTATTTCTATGTTATAATAGATAGGACTGAAAGAGCTGAGTGAAGTCAGCTATGTCGAAAAATGCAAGAAGACAACTGAAGACTAGAGTGAAGACCCAACTATGTGCCAGCTGAGTGTGGTTAAGATGGAAGGCAAAGACTCGACTAAAGGAGATACAACTGAGGAACAATTGTGTAAAGAATGTGGAAGTGTCAGTCAAGTCAGTAAAGATCCAAGTCTAACAGTTGAACTGACAGTTGAGTCATTCCTAAATGATTGGAGCAGACTCAAGTCAGAGGGGTATAAGCAGCAGTCAAGTCAAGACGACTGACATTGATCCATTAGAAGGAAGTCAATGATATTACTCAATATATTAATAAGTCCAAGATGCTCTGTCTTAAAGTTTTTGTCCCAGAAAAATGCAAAAGTAATAAACCAATGGGAAACACTGAAGTATGTGTCAGGCCCTGAAAAGCTGCAGAGTCATTTAATACGAGGATGGGTCAACATCATAATGCTGCAGGCCAAAAAAGACAAGCCAATGAATAAGAAAGTGTCATTTGAAAATAACATATCTCTTCAACGGGAAAATTTTCAAATGAGCAGTATAAAAGGCTGAGGAGGTATTTGAGAAAAGGTTATGAAACATACGAACGAATCAATCTTACAGCCAAGCAAAACCTGCAAACATTCTCAAAGTTTATCAAGAATTCATCAGGCCTTAAACTCGATGGAACTCGATCCAAGACACGATGTGAAGGAAAGATTACTTTAAAATTTGCTTGTGTCATTTACTTGTGTCATTAGAAGAATTACTCCATCCTCGAACCACTATAAAATTTGCTTGTGTCATTTACTTTCAGCACTTTACTTTCTTGCATATTTTTATATCTGCTGACAAGTTAAATTGCAAACTCTACTAATAATAACAAGTGCTAAAAACAAGTGTTAAAAACATGCTTAAAATTAACAAAGGGTGTTAAGTCTTCCGCTGTTTAAAACCAAATCATTTAAAAGTTAAGTGTTAGCTGACGCATCTAAGTTATACTATCAACAGCTCAGTCGAGTATGTTGAGTGGGTAACTTTGCTGAAGAAAGCCAACCTAGTTGTCCCCCAAGGACTTAGCTGATTTGAGTCAACTTTGTTGAATATTTTAAAAGGACTAAAAAGTGAAAATTTGGTAAGGTTTATTCAACCACCCTTCTAAGCCTTACACCACACCCCTTGGGACCTACAAAAACAATATTTATTTAATTGACAGCTGAAATATTCCTTTTTGCTTGAACATAATACTTGGTGTGCCAAAAAGATATTCATGTATCCATGATAATGGTACACAGAAGATTCATTTACCACAACAATAAAGAGCATATTGCAATTCAGTACTGATAAAATAATATTTAATACTAGCAATAATGCAAGGCACAATTTGTAATCATTAATCGGGTATAGTAAATGTTTTGCTTTTCAAATTGGCAATAAATATCTCGTTTTAAAATAAAATTGTTTTAATATAAACAGTCAGCCCATCAACCTGAAACAAGAAATGATGAGTCAGTGTTGATCAGACATAGAGCCTGTCATATTTCCTTATTACTTCTAGTTGGCTGAAGCTCAGGCACCTTAACCCTCCCAGTTGGCTCGACGCCTTAGCTATGGGCATTAAACAAAGATCGTCATATTCATGAATATACCATTTCAACGATCCGATCGCCCGTCGAACTCCCCGTCTGACTCAAGGTTAGGATCAAGACCATAGACGGTGATTGGTCTTTGTTTCACCGTCTATGGTCTTGATCCTAACCTTGAGTCAGACGGGGAGTTCGACGGGCGATCGGATCGTTGAAATGGTATATTCATGAATATAACGATCTTTGGGCAATGCCCATAGCTAAAGAGACATTGAAGCAATTGGGAGGTATAAGGTGCTGGGCTTCGGCAAATATGAGTAAAAAGGAAAAAATGGCAGACTCTATGTCTGATCAACACTAACCCAACGTTTTTGTTTCAGGTTGAAGAACCAACTGTTTATATTAAAACAACTTTATTTTAAAACGATATCTATTGCTCGTTTGAACAACAAAATCTTTACTGTACCCGATTAATAATTACATAATGTGGCTTGCATTATTGCCAGTATTAAAAAATACTTTATCATTACTGAATTGCAATATATTCTTTATTATTGTGGCAAATGAATCTTTTGTGCACCATTATCATGCATACATGAATATCTTTTTGGCACACCAGTATTATGTTCATGAAGAAAGAAATATTTCAGCTTTCAATTAAATAAATATTGCTTTTCTCTACCCCAACCCACTAAGCTCGTTAAGCACTTCCCATGACTTTTGTATAGATTTTCATAAACCATATGTTTCAAAATCGATGAGATTGTCGAGACTTCCATATCAAGATTGAATATACCTAATAGTTTCCTTTTTATGGACTTATATGTCAATGTTTGAATAATGTAACTATTTTATTTGTAATAATTAGAGGACTTACGACTCTATTTTAGGATTTATAGACTTTCATATATTCATCGTTTCAGTTGTTCATTTTATATAATAGCTCTTGACAAGCTTAAGCTTGTGAATATATAGAGTAGAGATGTTAAAAGGACCGCGACCCATTGGCCCAGACCGTTTAAACTGAAAAAAGAGGGTTAGGGCCGAATTATTTTGGCCCGTTTAAATCAGGGCCTTTTTGGCCCGGACCGTTTAAACCGAAGCCCGTTAGGGCTAGCCCGAGGTTAACCGGGCTAGCCCGCTAGCCCGCTATTTTTATTTAAAAAAATAAATATAATTCTAATATTTTATATCTACTTTTATTACCTATTACTAGTAAATTTATTTTTCAAATTCACATCATCCGCTTTAAACAAGCTATAAATTCTTGAAAAACTTCTTTTTTATTTGTTTTATTTATTACTTAATTTTGTTTTCCATTTTTATTCTGACTAAGAAAATGTCACGTAGTCTTATTAGATTATTTAGGATATAAATTATATTTCTAAATGGTGCTAAATTTAATGTTATAATTTTGTTAATGCAATGTAATTATAAATTATGCATGAATTTTTTTATAATGAATATGTTAACTTTAAATGTTAAACTTAAATGTTATATATGCTCAAGTTTGAAATTTTAAATTTAAATATCTTATTTTGAAAATTTTAAATTATAGTCATATGAGTAATTACAGAAAAATGTGTTAATTCTAGGTAGCTTAGTTATTATTATATTATTTTCAAAATTTAGATCACATAATTTTATAAGTTTGTTAATGCAATGTAATTAGAAATTTTGCATGAATTTTATTTATGATGAATAGTTTAACTTAAAATGTTAAACTTAAATGTTATAGATATTCGAGTTTAAAATTTTAAATTTAAATATATAATTTTTAATTTTTTGACTTATAGCCCGATAGTGGCCCGTTTAGCCCGAAGCCTGCTAGGGTTAGGGTTAGGTTCCAATATTGCCAACCCGTTTAACACCGACCCATTTAGCTCGAAGATCGTTTAGCCCGAAGCCTGCTAGGGCTGCCCTATAGGGCTATGACCAACCCGTTTAACATCTCTAATCTAGAGTAGTACTCAATTGGATGTTATAGGACCGGGCTTCGGGTTTTCCTTCACTCCACAACTTGTAAACGGATTGGGCATGTCCCAGGACATTACTCAACTCTTAAATGACGTGAGTGATGTGATGTCCGCTGCGTTGACAATTTAAAAATCGGGCTCATTATAATCAGCCTGGTTTTGGTGATATTGTAAATCCACGAGGCCCATGCGATTTTACTGAAAAAAGGACATGTCTATTTTGTCCCTGATAGTGGCATGTCTATTTAGAAACCCTACCATTTTCATCTGATAGTCCGCCTCTTTCCCCCATTTCTCTCAACCAAGCAATAAACGGAGCTTTTTCACTGTCAGTGGTTTGAATTAAATTACGACCTTCAGTTATAAACTTTAGGTAAGTTTGCTCTTTCTGAGTATGTAACTGCGAATCCGTACAAGTTTTAGTTGAGCTTTGAGTTTCTTTTTTCTTTATTCAACAGTGGCTATTAATTTCGCTGGTTTATGATTAAGGTTTTTGTGGTGTTGTTCGCTGCCCGGAGACATTTGTTTCAGATGAAGTAAAGAGTGTTGTTTGAATGTCATTTTTCCAAAAACATTTTCCCGATTGTAGTATTAACCGACAGTATTCAGTGGTATTTATTTATTGGATTTCAAGTGCACAATAAATTAAACCATATCCACCAAATAATCAATTCAATTATCAATCACAAATAATCTTCAACGCACAAACCAAACAAGGCCTTTATGTTTTACGGTAAGTTTTGTGATTTATCTCTGTTAGGTATCGACCCCGCTGTCGAGCCCGTACACCATAGCCGAATATTACAATGGTCTAACAAATAAACTATTACAATAGACAGCCTATGGGATAGGGATTAGGGATTACAGGCCTTTTTCTATAAAAGCAATAAACCAATACAAATAAGCTAAAAGCTACAGAAATATACCAAACAGCCCGCTCCTCTTCCTATAATCGCTGCGAGGGCCCGGATCCAGATTGAGGGTTGTCTTCTTCGCACGGGGCCGCTCGCTTCAACACGTCGAATCGAGCACCGATGTAGAAGGTTCGGGACTAGGCTCAGATTGCTGTAAAAACCGACCCACAAATCGTTACTAGCAAGCCAAGGCACGAACCAAGGTTGGCCACTCTAAGCCACAACCCAAACGCCACCGGAGACACCCACCGGAAAACCCGAATCGGAACCCCACAAAGAGATGACCCAAATCGGAACTCACCCAAACCCGAGTTAGAGGACCGAACCAACACACGAAGGTCGAACGGATTGAACCCTCGCAATATTTTACTGAAGACAAGTCTCAAAAGATTCACAAAGAATCAATTGGAAAAGCACCAAAAATATTAGAGAGAAAAAGGGCAGCAACAGACGTTGAGAATGGGATGATATATTGGGGCTGCACACTTTTGGGTTTGGAGGAGTAGATATAAGGGGTCAAAGAAGGGGTGTAGATTAAACCCCTAAAGTGGACGGTCAGGATAACAAGTCCAAGACCCGCGGGTGTCTCACACGGGTTACACACGACCCGGTTCCAAAATGGGGTTGGCAACAAATGGGCTGGGGATTTTGGGGCCTGGACAAAATAAAACAATTGGGCCAATAACAAATATTGAGCCACAATTATAACATTCTCCACCTTGGCCCAATGCCGGTTCACTATATACGGGGTAAATGAAAAACAGCTTTCATCATCACCTTTTTTTTTTCTTATTGCACACATAGTGCCACAAAACAGTTTATAACAAGCACATAGCAGGTTATAAACAGGAAACCAACAAGTACAATATCCGATCAATCACCTGTATCAAAATTCAGAATTTTTAGACAAGATAAAAATTTTCTAACAGGCAAACACTTAGTTCCCATATCTCCAGGGTTAAATTCAGACGGTATCTTTTCAAGACATACTATACCTTTCGCAACAACATCACGAATGTAATGAAATCTAACATCAATATGTTTAGTCCTATCATGAAAAACAGGATTTTTGCACAAATTGAATTCCAGATGACTATCGAAAAATACAACAACATCACCTTTAAGAAAGCCATTTCGGATATTAATCCCTTTAACCAAATAGCTTCTTTTAAGGCCTCGATTATAGCAACATATTGATTGATTCAACAAGAAAGCAACAATATGTTGTAAATCGAGATTTCCAAATTTCACACAAGAACCACACAGAGTAAAAACATATGAAGTTGTTGATTTTCTCATTATCTCTATCATTAGCATAGTTGGAATCAACATAACCCTTCAATTTAACACCTTCAAGAGATTTAGTAAATTTCACCTAAATTCACGCAATGTTTCAAGTACCTTAACAACCATTTCAATGCATTCCAATGAGGCATACCAGGGTCAAACATATAAGCGACTCAAACAACTCACGAGAATACGAAATATCCTACTTAGATTAACCATTAAATACATGATGCATCCTATAAGCGTTTGAATAAGGAACATTTTTCATAACATTCACATCATGGGCGTTTAGGAGACTGTTCTTTACTCAACAAAATGACCACCAAAGGCACATTAACGGAGTTTAGAATCACCATAGAAAATTTACTCAAAATCTTTTCAACATAAGAAATCGATTTAGAAAAATCACGAGTTTTTTCTATCTCTAAAGATGTTCATTCCCAAAATCCTTTTAGCATCTCCTAAGTATTTCATGTCAAACTTAAGACTTAGACAATTTTTAACATGTTCAACACTTTTAACACAATGACTAATTAACAAAGATGTCATCAACATAAATCAACAAGAAAACAGAACTTTAGATCTTCTTTAAAATACAAACAATGATCATAAGAACTTCGTTTAAATTTCAAAGACAACATGCAATCATCAAATTTCTTGTTCCAACATCTAGAGACTGTTTCAAGCCATACAAGGATTTTTAAGTAAACAAACAAAATCGAGATTCTTTTTATCAACAAAACCAATAGGCGCCGCATATAGATTTTTTCATCCAAATCACCATGCAAAAACGCAGTTTGACATCCATTTGTTTTAATTCCCAATTAACTGAGCACACAAGGCAAACATAATTCGAACAAAGAGTAAACTTCACAACATGAGCAAATATTTACGTATAATCTATCCCCTCTTTTTGAGTAAATCCCTTAGCCACTAACCTAGCTTTAAATCTAACAGATTCACATTCATTCTTCACCTTAAAATGACCATTTACAAATCCACAACAGAACAATTTGCGGTTTAGGCACAATAATCCAAGTATTGTTAACATGCAAAAATTCATTTCCTCATTCATAGCATTTAACCACTCAAATGAAATTTTTAGATTTTAAAGCTTCTTCATAAGATTTAGGCTCGGAATTATCAATAGAGTCAAACACACGAAAACAAATGAAGTCATATGAAAATCATCAAACCTAGCGGGTTGCTTAATGTTTCGTCTTGCCCTATCTCTAACAAGTTGATAATCATGCATTTTCATTTTCCTCGTTCATTTTCTTCAATGATCTCATCATGCACAAAGAACATTATCATGATTTTCGTGCAAAACAGGTTCAAAATCATGCAAATCAGGTTGATTTCAGGCATAACAGTTCAATTTCGGCATATTTTCATGATTTTCATGCACAACAAAGATCGGAAAAATATCCACACTAGAACATGCTCCACCTTATTAGGTGTACCATTTTCTAATCGGACATAGGCAAAGATAAGCAAGGCATTTTGATTCATTAAAAGTCACATCCCTACTAATTAAAACTTTAAAACCAGGTTGAGATTTTAACCACAACCTATAACCTTTAACACCTTCGGGATAACCAAGAAAAACACATTTCACACCGGGTTCAAGTTTATCAAGTTTTTGATGTGCAAACGCAGAACATCCAAACACTTTCAAGTTAGAAAAATCAATTTCCTTACCCGTAAACACAGATTCGGGTATTTTACCACTTAAAGGCACAGACGGAGATCGATTAATCAAATAGGGAGCGATTAAAACAACTTCACCCCAAAACTTTTTGAAAATCCGAACAAGCAAGCATACTTCTCACCCTTTCAAGTAAAGTTCTATTCATACGCCCGCTACACCGCTTTTGCGGTGTATACTTCGGATCGCTTTTTATGCCGCTTTTATACCGTTGAAGACATAAATTATCAAACAAATGATTACAAAATTCAAGTCCATTATCGATTCTTAGAATTTTAATTTTCTTTCTGTTTGATTTTCAATTAAAGTTTTCCACCGTTTAAACACATCAAACACACGGTTTGTTTTTCAACAAAAACACCCAAACTTTTCTTGAAAAATCATCAATAACAGAAAGAAAATACCTAGAACCACCATGCGTAGTAACACTCGCAGGACCCCACACATCGGCATGCAAATACTCAAGAATTTGAGAAGAGGTGATTTATTAGGGGAGGGAAACAGAAATTTCACTCTGAATGTTTGCGAAGAACACATGAATCACAAAATGGCATACAAGACAATTTATCTTTTCCAAAATAACCATTTTTCTCAAAATTTCAAGACCTTTAAGACTTTCATATGACCCAAACGTTTATGCCATAAATCGGTTTGTCATTTTCGAGCCACACACAAAGATTCACACTTTTGCGGGCTAGAAACATACAGATTTCTTCTTTTAATGACTTTGAAAATTACCAAGTTACCCTTCAAAATTTTCATTAAGCCTTTTCCCCATTTTCCCTCTAAACCATCATCCTCAAGAGAAGCACACAAAATCGATTGCTACATAAATCGTGGCACATGCCTCACATTTTTCAAAGTCAAAACATAGCGAATCAAATTTTAAACAAACATCACTAATTCCAACAATATTACACTGTTTTTGATTTTGATTGTGATGACACGAAACCATGCAACACTTCTTTATAATTAGAAAACAACCTTTTAAATGGTGTCATATGAAAAGTGCAACCCGAATCAACAAGCCATTCGGTTTCACACACAAAATTTGAACGCACATAATTCACATCAAAGACAATTTTCATAAACCATAAATACATCGGCACATTTTCACTCGTAGAAGCCATGCTAGATGCTCATTTTGTTTAAAATTCTCGATTTCCTCTTTTATTAGGGCATTCCCTAACATAATGACCACTTTGACCACATTCATAGCACTTAGATTATGAGGCCTGAGACTTAGACTAGACTTACTCTTTCCCTTTTTCTTAGCAAATTTAAGTTGTTATTATTACCGATTTTATTAAACCTGTTTTGAGAACGTCCTCGACATGCATAACCTCACCGATTTTGCCTAGAACTTCTATTGACTTTTAAATCCAACTCTTTGCTTTTAAGGCCATTCACTACAATTAGTGTCAAGTGTGATCGTGTCCCTACCATACTTAATAAGCGATTTAACATCACCATAAGACTCGAATAGCATTCAAAAGCACAATCGGAGTATAATCATCAATATGCTTATCACCCGTCAACTTAATATCTTGAATTAATTTGGTAAACACATCCAAATTTTCACCAATCTCTTTGTTTAAGTCAAGTTTAAATCAAAAATTTTTCAAGCAAAAACAACTTACTAAAAAAGAAGTTTCGTATACAATTCTTCTAATTTTTCCCACAAAGCTTTTGCCAAGCAAGTTTACCAACTTTTCTAAGCACGAGTTAGAAAGGTTCAAAATAATAGAAGAATAAGCATACTCATCAATTTCAACTTTCTTTTCAAAGTATCTTTTTCACCATAAACACCACTAACAACCTTATAAACTTTTTTTGAATTAAAATCCCTTTCATTTTTGTTGCCAAATCGAAAAATCAGTTTTTCCATTAAACGGTTCAAGATTATAACTAGCACAACCATTTTTACAAAAAACACAACAGATTTTGAGAAAACACAAGGCACACAAAAGCAAGTTATAATCACAGCAAGCAAGCAACAAACACACAAAAATTCGAATACAAAGACGGTCGCAAATAAAAGCCACAAATAGGAAACCCCTCGCACCACAGGATTCCACTACACTCGCGGTGTAGGGTCAATCGGCTTTTTCGCTCGGAGTTCCTTTAATACTAAATAAAAACCGAAAAGACGATCAACCACGTAAGCATAGTTGTTAAAGGCGCGCCTGAGGCGCTGGGCGCGCAGGGCGAAACCCAAAACGCCTCCGGTGCCCAAAGGCGGGCACTGTGTCGGAGGCGCGCGCCTGAGATCGCCCGGGCGAGCTGGGACGCGTCAGGCGCTCGTAGCGCGCCATGTGCTTCCCGATGTTTTCTTCTTGTTAAACCCTATCCGAGTTGTTTTTTTTTGGTTTTTTGGTTTTTTTGGAAAGGTCCAAAGTTGTTACTTATTCTTTTGACACTTCTATTAGTTGGGCTGAATATTCATTTAGGATTTTGAGAAGAAATTAGACAACAAAACTAAAAGAACGTGACTTAGCCACTTAGGGGCTTAGGGCACAGTCGCACAAAATGTTTCTTCTTCACGCTCACATCGAACTTGGCGTCGCCGACTCGGGAGTCCGTCCGACTGCGCGGAGTCGCGCCGCCTCCACCAAAGATCGCCCGGGGACATTTTCCTTTTTTCTTCATTATTTATTTAACTTGTTGAATGTTTTTATTATATACTTTTAGGTTATACAATTATTGTTTCTTATTTTAATTCTTCTATTATCTACTGATTCATCAATACTATCTTTTATTGTTATTGTTTTTTGGTTATTATTATTATTTTTTATTATTTCAAAGATATTTTCTTGATAAAAACATAAGTTATATATTTTTAAATATTTTTATTATTTATGCGCCTCATGTACAAAAAGGCGTGCGCCTCGCCTCGCGCGCTTTGCGCCTCGGGCTCCGGAGGCTTTGCGCTGGGTGCGCCTTTCGCTTTAACAACTATGCACGTAAGAGCGATATGGGGATCACACGAATCCCAAAGAAATAAAGACTTCAAAGAATAAACCGCGGCAAGCGGTATTTACACTCCGAAAGCGATAAATCCGCGGCAAGCGGCTACACTACTAAAAGCGATAAAAGGTGAGTTAAAGCCTTTTTACTGCAGCGAAACCCAGGGTAAGGGTTTCGTCATCGCCATAGCGGGGGATGCTCTGATACCACTGTTAGGTATCGACCCCGCTGTCGAGCCCGTACGCCATAGCCGAATATTACAATGGTCTAACAAATAAACTATTACAATAGACAACCTATGGGATAGGGATTAGGGATTACAGGCCTTTTTCTATAAAAGCAATAAACCAATACAAATAAGCTAAAAGCTACAAAAGCTAAAAGCTACAGAAATATACCAAACAACCCGCTCCTCTTCCTATAATCGCTGCGAGGGCCCGGAGCCGGATTGAGGGTTGTCTTCTTCGCACGGGGCCGCTCGCTTCAACACGTCGAATCGAGCACCGATGTAGAAGGTTCGGGACTAGGCTCATTGTTGTAAAAACCGACCCACAAACCGTCACTAGCAAGCCAAGGCACGAACCAAGGTTGGCCACTCTAAACCACAGCCCAAACGCCACCGGAGACACCCACCGGAAAACCCGAATCGGAACCCCACAAAGAGATGACCCAAATCGGACCTCACCCAAACCCGAGTTAGAGGACCGAACCAACACACGAAGGTCGAACGGATTGAACCCTCGCAATATTTTACTGAAGACAAGTCTCAAAAGATTCACAAAGAATCAATTGGAAAAGCACCAAAAATATTAGAGAGAAAAAGGGCAGCAACAGACGTTGAGAATGGGATGATATATTGGGGCTGCACACTTTTGGGTTTGGAAGAGTAGATATAAGGGGTCAAAGAAGGGGTGTAGATTAAACCCCTAAAGTGGACGGTCAGGATAACAAGTCCAAGACCCGCGGGTGTCTCACACGGGTTACACACGACCCGGTTCCAAATGGGGTTGGCAACAAATGGGCTGGGGATTTTGGGGCCTGGACAAAATAAAACAATTGGGCCAATAACAAATATTGGGCCACAATTATAACATTTCAGTAACTGGTTAAGCAGCGTCTTGATGTGCGACTCTCCTGCATGCATTTTTGGTTTTATATACATAATGTGATGCTTCGTGAGACCCCTATGCATACTGACATCAACTATAAAGGTCGAGTGGGAATTTTTGGTTTTCTGGAACATCTCTGTCAAGGTTGATACATGTCGTATGATTTACTCTTATCCCATTAGTTTTGGATGCATGTATTGGACTGGCATTCATTAAGGTTGTTTGATTCCATCATTTCCTTGTTCGCGTTGCTGGTAATGTGGTGTCGAGGATTTTACAACTAGGTTTCTCTGCACCTCCCATGACCAGCTACATTTTCATTACCAATCTCCCCCTATATCGGATGGTAAAGCTTATTTCTTTATCATTCCTGTCAAGGTTGGCATATTTTCAGTGATCTTCGAGTCCCCACGTGTATTTTCTCTATCCCTCCTGAAGTTTTCATCCAGATGCATTCCTGTATATCGAACTTGATACAAGATAATTCTCGATTTGTAGTATTAATCGATAGTATTCAGTGGTATTTACTTATAAGAGTTGCAAGTGCACAATATATTAAACCATATCCACCAAATAATCAATTCAATTATCAATCACAAACAATCTTCAACGCACAACGCAAACAAGGCCTTTATGTTTTATGATAAGTTTTGTGATTTATCTCCTCAACAGGAAACTTTCAGTAACTGGTTAAGCAGTGTCTTGATGTGTGACTCTCCTGCATGCATTTTTGGTTTTATATACATAATGTGATGCTTCTTGAGACCCCTATGCATAAATGACATCAACTATAAAGGTCGAGTGTGGATTTTTGGTTTTCTGGAACCTCTCTGTCAAGGTTGATACATGTCGTATGATTTACTCTTATCCCATTTAGTTTTGGATGCATGTATTGGACTGGCATTCATTAAGGTTGTTTGGTTCCATCATTTCCCTGTTTGGGTTGCTGGTAATGTGGTGTCGAGGATTTTACGACTAGGTTTCTCTGCACCTCCCATGACCAGCTACATTTTCATTGCCAATCTTCCCCTATATCGGATGATAAAGCTTATTTCTTTATCACTCCTGTCAAGGTTGGCATATTTTCAGTGATCTTCGAGTCCCCACATGAATTTTCTCTCTCACTCCTGAAGTTTTCATCCAGATGCATTCCCGTATATCGAACTTGATACAAGATAATTCTCATTAGTGCTTCTCAAGTAGATTTGGAAATGATTGCAAATTTTACAGCCGTCATCAAGTTTTAGTTATGTTCTTGAATGGTTTTAGAACATACATTTGTATCTTATCCATTTGCTGGCTGCAAGCGTGTTGCGCGTTTGCTTATCAAATACATCAAACTTTGGGTATTCTCATTTCATTTACTTGTCGGTTCCTCTCACCTTGTACGGTTCTTATGTTTGTTGTTATCTTTGGAGTTTTCTCCCCAAAAAACTTTCAGCAATATAGCTTTTCACTCATAATGACCCTTGTACCCTTGCTATTTTCGGAGAAGTGATAATAATATGATCAATGGCGGAGATAGGGGGGCCAACCTCCCTCCCTCCCCCCACCCCCACTATATTTTTTTTTACTTACTTTTGTTAAGAAATTAAAAAAAAATTAAGTTATAGTTTATATTATTTTTTTTTAGTTTTTCATCTGGCCCACCCCACTTTCGTGGCCCGGCTACGCCATTGAATATGATGCTGGTTTTGAGTTGTCTTGATTTATATATGGCTTAGTAACGTGGTTTTACTCGCAGGATGATATGGTGCTTCCTTAAGCCAGCAATATAAGCTAAGCAATCGAATAATTTATCAAGTGGAATCTCTCACATTGGATCTCACACAATTTGATACATAAACTTTTATTTTTCACTTCATTCTTTCTTGTTATCAGGCATTAGTCATGTGTCCATCTGGATTTTATGATATTGACACAGTTACATGTCTGGAATAATGACAAGAGATGAGTCCGTCGTTACAGATATGATCATTTTCACGAGCTCACGTCTGCTCCATTAGGACCCTGCATGACAAGTTTCTTACGGTCTCTTAACTTTTTCCTTTTTTTTTTAATTTCTAAGCTAGCATATTTTCTCCAGAAGTTCTGCTTACCAATAAATACAGTGTAAAGAAATTTGGTCCTTTCAAGGTTTGTCTTTGTGAACATCGACCATCATATAGTCTTGTCATTTGAATTTGTCCAAGATTATTTACCATGTTTTTTAGGTGGTTGAGAGGTCCATCTGGTCTTGTATATCCTCGGCTACTGAATTGTTTCATCTAGTCTTGTCATTTGAATTTGTCCAAGATTATTTACCATGTTTTTTAGGTGGTTGAGAGGTCCATCTGGTCTTGTATATCCTCGGCTACTGAATTGTTTCATTAATTTTTAATGATAACAAGTTGTTGGTGTAGAAATATATATGATGTTATCTTTCTACTCTTTGCTTTTGCAGATAATGTTGGTGTTATATTAAACCCAAAGGGAGAGATATAAGTTAGAACTAAGCAAATAAATAATTGAGTTTTGATTCTCTTTTAATTTAATTGGACATCTGGTACCTTAATAACTATTTCTTACTCATTCCTGTATTTTCCTTCTAGAATTTGTTTCTGTTTTTTATTAGTGAGTGTGTAAAATACCTATTACTTAAGTGCCTTTTTGTGCGTTCTGGAATTTTAGTTTTCCTTGGATTCCTCCATTTGTGGCCAAACAGCATTTTTCTCTTTGAGCTAGCTCGCCTGGCTAATACAATACTCGAAAAGTAGGTTTCCAAATGCATGTGGATCAGCTTTTCACTAAATTGCCATAATGGGGTAAATAGGCATCTGTCGAGATGTTAAACACATCATGTAAAAATGTTTTCAAGTAGTTATGATTAACTTAAAAAAAAAAAACTCTGATTTTGTAATAAATTAATAATCTATCTCTTTGCTTTCAGGTTCTACATTACTGGTCCAATTGAGCTACGCTGATATGTGCCCAAAGAATTAACTAAATCCCCACTCCTGCCCTTTGTGAAGCTTGCTGTTGAGTTCTACAATAAGGATTAAGAAAACATGTCCAGTCGCGTTCAAGTTGGTCGAAGTAATTTTCAGCAACTCCTATTTGTTACTTGGATCTCTCAACAATAACAACGCTCCGGATATCCACAATAATTACAATTTTTCCACCAGTATAGCTTCATCGTGTGGGAAATGTCCCATATAAAGAAAACATGGCTTTAAATAACATGAGTAAGCTACAATCACTTATCATTTTATTTAAAGCCATGTTTTCTTTATTTGAGATATCCCCCACCTAATGATCTGAAGATTATTTCAAATTTTAACCAACTTGTTGCTAGAAGCCTGATGATTGTGGTTGAAAGGAGGAGGTGCCAGCCCCCACAGGGTTCGTATAGGATTCAAGATATGATTGAGCAAGAACATCAGAATTTCCTGCATTGTCGACTTAGATAATACAGTGGAATAGTGCAACTACTTAAACTTACTACTTCTATTTGTTCAGGAATTTTGGTGGAAGGACTTCTCCAGCCTGCTACTTAATTTCCTTGTGCTATTGTGTCAGACTAGAGCTGTACTAGAACCAGAACTTTCTGCTGCCTTAGCTGGTTGCCGAGATGATTTCAGCTTCGGAAGTTTAAAACAAACTGATTAATACTGTCTTTTGAATTTTGATTATGCATGTTCACTTGCGTGTTGGTTCTTCTAAGGGGCTTTGTTATTTTTTTTTTTGGTTGTCTGAATTAAATCTGATTGTATGAACTTGAGTTTGATTAATACCTCTTGACTTTATCCGGACTGATGACTTAAAAAAAACTCAGATTTTGATAATAATCTCTCTTTGGTTTCAGGTTCTACTATTACTGGTCCAGTTGAGAAGTACATGCCGATCTGTTCTATTTGAAGTTTTGCAGTAAAGATTGAGATTCTATAGATATGCTCGTGGGTAAAACCTCATGAATGCGTGAATCGGCTCAAGATGTTGTTATTGCACTTCCTTGTTCTATGCTACGCTATTTGATACCATATCGAAATATTACTTATATCGATCGACAGTAAATGTAAAGTTGGTGTGGACAGATGAGTATTCAAGCTCATATCCTTAAATTGTCTTCCGTTGGGAAAATGCACTATATGATTTAGATATTGATTGGAGCCATAAAAGTGTGAAAATTGGTCAATATTTCGTAGTTGTTCTATGATTACCGATTTCCTTGTAGACAGTTCTGTTGAAATTCATGAGATTGAACAAGAAAATTTACTGGTGCATTTTCTGGTGACACTGTCCAAGATTGTTTATACAGACCAGAGAGTTGGTGATAATGCAGCTGTTATTACTCTGACCTAAATAAATTATTAAAAGTTTGATCATTATAATCCAGAAGATAAAACATCCTCATTTGCTGGCACGAACCACATATCGGTGTGTTGACAAATTTGCGAGACGTGTACCATTATTTCTTTTTGTTTTTCTACCTTTTATACCTGTCAATCATGGAAAAAGATACTGGATAAAACCTTCCTCCGTCGAAGTTCAAACATGTTTATTTATTTATTCATTGCATTTAACAATATTCGAAGCACTAGATGCACAGAGAAAAGAACGAACAAAAAACAAATGAAAAGAACCAAAGAGAAGGTACATCTCATGTTCAAGAGCCATATTCGACTTTTCATGAGTCTGTATCTCTTGTGACAAAATATTTAAACCAGAAAGTATGTAGGGAAAATTAAAATTGGGATTACGAATACAGAGAATTGAAATCCAAACAACAGATTAATTTCATTTCTTTCTTTTTTCAGTTGTGAATTATCGCATAAAATGCATGACCTTAGTAAATTTACATGAAAGCATGTTTTTGTAGATTTGGTTGATGCGAGGATGCAATAATTCCCATCTATATAAATACACCGCTATACATCTGCAAGTTTCTGTCAGGATAGTATAATTTGTGCCTATTTGCATTTAAAAATTGCCACAGCTAAGAGGTGGGCATGTAATTGAGGTGTATTTTCTGTGAGACCATTATATCAATATACACCTAATTTATTGACAGTTTTGTTTTTCAATAACAAAATGAAATGTTGAACAACTTTGGGGCCCTCTTAACGAATAATTTCTTTCCCGCAATGTTTACAGCTATATATCAGTGGGAGCATTTACAAAAACTTTTACTTTTAGTAGAAGTCTTTATTACAGCATAAGTAAAATTAGTTGAGAATAAAAGATTAATGATGCTCGGTGAAAAAATTGTAAAAATATTTATTTGTTTATAGAAATCATTCGCATTTCCTGCTTTTAGATTCTAATTAAATAAAGCAAAACCATAAACAAAAGTTGACATTTGCAAACACGAAAAAATAATTTTTTTTTCCAGCCAAAAAATGAGAAGCACTTTTATTTTAAGTGATCGTTATGTATCTCAAAGGCTCGAAATCCATTAAGCTCGCAACTACATTCTTTCTCAAGCTAAAAAAATATGATAAATCAAAGTTTTCAGTTGTCAATTATACCATTTCAGTTTAATTTTGCCAGCCTGATTGCCATGTGATAGTGAAGGGATACAACCACTTATAGCCAAACAATTCCCTATACCCCATGTGAGACCAGCATTAATGCACTTGCCAATTTCCTCGCACACTTCATTACAGTTCTCCCTATAAATAAGCTAAAAGCCAATATTTTCAACTTGTATTGTACAATCACACAATGGCAATAAATCTTGGTTTTCTCTTAGTCATCTCCAGCTTGCTCCTAAGCCTTTCATCTGCAGATTGGAACATTCTGAATCAGAAGAAAGGCAAATATGGTCTCCAAATCACATTGAAGAATTACTGTGAGAGCTGGAGGATGAATGTTGAGTTACACAATATTCGGGATTTCGAGGTTGTCCCTGAGGAATGTGTGGACTACATCGGGAAGTACATGACGTCGACTCAATACAAGGTCGACTCCGAGAGGACGATCGACGAATGCACGGTATATCTCAGTACCAGCTGCGGTTTGAAGAAAGATGGAGCAGATGCATGGATCTTTGACATTGATGACACACTTCTTTCAACTGTCCCTTATTACAAGAAAAATGGTTACGGGTAATGCCAAATCTAGACCTTGTTAACCTTATGTATATACTTATGAGTTAATTGCAAAAATTACCCCTGAAGTTTAGTCTATTTACAAAAAAAACACAATTATCTGTCCAAATTAAAAATACCCTTTAGCATAATTTCTCAAAAAAAAAAAAAAAAAAAAAAAAAAAAAAAATAAATACGCCTTAGCATTTATATCTCATTTATAGATTGGTGCGGTCTCGTGACACTTCAAAGGATATTGATAAGGGATAATTACCAAAAACTGCCACATACTTGACTGTAATATTTCTGTAAAGGGGCTTTTGAAAACCTTTTCTTATGAAAAGGTTATTTTGTAGTTTGAACTTCTCTGGGTTTTTATATAATTTCCCCAAACCTCAGGGGTAGTTCTTGTAATTATCCCTAATAAAAAAATTAAAAGATAAATGGAGCTCTCTGCAATTGCACAAAAACCTCAAGGGTACAATGTTCTTGGTTGGCTGCATATGGTTGGTGTAATAATTTTTGTTTAGCATATTGTGAGATTGATTGATAACTATCATACAGAGGAAGAAAGTTGAACTCCACATCTCTAGAAGAATGGATGAAACAGGGCAAAGCTCCAGCTTTAGAGCACTCTTTGAAACTGTTCAATCAGCTAAAAGGGCTTGGAGTTCAGATCATATTAGTTTCTTCTAGAAAGGAATGTCTCAGATCTGCTACTATTGATAACCTCGTTGATGTTGGTTATCATGGATGGAAGAGTCTCATTCTAAGGTTTGCAAATACCAAATAAAAAAAAAAAGTGACATTATTTTCTTAAACTTGGGAATAATTGTTGTTTCTCTTAAATCTTGCAGAGATGAAAATGATGAAAACAAAGACATCCAAAAGTACAAGGCTGATGTGAGGAAGCAATTGGCCAACAATGGCTACCGGATTTGGGGAATCTTAGGATATCAATGGAGCAGCATTGAAGGGCTTCCTACGCCAAAAAGAAGCTTCAAGCTTCCAAATCCTTTGTACTATGTGGCTTGATTGTCTCAACTCAATTCTTTTTGTTTTGAGCTGTGTCTACTATCAATCTTTGATTGTTTTCTTGAAAATAAAAATAAAAATTTTCAGTAACTTGTAAGAAAAACATGTTCATTACTCATAACTCTCACAAATCCTGCTAATTAACTTATTTCCATGTCCCAGCACCAGTTTTCCATCTACCTGTTCAAACAAGCTGGGGAAAAAAAATAATAAGAGTGATTCTCAGCTTTTAGGGGAAAAATTGTAGAATCTAAAATTTCTACTTCTAATTCTAGAAGCTAAAATCAGGAGATGAGTGCTATTGCACACAAATAAAGCACTTTTAGAAATTATCACCAAACACTATTTCTTAACTAAATCAATATATAGCTTTTATTTCGTAACACTACCAACTTCCGATTCTTAACTACTTTCCTCAACTACTTGTCACTTAAGTCACTTCCTCCAAAAGTTCAAACATTGACTGTTTCAAATCCGAAATGAGTTTACAGGCCCAAATTTATTGATCATTAACAAGGAGATGATCCCACACAATCACATACAATGTACGTCCACAAAACTTACATTCATCACCTGAACTAAGGAAAATGTCCTTTTAGGTCATTTTTCTGACAACAGTTTCACTTCATCTTCTCTTCTGCTCCTCTTTGCATTTTCGCACAGTACTCAAACAAACTGCCATCGAAACATCGTCTGATCGCCTCTTTCGATAGAAACCCGTCCTGATCCCTAGCTAGAATATACAGAATAGACCACTCCATTTTGCTCGCGATCCTGCAAGCTCACAATTCAAAAAACATGAATATCTGTCCACAACTATCAGTATGAAATATGAAAATTTAAATTACAAATTACCCCTGAGGTTTGGCCTAATTACAAAAATAAAAAACAACACTACAATTACCCCTTTAAAGTATTCCAAACACAGACAGGTTGCACTTTGTAAAATAGTAACAAATATCAATATATCAAATTGAAAGATATATGGGCTTTTTGTACGATATTTAAAATTAACCCAAACATAAAATGGTGTTTTAGCCCAACGATGCATACCAGCCAAATATGTCGAATGCTTCTCTATTGCCTTCAGTCATGTTCCACAACTCACCAAGCGTAAGCTTATCAGGGAAGGTTCGAGCGTGCTTGCTAAATAGATTCTCAAAATTCACCGGGGAGTACCTGAGAAATTAGCGACACTTCCAACATTATTACATGATTCAACTGTGTGTTCGGGTATAAACGTAAATGCATACCTTCCTTCGTTGTCATAGGTTCCAGAATCACTTCCATGTTTGGACTTGTGTATGTTGTATAGGTATATAGGGAAGAAAGGAGAAGGAATCCAACCCTGTATCACAATATGCATATCGTAAAACTAGATTGAAATACTTTGTTTCGTATTTAGCATGATTTTAACTTTTTTGAAATGAAAACAAAAACTTTCAAAACCACGATACCAACAAACTTATGTACAACTATCATGTTCCAATGGATTCAAATCATGCTTCATATATAATAAAATGCTTAAATATTTATATTTTGCATAAATACAATAACTTACTGGGAGCGTAGGATAACTCAGCGCCATATTAATGACGATGGCCATTATTAGAGAAGCGATCATATTGAAACCAATCTGGCGAAGTCCTGCAAAAATTGAAATGAATTACTTATTGACAAGCAAACAATCCCTGTAACTAATCAATCAATGTAAATTAAACTAATCAAATAATGGATTTGCATTACCGGCATAAGTTTCCCATGGATAGATAATACCATTATCGTCTTGATCAAAGAAAGCACAATGCTGCTGCAGTACACTCAAGTTATTATGGATGTGCCCTGGTGTTCCATTAGGATGATCCATGTCAGGTGCAACCATTCCTCTTGCCATGTCTGCAATTAATTCCCACGAGATAAGTAAGTGGCGAGAAGTAGATTCAATAAAGAACGTATATCCACCTTTGTTTTACGCGTAGCTCTAGATTTCTTTTGTAAATGTTTCACTAATGAACAAAAAAGCAATACATCTGACGCCATTATGTGGTAGAAGATTTCCATCTTGAGTATTTCCTTGTCTAATTATTACTGAAACTCAACTTAGATTACTACTTTCCCCGGAGAAACTAAAGGGTCCGATTGAATATCCCTTCATTTTGAACAATTTTCGTTCCTAATTAAGAAGAACACAACAACAACTACTATTAAAGCCTTAATCCCACTATGTGGGGTCGGATCATATAGCGTCATCGTTTGACGTCGAAAACCATATTTTCGTTTATTTCTAGATATAATATGTCTTCTTTAATAGTATCCTTCCAAGGCCTTTTAGGTCTTCCTCTACCTTTTTCGATTTGGGAAAATAATTCTTTGCCTTCCACACATCGCACGAGTGTGCATCTACATCTACAGGTCTCCTATAAACATGTCCAAACCATTTTAATCGCATTTCTCTAATTTTCTCATCTTCTGATCTATTGGTGCTAAATTCAAAAAAACAGTTGTAAAGAAAATGATAGAACTTTTAGAGAGTGATCGGATATGAGATAAAAATATAACGACGAATGCTGATGTAATATTGAAATAATACAATAATGACTAGATATAATTGATAATTGGAAATGAATGAGACTTAGCGGACATAACTTATGAGAAAATGTGTAATAATGATAGTTGCTTTGATGATCTTTTCAAAAAAAGCGTATTATGTTTGGTGATGGAAAAAGTGGGTGATAAGAAAAAGTCCATCATTAAAATAAAAATAATTCTTCAGCAGAACGAAAAAAAATAAAAAAAAATTGGTAAACACTTGTAGATCTAATTGAACTAACCATAACCAAAGGATACATTAATTTGTTCAATTCTCTTTTTTTTTTTTTGGCTTCTACGGATCTACACTAAATAGCTGGATTTCTTTTGAGTACCCAACAAATTTATGTAAATGAATCTAGCATGCATCCAACTTATCTCATACTACTCGTTTAATTTCATGTATTTCCACGAGTGTGCTTTGCCCGGATGGGGTTTTCTGCATGTTTCATCTACTATTTCACCCTATATGTTTTGAGCCAATCACAATGCTCTCATAATAAGGAACAAAAATACATAAAATTGAAAAAAAATCCATGCACCACTCTCAACCCAAGATCTACAATTGAACATATATCATCTAAAAGAGGAAGATAATATTAACAACTCACATGGCTTTGGGATAGAAGTTTCCAAGTCAGTCCGCACCGGCCGCTCCATAGTTACCGGAGCAAGCGGCGCCTCCGGCGACATAGCAACATTTCTCTCCACCCCAGCAGCCACAATACTTGCCATTAATTCTACCTCTAGGAATTAAACCACTTGCGAAATTACACTCTATATTTCTGAAAGAACCCTTTTGATATAATTAGAAGACCATATATGCAAACGATTTCTTGAAAGAAAGAAGGTTTATATATAACAAATATAGCGTAACGGCGGGGAGGAGAAATCGGTGCTGTAAATTAAGTGCGTGGCAAACATGCAAAGCATAGACAGCACAAGTGACGGCTCGCATGACACTTATTAGGGCCTTCGTATTCGACACGTACCTACACTTGTTAATGTGTCCATACAATTAACTCTTAATATTACTTGCACAAAATAGTTGCAAGAAAATTGTCTTCATCTTTAAACATAGCCCTAAAAAATGAAATAAAAGCGGATCAACTTTGTGGGCTTTTACAGGATCAATTAAACCGTTGCCAGTTGGGACTGAAGATCATGATGAGTACTTTATGTGGCGTGCAATAACAATAGAATATCCATGTTAATTTTATAGAAATTGGCTATGTGCAAACTTGTAATTGGAAAATTGGAGAAATTACCCCTCCAATATGTAGTTTTCAAATTTGATAAATTTGATTTATGTCCCTGCCTACTCATTGTCCACCAAATTCTCTGTTTAAAGAAAAAATTAAATTCGCATTTTTTTATACAAATATCAAGAACAATTACAACGATATACTCAATCTCTATACTATATCTAACAATGTCAAGTTATACCAGTTCTGAAAATTCTAGTCAGGTTAGTTTTGATGGTATTCATTATATTCAATTGGATTTGAGTTTAAATTTTATTTGAAAATTATAAATTGGCCAAATTTTTAAGATTTTTAGAACGGGTATAATTGACATTGTTAGATATAGTAATATAAAGAATGAGCATGTGGTTGTAATTATTCTTGAAATATGAAAAAATTGTGAATTCGATTTTTTATTCAAACAGAATTTGGTGGGCAGTGAGGTGAGCAATTAGGTGGGTTGTAAGGTGGACAATAGGGGTGTAAAGGTATATATCAAATTTTAATACTTTGGGGCATTTTTCATTAATACACCCAAGTGGAGAGGTAATTTATCAAATTTCTCAAACTTATTCTAGGTGTATATTAGAGAAGTATTTTTTAAAATTAAAGCATATTGTAATGTGCAATATCACACACACACACATATATATATATATATATATATATATGTTAATTTGAAATATTTTATAAGGGACCATATATTTTTGTTACATCTTGTCTTATGTAACATTTTATAATAAGTTATTTTATATTATATTATTGTAAAAAAAGTTATTTTATATTATATTATTGCATTATGCATATAAATAACAAATTTTGGGCTAATTGAAGCTTAGTCTATATTTATTTCTAATTGAATTTGAATTTGAATTCAAAGTCTCTAATTACTATAGTGAAAGTTTAACTATGGATTTAAGTACAATATAAGCAATACTCTATAAGATAAGTAAAATTACAGCCAGTATTGGCTCTAATGCATAGTTTCTAAAATATATATACTAGGGGTGTGCACGGTCCGAGACGGTTCGGAGATTCATAAATCTCCAGAACCGTCCCGAAGTTCGGAGATTTTAAAAATCAATCTCTAGAACCGAACCGTAGGAAAAAATCTTAAACCGAACCGTCAAAACTCGATGCACGGGGATTCTTGCTTCTAACGGGACGGTTCGGGACGGTATGGTTCGGAACGGTAAAACGGAGATTAATCAAAAGTAAAACACACAATATAAGAAAAAATAAAAAATGAATGTAAAAATCACCATATAATTATAGTCCATTCCTTTTTTTTAGTGCAATCTCAAAATAAATACTACAACCATAAAGGACAACACAATCACAAATTATAAATTCATAATAAATAATACAATCCCAACTAGAATTATATCAAAAATATGTGTTCTAATAACACATATACTTTTACATAACTCCATCCCCGAAACATCAGCTCTATCACTCCATCAGTGAAACATCATCAATCCATCCTTCACTAACCATTAATTATTTGATTGATTGCAATCCAATTCTGTCAATACCAAAATAAAATTAACCATTGAATAATATATGTCAAAATTTTTGTAAATCTAAAGCTGATGGTTTTTTAATTTACTACCGATTATTGATGTGTAATTATTGTATTTCGGATGTACAAAACTTTTAAAAGTATAACATATAAGTATCGACAATAAGGAAATCTAATATACATGTTGATGTCATGCTTTATTAAAACGTAGCAAATAATGAGAATAATTAATCTCCTTAATTATTTTCATTAATTCTCCTATAAAGAACTCAATTTTCAGTTATGATCAATTATATGTTGTTGTTTCACAAGTCACGTATCGTAAAAGTTTGAAAATATTAGTTTGTGACGACGGTAAAATAGAATCAAACAGACGAATAATTTTGTGTATAAAGAAGTATTCCAAAATTTATAATTTTGAAATGTAGTTAACTTGATTTGTTAGAAGTTGTATTTTACGTTTTTATATTCATTAATAGTGTAACTCTTATATACATGCAATTTATGTGCCTTGATGGAACACGCCCCGTGCATTGCACAGGCAAAAGACTAGTTAAATGATATAAATTCTTAGAAACTTAATATAATAATTAATTAATCATATCAGATAATTTTTTAGGTTAATTAAATGTGGGGTATCACAATATCAAAATATAAATAAGATAAAAATAATATATATGTATGTATTAAAAAATTCTTAAAAATCGGTTCTATCTTCGGATCTTCGGTTCGGTACGGAACGGTATGGTTCTCGGTATGGATATTTTAAAAATCTCCAGAACCGTACTAGAAAATTTTTCGGGACGGTTCGGTTTGGAGAAAGTCAAAAAGTCAACGGATATTTTCGGTTCGGATATTTTTTGGTTCGGGTATCGGTTCGATTCCAGTGATCTCCAAGTCCTGTGCACAACCCTAATATATACATTCGATAACTTAGGAAAGGAATTTTTGGCCTTTGTTACACTACTTTTGTTCTCTTCACCACGGCAACTTGTATGTTTCCCTCACCAAACCGACTGTTGTCTTTTTCTATTAGTTTTGACCATTAAGATAAACACCCAAACTTGACTCAACAACTGATATAAGTATTTGGCGTACAACTAATCATACCAAACCAAAACAATAACATGTGCATCATTTTTGCGTGAAAGTATACATTATTGATAAACAAAGTATGCAACAAAACAAAAACATCATAAATTAAATATATTGTACACTAAGTTTGCATTGTACATCAAAAACATATATAACAAATACATCATATGTATTCTATCTTAGCAACAAATAACACTAACTATATATTGAATATAATATGAGCATACAATATGCAATCTGTCAGAAACATATAATAATGCCGCAATTGTGTTCTAAATTAGCAACAACACTGCTATAATTATACATCAAATTAATGCACTCTGTTAACAAAACAAGAAATACATCGTCTTCACCAAAACAACATCCATCACTGCCATTGGCGAAGCTCACACCCCCATTACCTAGAATAATAAAACAAGACACAACCTAAAAATCACGACTTAAAAATCAACCATACACATAACAACACTAACTGACACAAAACAACACTTGAAATAGGATTATAGGAAAAACAACTCTGGGAACAACAGTAAACGAATGAAAACCTATCAAAATTACTTACCATCAATATGCGACAAATGAACATCACAGAACTCAAAAAAACCCTTCTAGACTACGTCCTTCTGTCAACGCCTTTTGTTTCAGAGAGAAATTCGTGGAAAAACTTCAAAAAATGACTGAAAGACGACCAACTGGAGAGAGAGAGGAGAGAGAGAGAGAGAGAGAGAGAGAGAGAGAGAGAGATAACAATGTAATAATTTGATAAAATAACTGGCAAAAATCACGGGAAAGAGAGAGCAAATTGGAAAAGTTATCAAAGCAAATAAACCTCTTCATGTAAAAAATACTATTATACCCTTATTGGATTAAAATAAAATAAAGCCGCTTAAAAATTCAAATAATCACACCCTTAAAGAAAATAAATTGATGGAGAGGATTAGTCCATCATATCTCACCTAAGCCTGAGGAGATGGTCTCATTTGAACCAAATCATATATATATAGTGGGGATCCCATGAGACCATATCCTACGGTGAAACAGGATGGACTAATCTCAATCATCCCCTTACAATAGGCAAAAACTTTTATAAGACTATTTTACGGGTCTAATTTTGTAAGACAGATCTTACTCACACGACCCGCCTCATACCCGCCGAAATCCAGTTTTTTTAGTTTTTTTTTTAATTTTATTTTTCAGTTTCTCTTTTTCTTTTTATTAGGTTTATTTCTAATCTTTTTTCAGTTAGCTGCTTTCTTGTTCTCTTATTCTTCATCTATTCTTCTTCTTCTTCTGTTATTCCTGCTTCTTCTTCTTGCTTCTTCTTGATTTGCTTTGTGTTATTATCGTTCTTTTCTTTTTTAGTTTTTTCTCGTTTCGTTGCTCCAAAGTGTAGTTTGTCGCTCGTATTCTAAGTATCTTCTCGATTCCACCATTAACGTTTGAAGGTTTGTAAATTAGTTTGATAATTTCTAGAAAATAATTGCACATATGTTTGTAAATATGTTTTGGCGATTAATTTATTGAAGTGGAATAATTAGTTTTCTGAAGTGGAATAATTTGTAGATTTGTGTATTGATTTTTTTTTTATTAAACTGCATTTTTGTTAGATTTGTTGTTAGATGATGACTGAAATTATGAACATTATTGTTAGATATACCTAAATACATACATTGTTGTTATAGTACAAATCTGCGAATACTGATACTTGAACGTATCAGAAATTCTCATAAAAGTGTCATAAATTGCCTTAAAAATATCAGTTTTATGTTATTATATTTCAACATTGACCATATATATGTGACTGCGTGTATTTCAATATTAAACTTTTTGTTAAACAACATTTTTGTTTGTTTCATTGTTAGATGGTGGCTGAAATTGATAGATTTATTAATATGTGTGTTTAAGAATTTTGCCTTGAACGTATTAGAAATTGCCTCAAAAGTATCAGAAATTGCCTTAAAAGTATTTATTTTTTTCATATTTGTAGATGACACGACAGAAGCAGTTAGTGTACATGAGAGACAGGGTAAGGGGCAACCCAGAAAAAGGCACTACAGTGAAAATAACTTTGGAAACAATTGATGTAAAAGAAGGAAGTCCAGTAAAAGAAGGTAGCACTAGCCGTGAATTGGAAAAGAAGACTATATTTAAGAGAGTGATTTTTTTATTGATACACTATTGTCATTTGAGATTATTTTATTATTTGTATGTTATTGAAGTCCATGTATTGACACAAAGTCAATTGAAATTACAGTTTAATATTAGAGTTCTTGTATTACTAGTTACACACCCAAAGTACTCATTTGGATTAAAAGTATCATTTTTAATGCTTAGAAGTATCAAAAATTGCGTAAAAAGTACCATCTTACAAAATGAAGGTTGCTTTGTGAAGTAATTTTTTGTTGATAAAGTATTGCAATTTGGTACTCTTTTATCATTTGTATGTGTGTTGAAGTTTCTTTATTGATACCAAGTCATTCGAACGTAGTATTCCTTCGGATTAAAAGTATCATTTTAATGATGAGAAGTGTCAGTAATTACATAAAAAGTATCACTTTCGTATGTCAGAGTATTGTGCATGTTCAATATGAAATATGTATCATTTACATCTTAAAAGTATCATATTTAAGGCTAAAAAGTATCACTTTTGTCTAAAAAGTGACCTAACTTATATACATTGTATTTGGAATATGTAAAATGTGAAACTATCATATTTAATGTTAAAAAGTACCAAAGTATTATTGTTCATTTTAAAAGTACCATATTTAATGTTAAAAAGTATCACTTTTGAAGTTTATAATATTTAAAATGTAAAATATCACAAAACATCCTAAAAGTATCATACTTATTGCTCAAAAGCATCACTGGAGAGATTGTGGCTTTGTTGGAGGAGATCTAGGGATAAAATAAAGAGATCTATTGGAGGGGATCGCAGGATAAGATGAGAGAGAAAGAGAGATCTGCTCAAAAGATATTGTTAGAAAAATGGTTTTATGTTGGGAGATTTATGTAATAGATTTTGATGATACCATGTAAAACCTAGATTAGGAAGTTGGCACCCCAATTCAACTGTAAATCAACTTGTAATAGAGAGGACTGTGAAAGTTGAGTCGAAGGCAGCCAAGTTGAAGATTGCAGGACTCGACTGAAGATTGAAGAGAAGACCCAGCTATTTGGTAGCTGATTGAAGTGCAGTGAAGTATCTTTCAAGTAGTGAAAAAGTCATCTCGGTCGGTGACAAAAAGACATTCCAAGATCATTGGAATTTGGTTATGCATCATAAAGGATCAAAGAAAGCTGAAGAGATCTGTTGTCAAGCAAAGTCAAGTGTTTGCTGGAAATAGGCATGTTTGAGTCTCGCCTATCTTAAATGCATTTTCTTTGAAAGAGTAAAAACAAGAGCCAATGAGATATACCGAAAACCCTGCGAGTTTAAGGAAAGGTCAGAAAGCATTAAATTCAAGATACAGTCTACTTCAAAGCTGCAAGACAAAATAAACCAACGACATAGAAGTGGAATTTGAAAATGCATCTATCTCTTCAACGGATACATTTTCGAACTGCCACTATAAAAGGCTGAGGATTCTAAAAGTGATGAGAATCTATGGACGAAGGATCCAATAACAGTGCCAGTTGGTCCGATAACACGGGCTTGAGTAAGGATGCGCTCAATGGGCTGATTCAAGTCGTACAAAAGGAGGCCGAGAGTGCGTTGCCAGTAGAGGAAGAGGTTCGGGTGGTCCAGTTGATTGGTGTCATCGACATTACGAAGTCCACCTCAGACTAAGCGAGCTAAGGATGCCGAGCATACGAGTCACTTTGTATCTTGAAGATATTGTAATCAAGTCTCATTAGTGTCTTGTGTTCGATTATCTTAGTTAGTTGTAATTTTCAATTATTTTGGAGTTGTTTTGATGTTTGGAGGCCGAGAAAACCTTTAGGCCGCGTCTTAGGTTGTTATTTTGAGTTCGGGACGAAGAGGATGTCGAAATAGAGCGTGCGCAGGGCAACACGGTCTGGCCGTACTCACTGACACGGCCGTGCTTGGCAGCACGACATAGCCGTGTCGATGAAACACGGCTGTGCTAAATTGGTTGGGTCGAGTTTGAGTTCCAGAGCGCAACACGGCCTGGCCATGTCAGGCAACACGGCCATGTCGCGAGAGAAGATTTACGCACGGTTTCCAGCGGAGAACACGGCCTGGCCGTGTCCCTTGACACGGCCGTGTCGCGGGATGCTGAGTTGACCTTTTCACATTTTTTTCAGTTTTTGAGTTTCCTTTTCCGATTTAAGTTGTTTCCTAGTAGGATTAGGGTTTGGATCCCTTATAAGGGTGAACACTTATTGTTTTCATTATCAATCAATACAATTAATCTTTTTACTCTAAAATTTGAGTGTTTCTCCGAAGTTCTTGCTTTGCTAAGCCACGGGTCGAGGTTTCCACCAATTTAACCGAACTAGTGAAAATCTTGGGTTAACAACATATTGTTGTTGGGTCGTATGCACAATTGTTGCTGCAGTTCACATCAGTTGGTATAAAAGCCATCTAGCAAGGTTAAGTCTATCTTTGTTCTTTAATTTTTGCTATTTTCCAGAATTTATCATAAACCCTAGTTCTTGAAGGGCACATAAAAAAAAAATCGAATTGCACAAAAAATCAGCGGGTCAAGAATCTAAACCGCGTGCAAAAAAAAATGGAAATTCTGGAAATTCGAAAATTTAAGCCATAGTCTTCAATTTCATCTTTTACGATCCGTTGATTGGTTTGGTAATTCTCTTGGTGTGTTGAGGCGTACTTGCAACTGTCTAGATTGGTTTATAATCATGACAAGTGCGGGTACTAGGGGATTGTGAGTTGAGTGATACACGAGCGTGTTTGATACATGTTTTTATCTTAATTTTGATGATTTTATTTTTACACCAAAACAATGTTTTTAATTGCTGTCCTAATACTCCTAAATGATTTGAAATATTTTTACTTCTTATTCGGAGTATTTCTTCAAGTTTTATTTTAGATAAAATTGGACAACACTTTTAATGATTTTATGTTAATAAATCTTTACATCAAAACAAGGTTCCTAAATGTTGTCTAAATACTCCCGACCGGTTTAAAATGTTTTTACTAAATTTCCGAAGTATTTCTTGAGGTTTATTTTCGACAAAAATTGGACAACATTTCTGTCTCTTGGTCGACCGGTCGCCTTATAAGGCAACCCGTACCTGAAGATGATTTTTGGAACAAAAAAATGAGATGGAGGAAAAACACACCAGGTCGACCGGTCGCCCAGGGTGCGACCGGTACCTGGAGGTGTGCTTTTGAAACAGAAACGTTTGAACTTGTAAATGCAATGAGGGGGACCGGTCCAAATAGGGGCCGACCGGTCGCACCACTGGGCGACTGGTCGGACACCCCATGGACCGGTCACCCTGTGTGATTTTGCTGTGCTTTCTTTCAATCTCTATCAGTGCGCGACCGGTCGCCCTAAGGTTTTGACAGCAAATTCTGACCGTTGTGCAGACCAACTTTCCTTAAATTGTGGGATTGATTTCTAATAGCTATATTCTTGATTTTAATTGAATTTTATGTAGATTTTCAATCCCCAAGAGGAGCCTATACATGATCAATCATCTCCTATAAATAGAGGAAGTTTTGGAGCAACCAAAACAACATTTGAGAAACAACACAACAAGACACATTCAAAGAAAATACTTGTTCTTTCATTGTTATTATTCTTGTTGTAATTTGCCTAGCTTATCACTTTCATATCTTGAGGTCTAGGCTTTCATTTCTTGATTACACTTGCACTCAAATTGTAATATCATTTATTGAGTTGTAATCTTGATTTCGGTCATCATCCAACACAAGACATCCTTGTGAGTATTCTTGTGGTAAGAATACACTTGTGTGATCTAGGTGATAGGTGTTTCAAAAGTGTGGTGCTCTTGAGGTGTTTGAAGAATTTGGTATTCTTCAAGATTGAAGATTGTGGTGATCCTCAAAGGTGCCGTTGAAGGAAGATTGTGGTAATCTTCAAAGGGAGATTGTGGTAATCTCCAAAAGTGGTGCTGAAGAAGAGTGTGGTGCTCTCCAAGGTGTTGTAAGTTGAATTTGTATTAATTGTGGTAATTAATAAAATTTCTTTTCCTTTTCGAAACCCATCTCGGATATACTGGGGTGGTAGAGCACGTAGTCCCTAGGTGGGGTGAAGCTCTATAAATCGACGTGTGTTGTTTACTTTCCGCACCTTTATTCTTGTCTTGGCGTATTTGATTCGAAAAAGAGGACATAATCGAAAAGATGGAGATAATCTATTCACCCCCTCTAGATTATCGTAGCCGCTTGGACTTACAAGTGGTATCAGAGCCAAACTCTTTGGGAAGCTCGTTCCACATCGCGAGTAAAGAGGAACGATCATCGGCTACGAATGAAGTCTACCTTACCGGCGCCTCCAACACCAAGCCACCACTATTTGATTCCAAAAATTTTACACTTTGGAAAGAAAGAATTGCATGATATCTACAAGGTTGCGGGTTCAATATTTGGAACATGGTCATAAATGAAGAACCATTCCGATGTTGGACACACCACACACCTCCAAAAGCCTCAAAGAGCTAAATGATGAAGAGAAGAAGATCATCTCATTAAATGGTAAAGCTCTAAATATTTTGTATTGTTCACTTACCATTTCGGAATATGATCATATTGTAGGAATTAAATCGGCTCATGAAGTATGGAGAAAATTAGAAAAGGTATATGCAAGTGAAAGGAGTCACTCAAAAGCATCTACTTCTCAAATGGATACAACATTAAATCCAACAATATGGGATGAGCTTCCTACAACTTCCGACGATGATGAAAACGAACGTTGTCTTATGGGCTTTGAAGAAAACAAGGTAAGTTCTAAACCCTATACTTCTTATGACAATGAATTGCATAAAGATTATAGTGAGTTGCAAAATGATTATGATGAGCTTCAAAATGAATTCCAAAGCTTGCTTGTTAAATACAAAAATTTGAAAAAGGAATTCAATACTTTGAAAAATGATAAGGATAGTTTATTTATTTACTATGAATCACTATCATGTGCTCACACCACCACTCTTGATAAGGTTAGAAACCTTGAAAAAGAAAATAGTACTCTTGTTGAGGATATTGATTGCATGAAAAAGGATTTATTAAAATCCAACTTGAGTGCCGATAAAATGACCAAAATTGTTGATGTTCATAATTGTGATAAAGGACTCGATAATAAGCCTAATATTGTCAATCATATGAAAAAGAATTAAGTCTCTATATATAATGGTCATTATACTCCTAAAATTACTTTTATTGTGGTAAAAAGGGTCATACGGTTAATACTTGTCGGGCTAGAAATAGCTCCAATTATTATTGGAGACCTAAAAGTCTCAAAGCTAATCGCAAAGGACCCAGACATTTGAGGGTATCACACAACAATGTCATATTAGGTACCCGGCAGAATAAAAATCAAGGAAAATTCATACCGCCTAGAAGACATTTGATCAAAGGAGAAGACATCACCACAATGAATTTCCAAGAGAAAGACATTATCAACAATGGGAAGGACATAATCCTTGGAGATGGAGCAATTGGAGAAGTTATCATCAACAAGATGATTTTCAAAAGGGAAGATATCATCAAAAATGGGAACGACACAACCCATGGAAATGGCGAAATTGGTAAATTGTATCTCTCCATTTAAATATGTATTTTATTTCGTTACTATGCATGTTCTTATTTGTGCCTTAATTGTCAAAATAATTTTTCAAAATATTTTCGAAGAGGTCTTCTACATATTTGTGTTTTTAAATGCTTTTCAAAAGGAGACCTTGCATAATGTTTTAATAAAATCTTGTGCATTTACTAAGGCTATAATGTTTTATTATCTATAGACTTTTATGGCATAAGTATACTTGTGATATATCTTAGTGCTTTTAACCTACACTTGTATCATATTCGTTTTGTGCTATACTTGTTTAAGATGTGTAGGATATATATTTCCTCATCCTCTTCAAGAGATGATTAAACTATCGAGGTACGCTCATCATTGGTATGCATCCTATAGACTCGATATTTTTTTTCATATGCCTATGTGCTTGTTTTTCAAGGTATCTCAAAGTATTTCACATAAGTGCCATTAAGAGGATTTTTTGATTTAAAAAAAAAGTCACTACTCGTAAAATCCCATTTTTATTCTATTCTCGTTACACGTATATGTTGTATCTAGTCCATGATTATTTTTTTGCAATACTTCAAAACTTTCGGGGTGAAAAATCAAATTTTGAAAATTCTGAAAAATGAAAAACTGCACTGGGACGGTCAAGGTAGGGCCGACCGGTCGCCTTGCACGTCGACCGGTCGCACCATACCTCGACCGATCGCCCTGGCTAATTTTTTGGGTTAAAATCACGTATGTTCCTATTTTGTAGAAACAGAACCTTCATCCCTCATAACCCTTGCGCGAAGGAAAACACCCCCTTTTCTTATTCTTCTCAAATCTTCATTAATATTTGTGATTTTTGTTTCTAATCTACTCCATTTTGCAAGTATTTCACTTCTATAGCTCCAACAAGAAATTCCACCGGTCAAAATCCCACCTCCAAGCGAAGAAAAGGCGGAGAGGGTTCTTCGAGAAATCGGCAAGAGGAAGCCGAACAAAGGGATATCCGAGCTACCCAAAGGAATATTGCTCAAGAGCAAGAAGATACTCAAAACCCCCTACTCTCTCGGCCTCAAGTTGCCAAACTCCGCGGGACGATTTCACTCGAAAATTGTCGTTGGGCAAAAAGTAAGAAATCTCTTATACCTCAAGCTCCCCGCTCTTCTAATGTTTTAGATTTTATCAACAAATTTGCGGAGTGGTATTATGAGAATTTGGATTTGAGTAGTAAGTCTATTGCTCGTACTAAAATTTGTCGGTTTAATTCATTTTCGAATGAGTATCCTACTATTAGAGGATTTTTTGAAGAACAAGGGTAGATGTACTTATGGGAGCACCCTTATGTATTATATGATGATGATGTGATACTACACTTTTATGCCAATATGTGGGTCGAATATGATGTTCATAGGAAGCCTCTTGCGTTAAATTCGTTGGTAAGGGGACATCATTTTAGGTGGACTCCCAATGACATTTGTCGGTTTTTACATGTACGAGAAGGTGGTTGGGATTATTGTGCCTGTTCGAATTGGAGTGATGATATGTTGGGTGTTACTATGGAAGAGGTAAAAACGTTTTTCGGCGTTTGGCCACGATATTCATTATTAGCCATGACTCTTGAGCACATGATTATCTCAGTTATTGTCGCCTATTGTATCTGTGGAAAAGCGGGTAAAATGCCTAGCAATATGGATTTCTTTTTAACGTATAAAATTGCTAGAAGGGAACCGCTTAATTTTGGCGCAATATTTATTCAATGCTTAATTGAGTCTATCACTCAAGGAAACAAGAAGTTTGTCATGGGTAATTGGATTTGCAAGCTTCTTATACAATCGGGGATGCCCTCTTCGGAATGCAATTCGGAGATGGTTCAAAATAATTTCGGCATTGACAACATTTCACAAATTGTCCACATGCGTAAGAACATGCCCATTCGCCCAACAAAAACGGCAAAAGGAAGAAGCCAAGGTTCTACATCCCAAAATCCTAACGACTTCTTTGATGATGCCGAGGCCGAAAGATTGGCGGCGGGTGATGGGGCAAGCAATCCGGAGGGTAATACCGGTACTCAACCATCTAGGAGTTACACTCAAGCCGAATATGATGAACTAAGAGCATATCATGAAGCTCGATATGAGGCTTTGGATCAAAAGACCTCCAAGATGCAAAAATCAATTGGCAAATTGAAGAAGTTCATCAAAGATCTCATCCCCAACACATGCTTTTCTTCTGATGAAGAATGACGATCCTATCGCTTCTCTTGCTTTTCCCTTTATGTCATTTAATTTTCTTGTAATGAACTTGATTTGTATAACTCTTTTGTTCTAATGACATTTGCTTGTTGTTTATTGAAGGGGATAAAATAGCAAGTATGAAAGTGGCTTTTGGTTGATCTTGGTTATGGTATTGATGGAGCATTTGATGGTAAAAATACTCTAGTCTTGCATTGTTTGATAATTGGTATGAAGTACTTGATGGTAAAAGTGCTTCTTTTAATTTTTGCTTAAAAGCATTTGTGATGCCTTGATCATTTTGTTTAGATGGATAATTTGGGACATTTGTAATGTCTTATATTCATTGCTTGATGTATGATATGAATTACTTGATGGATTTTAAATTTTTACTTGATGGCATTTGTAATGCCTTGATCCTTTCGGCAAGAATTATCTCAATTGGGTTGAACCCTTGAGAATTTATATTGATGAGCTTCTTATTTGTTGTTGGATATATATTGTAAAATTGCTTTTGGTGATGAAAAACTTGGCTTAATATCTTTTACAAGGGCCATATACATCTTCCTCAAACTTTAATGCCCGCCAAGTGTTTGACAAAATGCTTCTTTGAAAAATTCATCACCTACATGATTCTCTTGTTTTCAAAAGTTCCATATATATGTTGAGATCATGTTTTACTTGTCAAATGAGCTTTTACATGTTTTTACAAATGGTATTAACTCTTTTCCCTGCTTTTGGATATCTAAGCTTAAAATGATCATTAGCTCGATATATTGCGCACTTTGATATGAGAATTTGATGTTTCTATCGTGCTAACATTTTTTTTTGATGATTTCAAAGGGGGAGAAACAGGTTATAGGCTCATTAGCTCATAAAAGCTAATATAAGCTTGTGATAGAAGCTATAAGCTATGGTTTCTTAAAGCCATAAGTTGTGGATGAATTATGGATTTATCTACTTGTCTAATGATATTTGAATAACAGGGGGAGCTTTATAAGCTCTTGGTAATTATGCTTCATTTGTAGGAGTTGAGCTTTTAGCTTTTAGCTTTCGATTATTTTTATGAGCTTGGTTATTTGTCTATTACTGATGTGCTTGTTGATAGGGGGAGCTTGTGCCAATACATGGATAATATTTACTTCCTTATTTGGTTGCTTATGTTATTTTGGAAATTTTGGTCGCTTCTAAACGGTTAGATGTTTTTACCGGAAAATCGTTTTAAAAATTGTCCTCCTAATATTTCTAAAAATTGTTTTGGTTTGTAATCATCAAAATGGGGGAGATTGTTTGATACATGTTTTTATCTTAATTTTGATGATTTTATTTTTACACCAAAACAATGTTTTTAATTGTTGTCCTAATACTCCTAAATGATTTGAAATATTTTTACTTCTTATTCGGAGTATTTCTTCAAGTTTTATTTTAGATAAAATTGGACAACACTTTTAATGATTTTATGTTAATAAATCTTTACATCAAAACAAGGTTCCTAAATATTGTCTAAATACTCCCGATCGGTTTAAAATGTTTTTACTAAATTTCTGGAGTATTTCTTGAGGTTTATTTTCGACAAATATTGGACAACATTTCCGTCTCTTGGTCGACCGGTCGCCCTATAGGGCAACCCGTACCTGAAGATGATTTTTGGAACAAAAAAATGAGACGAAGGAAAATCACACCAGGTCGACCGGTCGCCCAGGGTGCGACCGGTACCTGGAGGTGTGCTTTTGAAACATAATCGTTTGAACTTGTAAATGCAATGAGGGGGACCGGTCCAACTAGGGGCCGACCGGTCGCACCCCTGGGCGACCGGTCGGACCCCCCATGGATCGGTCACCCTGTGTGATTTTGCTGTGCTTTCTTTCAATCTCTATCAGTGCGCGACCGGTCGCCCTAAGGTTTTGACAGCAAATTCTGACCGTTGTGCAGCAGACCAACTTTCCTTAAATTGTGGGATTGATTTCTAACAGCTATATTCTTGATTTTAATTGCATTTTTCTGTAGATTTTCAATCCCCAAGAGAAGCCTATACATGATCAATCATCTCCTATAAATAGAGGAAGTTTTGGAGCAACCAAAACAACAATTGAGAAACAACACAACAAGACACATTCAAAGAAAACACTTGTTCTTTCATTGTTATTATTCTTGTTGTAATTTGCCTAGCTTATCACTTTCACATCTTGAGGTCTAGGCTTTCATTTCTTGATTACACTTGCACTCAAATTGTAATATCATTTATTGAGTTGTAATCTTGATTTTGGTTATCATCCAACACAAGACATCCTTGTGAGTATTCTTGTGGTAAGAATACACTTGAGTGATCTAGGTGATAGATGTTTCAAGAGTGTGGTGCTCTTGAGGTGTTTGAAGAATTTGGTATTCTCCAAGATTGAAGATTGTGGTGATCCTCAAAGGTGTCGTTGAAGGAAGATTGTGGTAATCTTCAAAGGGAGATAGTGGTAATCTCCAAAAGTGGTGTTGAAGAAGAGTGTGGTGCTCTTCAAGGTGTTGTAAGTTGAATTTGTATTAATTGTGGCAATTAATAAAATTCTTTTTCCTTTTCGAAACCCATCCCGGATATACTGGGGTGGTAGAGCATGTAGTCCCTAGGTGGGGTGAAGCTCTATAAATGGACGTGTGTTGTTTACTTTCCGCACCTTTATTCTTGTCTTGGCGTATTTGATTCAAAAAAGAGGGCATAATCGAAAAGATGGAGATAATCTATTCACCCCCTGTAGATCATTGTAGCCGCTTGGACTTACAGAGCGTATACACGTGAGGTGAGTGATTTAAGCATGACAGACGAAAACCGACAACCATTGGAGAAGTTTGATATGGAGGCACTTGCAAACCTCATGAAGAAAGTAATGATCGAAACATATGGGAATCCCAGGGAGGCGCCGAAAATAGAGGAACCTGCTACTAGGGCACGGAGGCCGAAGAGTTTTGAGTTAGAGGAGTGGGTAGACGAGATTGATGATTTTGATTCCGAAAGGGAGCAAAATTATAATCCGGGTAGAGGTCGGCGCGGAGATAGGGGTGATCGGGGGCGTGAGATGGCAATTTGAGTAACATCAAAATGCAAATCCCCTCGTTCCAGGGAAAGAGTGATCCGGATGCATATTTGGATTGGGAGAGGAAAATCGAGAATGTGTTTGACTACCAAAACTATTCCGACTTGAAAAAGGTGAAATTGGCGTCAACTGAATTCTCGGATTATGCAAGTGTGTGGTGGGATCAATTAATGGTCTCAAGGAGGAGAAGCGGCGAGCGACATGTTTCCACATGGGAGGAGATGAGGAGTCTGATGCGACGTCATTTCATAGCAAACCACTATTATAGGGGCGTCTATCAGAGGTTGCAAAGGTTGACTCAGGGGTCGAAGAGTGTGGATGATTACCACAAGGAGATGGAGATGCTGATGGCGATGGCCAACATCGAAGTGGATCAGGAGGTTACTATGGCCAGGTTTATCGCGGGATTGAATACGCCTATAGCAGATGCCGTCGACTTAAATCATTGTGTCGATCTCGAGGAGATGGTGCATATGGCGGTGAAAGTGGAGCAACAACTCAAGAGGAGGGGCTTCAACCGGCAAGCACCAAACTCTAACTCCAATGCTTGGAAGTCAAACACCAACAAAAAGGAGGAGCAGAGTTCGAAGGTGATGGATCAAAGGAGGAAGGCGCCCGAGCCTAAACACGCAGTAAAATCGAACCTTCTACTGCTCGCACAAGGGATATTAAATGTTTTAAATGTCATGGATTTGGGCATATAGCTAGTCAATGTCCAAATAAGAGAGTGTTGGTGTTGCGCGAGAATGGGGAAATGGAGTCGGAGAGTGAGGGAGAGCAGGATTATAGTGATATGTCGGAGTTGGAGGATATTCCAGAGGTGTTAGAGGCGGCGAAGGGGGAGTCGTTATCCTTGGTGTCTCGGAGGGCGCTGAGTATTCAGCCTAAGTCAGATGAGGGAGTCCAGCGAGAAAACATCTTTCATACAAGGTATTTTGTCAATGTGTAGTGTCATCATAGATGGAGGGAGTTGCACTAATGTAGCAAGTGCAAATATGGTGGATAAGCTAGGAATTTCGACAATAAAACACCCACAACCTTATAAGTTGCAGTGGTTGAGCGACTGTGGGGAGATGCGGATAAGTAGACAGGCGAAAGTAGCATTTCAAATAGGGGGATATAAGGATGAGGTGTTGTGCGATGTGGTGTCGATGCAGGCGGGGCACATCCTGTTGGGTAGGCCATGGCAGTTTGATAGGAGGGTGCAACATGACGGCTACACCAACCAGTACACTCTTGTTCACAATCAAAAGCGATTCGTACTTCTTCCTTTAACTCCGAAAGAAATTTATGAGGATCAAGTGAAATCGAGAGTGGGAGAGGTAAAAGAAAAAGAGAGTTCGGCTAGTGAGCATAAAAATCAAAATAAAGCCGAGAAAAAGGAGAGCATAAGAGAAACAAGAGTGAGGGTCCAACTAAGGGTAGAAGTGAGGTTCGAGATATAGCCGGGAAAAAGTAGTGCAATAATTTTGAGAGGGCCGGAAAACAAAAAGGGGGGGAACGGCCATGAGGTAAGAAAGGAGGGAAAAATAAATTTGATGGCAAAAATGGGTGACCTTAGGAAAGCCACCACGAGTGGTTGTTCAATGATACTCTTGGTTTACAAGGGCACTTATTTATCTACTGACAGTCTTAACCCCGATTTGCCTAGTTCTGTCTTATCTTTGTTGCAGGAGTTCAAGGATGTATTTCCAGACAAGATGCTGGATGGATTGCCGCCTATTCGAGGGATTGAGCATCAGATTGATTTCATTCTGGGTGCATCACTGCCTAACCGGCCGGCTTACAGAACTAATACAGAGGAGACAAAAGGGTTGCAGCAGCAGGTTGATGAGTTTCTAAGCAAGAAACTCATTCGGGAAAGCATGAGTCCTTGTGCGGTTCCGGTACTACTAGTTCCGAAGAAGGATGGGTCTTGGAGGATGTGTGTGGATTGACGGGCTATTAATAACATCACTATCAAGTACCGTCATCCCATACCTCGCTTTGATGATATGTTAGATGAGCTCCATGGTTCTAGCATCTTCTCCAAGATAGATTTGAGAAGTGGGTACCATCAGATTCGGATGCGAGAAGGGGATGAGTGGAAAACGGCCTTTAAGACAAAGCATGGGTTATATGAGTGGTTAGTCATGCCTTTTGGGCTAACCAACGCACCTAGCACGTTCATGAGACTCATGAACCATGTTTTGAGAGCTTTCATTGGTAAGGTCGTCGTGGTTTACTTTGATGATATTCTCATTTATAGTAAATCATTGTACGAACACTTGGATCATTTGAGGGCCGTCTTAGAGGTATTGAGAAAAGAGAAGTTGTATGCAAATGTCATGAAGTGCACATTTTGTTCAGAGCAGTTGATATTCTTGGGGTTTGTAGTGAGCTCGAAGGGAATTACAGTGGATGAGGAGAAGATTAAAGTTATCCAGGACTGGCCTAAACCCACATCGGCCAGTCAAGTGCATAGTTTTCATGGACTTGAGAGCTTTTATCAGAGGTTTGTGCGAGATTTCAGTACTATCGCAGCACCATTGACGGAAACTATTAAAAAGAGTGTTGCGTTTCAGTGGGGCGAAGCCCAAGACAAGGCATTTGAGTTGTTGAAGGAAAGGCTAACACATGCGCCTTTGCTAGCATTGCGGAATTTTACCAAGGTCTTTGAGATCGAGTGTGATGCGTTAGGGGTTGGAATCAGTGCCGTACTAACGCAAGAGGGGCAGCCGATCGCATTCTTCAGCGAAAAACTGAGTGGGGCGGCCTTAAATTATCCGACGTACGACAAGGAGTTGTATGCTTTGGTCCAGGCCTTAAAAACATGGCAGCGCTATTTGTGGCCAAAGGAGTTCATAATCCACACCGATCACGAGTCCCTAAAGTATCTTAAGGGGCAGCAAAAGTTGAACAAGCGACATGCCCGTTGGCTCGAATTCATCGAGACATTCCCATACATCATCCGGTACAAGCAAGATAAAACTAATATTGTAGCAGACGCACTATCTCGAAGGTACACTCTTATCTCGACTTTAGATGCTAAAATCCTTGGGTTTGAACATATTAAAGAGTTGTACTTGCATGATCTCGATTTTTCTGAGTCGTTTGTTGCATGTGAGAAGGGGGCAGAGGGTAAATTTTATAAGCATGATGGGTTTTTATTTCGGGAGGATAAATTGTGCATTCCTGAGTGTTCTTTAAGAGACTTACTAGTGAGAGAATCGCATGGTGGGGGTCTTATGGGACATTTTGGGGTGGTCAAAATGTTAGCAGTCTTACAAGAGCATTTCTATTGGCCTCATATGAAGCGAGATGTTGAGCGTATTTGTAGTATATGTGTTACTTGTAGGCAAGCTAAATCCCGGGTCCAAAATCAAGGATTGTACACGTCCCTACCTATTCCGATGGCACCTTGGGCTGATATTTCTATGGACTTCGTTTTAGGGCTCCCGAGAACTAAACATGGGTCCGACTCTATATTTGTTGTCGTAGATCGTTTTTCGAAGATGACACATTTTATTCCATGTCATAAAACTAATAATGCGTCTTTGATTGCCGATTTGTTCTTTAGAGAGGTTGTAAGGCTGCATGGTATGCCTAGAACCATTGTGTCTGATAGGGATTCTAAGTTCTTAAGTTACTTTTGGAAGACCTTGTGGGGGAAATTGGGGACTAAATTGTTATTTTCTACTACAGGTCACCCCCAAACGGACGGTCAAACGGAAGTAGTCAATAGAACTTTGTCCACATTGTTAAGGGCTATTATTAAAAAAAACATTAAAACTTGGGAAGAGTGTTTACCGCATGTTGAGTTTACTTATAATCGTGCTGTGCATTCTGCATCGAAGTTTTCACCATTTGAACTCGTTTATGGTTTTAATCCGCTAACCCCCTTGGATTTATCAGCTTTACCTGTTTCTGAGCATGTTAACTTAGATGGCCAGAAGAAAGCTGATTTTGTGAAACAGTTACATGAGAAAGCAAGGCTCAACACCGAACGACGAATAGAGCAGTACACGGTACAGGCTAACAAGAATCGAAAGAAGGTGGTGTTCGAACCAGGCGATTGGGTTTGGGTGCATATGCAGCCCAAACGTTTCCCGACACATAGGAAGTCCAAGCTGCAGCCGTGAGGGGATGGACCGTTTCAAGTGCTTGAGCGAATCAATGATCATGCCTACAAGATAGACTTGCCAGGCGACTATGGTGTTAGTGCTTCTTTCAATGTTGCCGATCTTAGTCCTTTTGATGTCAATTCAAAAAATCCTTCTCAAGAGGAGGGGAATGATGAGAATCCATGGACGAAGGATACAATAACAGTGCCAGTTGGTCCGATAACACGGGCTCGAGCAAGGAAGTTTAAGGATGCACTTAATAGGCTGATTCAAGTCGTACAAAAGGAGGCCGAGAGTGCGTTGCCAGTAGAGGAAGAGGTTTGGGTGGTCCAGTTGATTGGCGTCATCGACATTACGGAGTCCACCTCAGACTAAGCGAGCTAAAGATGCCGAGAATACGAGTCACTTTGTGTCTTGAAGACATTGTAATCTAGTCTCATTAGTGTCTTGTGTTCAATTATCTTAGTTAGTTGTAATTTTCAATTATTTTGGAGTTGTTTTGATGTTTGGAGGCCGAGAAAACCTTTAGGGCCGCGTCTTAGGTTGTTATTTTGAGTTCGGGACGAAGAGGATGTCGAAATAGAGCATGCGCAGGGCAACACGCGGTCGTGCTCAGCGATCAGGCCGTGCTCACCGATACGTGTTAAAATTGACGGCCGTGCTAAATTGGTTGGTGAGTTCGAGTTCCAAAGCAACACGGCCGTGTCGAAAACACGCGTGAGAGAAAGATTTACGCACGGTTTCTAGCGGAGAACATGGCCTGGCTGTGTCTCCCGACACGGCCGTGTCGCGGGACGCTGAGTTGACTTTTTCACGTTTTTTTAGTTTTTGAGTTTCCTTTTTCGGTTTATGTTGTTTCCTAGTAGGATTAGGGTTTGGATCCCTTATAAGGGTGAACACTTATTGTTTTCATTATCAATCAATACAATTAACATTTTTACTCTAAAATTTGAGTGTTTCTCTAAGTGCTTCAAGATTTGTGTTCTTGTTGCAATTATCGACTTATCAGGCAATAATCCATAATTTCTTATGGCGTCTTCGCATACCGAGGTTCTTGCTTTGCTAAGCAACGGGTCGAGGTTTCCACCAATTTAACCAAACTAGTGAAGATCTTGGGTTAACAACATATTGTTGTTGGGTCGTATGCACAATTGTTGCTGCGGTTCACATCAAAAAGAGAAGATACTTATGCAATCTGAGATACACAAGAGAAATCAAGCAAAGCAAAGCAAAATCTCTCAATTCATATCATCAAGCCTAAACTCGAAGGAAATTGGTCCAACATATTCAGTGAAGGAAAGACAACTTCATTTGTTGAAGAGGAAAAACTTGTTTCAAAGAACAAGGGGTCTACTCTCCAAGGTTGAAGGAGGAGTAGTAAGGTTCCAGATCGAACCAGAGACTTTAAACTCTTTGCAGGGCTGTGTGAACAAATCCAAGAGTTTGAAGGAGCTGAAGTAGCAGGACAACCGTCTTGTGAAGAAGCTGAGTCCTAGGATAAACTAGCCGTGTGATCAAAGCTGTCTCGGACTGTAACCATTTTGTGACAAAGTCAAAGTTACATTAGTGGATTCCTCCAGGGATTGGAGAAGAGTGGATTAGAGGAATTACCCCATCCTCAAACCACTATAAAATTGCTTGTGTCTTTTACATTCATCATACTTCCTTTCTTGCACATTATTATTGTTGTTTGTTAATTTGCTAAGTCAACTGATAATAACCAAGCCTAAACAAGTGTTGAAAACCATATTCAATACTAAGGGTGAAAGTCTTCCGCTGTTAAAAACTAAGTCAACTGATTATTTAAAGAGTTAACCGAATCAACTGAGTTATACTATCAACAGCTCAGTTGAGTTTGTTGAGTGGCTAACTCTGTTGTGTAAGTAAACTAAGCTATCCACCAAGGACCCAGCTGACTTGAGTCTATTCTGAATTTATAAAAAGGACTAAAATCGAAAAGTTGGTGAAGTTTATTCAATCCTCCCCCCTTTCTAGACTTTATATATCACCCCTTGAGACCTACATGTGGTATTAGAGCGGTTAGTTCATTGAGCTTTCTGCACTAGTTACTGAACTAGATCTCATTCTTTTTCAAAACAAACAACATTTTTAGTTTTTAAAGCTTTTCTTTTAAAGTAAGTTATTATCATGGAAGCAAATCTAACTCGCATTCCTATGTTTACTGTTGAAGAATTTGATGACTGGAAAATACGCAAGTAGGCACACCTGTCAGCCTTACATGATAAAATGTGGTTCGTCATTGAGGATGGGCCGCTATAAATAATGAAGGTGAACACAACTGTTAGAGCTCCTGCTCCTGAAGGCTGCCGATGCACTGATGCACGAGGTTGTTGCGGTTGCGTGGCGCATGTGTGTCTTCTTACTATACCTAGACCTGCTATGGTAAAAAAGCCACGATATGAGTGGACCAACGAGGATAGAAAGAGATATAACTTGAAAAATGTTGCCAAGGACATTAACATAAAACCCTCGATAAAGCCATGTTCAACAAAGTGAAATCTGTTGAGCGACAAAGAAATATGGGAGAAACTTACTTTAATTTGTGAAGGACATGAAAATTAAAGAGAATAAATTAATCATTCGAAAAGTTTGAAAATTTTAAAATGCTTGCGGTGAAAGTGGATCAAAAGATTCACAAAGATAACCAATGAGCTCAAAGAATATACACGAAAGAAATGTGTATGAAAATTCTCGAGTCACTCCCAAGATGAAGGTGATGGCTTTCAGACATTCAATGGACCTTATAATAACATCCAACCATGAGTTCTCGGAAAAAGCTTATGAATTCGAGTTGAAAAGAAAGGAGCAAAAAGAGGCAGTTGTACCGAAGATAGCTACACTCATGGCTGGAGAGTCCAAAAGAGCTGAATCCAAAGAAGCCATTGACCAGGAAGATATTACCCTTATGGTAAAGAGATTCAACAAGTTCTTCAATAAGAACTACAAAAGAAACAAGGGTGAATCATCCAGGAGACACTCAACACCTTCCAAAGCAAGGAAAGATAGACCACTAGGGATGGAAACAAGGTGGGTCTGAGATGGATTTAGCCAAACCCAGGACCCGCCCCGCGAAGGAAATACTGGACCTGGACTCGCCCCGCCCCGCCTTAGGGCCCGCCCTGCCCCGCCCTACATTGGATCCGCGACCCGGCGGGTTCAACCCGCCAGAATCAAATTAAGCCTGAATCGAAAATTTATTTGCAAGTCTTATGTCAGACATGCATTTGCACACTAATCCAATAGTGCTTCTGTTCATTTGACAAATGTTCCGAATTTTATATAATCCCTCCCTCCCCGCACTTAAATCACACAATAACCTCAATGAGTAAAAATAAAAGAGAAGGAAAAATACGTCCCTGAAAAATGCGAAAATTGATAAGTGGTGCCATAATCACATCCGCCTACAAGTCTACAAAAACCATATGGAAAAGAAAACACAAAACCAAAATGGAAAAACTCGATTACTGAAAAATAGAGAACATGCAAACATACACACACGAATTTAATACACACAAAAAGAAAGAAAAGAGAAACAAAAAACACGGGGCAATGTCACTGATCAGCCGCCGGCGTTGGCGGAGGCGAGAAGGGTGAGAAAGACATGTTGGCCTAATTTTGTTCAATGTTTTGGACTCAAGTGTCAATGGACTTGACCCATACATTCATGTATCACATAAGTCAATGTTTGTTCTCGCGCGCGACACAAGCACTGCATCAGGTTGTCGCGGTACATAAGTCAATGTGCACCGCACTTTTTTTTATTTCAATATTTATTTAATCACTATTATATATATATTTATACAAAGAAAAATTCAATCAAACCATTAGATACAATTAGTCGAGAAAATAAAAAGAAAAGAAAAATAAAAAGGAAAAAACTTGGGTTGCCTCCCAAAGTGCTTATTTAATGTCGTTAGCTTGACGATACCTACAGAGAAAGTCACAGCGGGTCATCGAGCAAGACCTCTATCACCACCTTAGAATTTTTATTCGGCTGGCTTGCACTTCGAATCATATTGTCTTCCTGCCACATGACATCTTTCACGGCAGACTCGGTAGAGTCAATAATAAAATTATCATTCAAGACACTTGTAGGATTACGAGCCATATCAAAAATTGAAAACATTACAGTTTTTCTCAAGACATTCAAAGCGTAATATTTCTTCATCTCTTTTGCCTTATTTCAATTGTTGGGTGATTATTATTGTTGCATGATGATGTTTATGATTGTTTTTCTTCCTTCAATTGAGATTATGATCCCAACCCCAAGCATGAACTAATTTTCTTGTTCTAGAATTATGATGATTTGATTCAAACAAACAAGCATGAGTATTGACTAATTGATTTGCTTTCCTGAATAAATGTTTTTACTTGATGATTAACTGTGTGGCAAGCTTTTGATTGTTTTGAAGGAATGATTGAGATTAAGTGAAGATATTATTCCTGGACTAAATTTATTTAGGGGTTAGATACGAATCAGAAATGTATTATCTAACATGGCTTTATGAAAATAGAAAATTATGTGGGGATAGTCCTAATCTGTGAATACGTGAGTTATCAGATCCAGGCCTAGTTTTACCTATTTGTTATATTTGTTAACCACTTGATTAATTAGTTAATATTCTGCATGCAAATTTGATGCGATGATTCTGAAATCTTAGACTTTCATTCTATATCGTTTTTCTTCGGGCTTAATTGTGTTGAGTTTAATTGGTCTTTTTACTTGTTTTTCTTTAGTTAATTAAAAATCACCAATTTGATTAGAGTATTTAGGATTTATTTTCTATTTATTATAATACATAATAATTATTTGCGGTTAAATCTTCCTTGAGAGAGACGACTTGTGGTTAACTTGCTACCATATAATTAATCTCGTACTCTTGCGAGCATCGCTAGATTAATTTAGGTATTTAACGGCCGAACAACATACACCTACAACAAAGGTGATGTCTGGCCTACTGGCTATTAAATAGAGCAAAGATCCAATGGGAGCTCTATATCTTGTTTGGTCAATAGCTTTGCCCTCTGCATCCATATCCATCTTGGCTGAAGTATTCATGGGAATCTTTACATATGACTTCTCTTCCATACAAATTCTTCATTAAATCTAGCAGCAGGCTCTGCCAATTTCAGCTTCTTGGCTACAGTTGGTTTTCGGGATACACCTGCGCGCTTCTTATTAACAATTGGAGAGAAAACTGGAGTTTGATCTTTCTCGGCTATGGGGGCAGGTGCTGGGTCTTTGTCGGCTGCTGTGGTAGGAGTAATTTCGGCGATTAGGGCAGAAGCTTTCTTTTTCTTTGGAACAGGCTTAGGAGATGGGGATTTCGCTGACGCAGCTATGTCCATGGGGACAAGATCAGCTGATTCTCCCTCACTCGTAGCCAACTTCTTTGCACGGGCTTGGCATTGGGAAACATAGATGTTTGCCCTGAACATCTTCTTGTTAACGTTAAAGGGTTTCCCATTCCGGAGAGGAATACCCTTTACCTCCAACATTCCATCTTTACCTCGACATATAACCAAGTGAGTACTAAACATTCCATCTTTACCTACGGACATGTTCAAAGACATTCATCACAACTTGCCAAAAACAAACTCGGCCCAGTTAACATTCTTCTCCTTCATTATCGTTGCCATCACTATCAACTTAGTCCGAGAAAGCTGATTGAAAGATCCAAATTTCATATCGACACACTTAGCCACCACATCCCTTAACTTGTGGTAGTCTTCTTTTATTAGCGACTTCGTCGCAGTGTAGTTGGGCTTCGCAGAAGCCTCTGGTTTGGCTATCTCCTTGCAGGCAGCAGCCAAATCAACATTCTTCTCAGTTATCTCCTTCAGACAGAAGAAGGGAGATAACAGTTAGCAGTTAAGTCCGCATCAGTCAAAAAAGGTTTATAACCAAGTCCTAATTTTGATTGCTCACTCCTTTGTACATCAAGAATTTTTGTGAGTTTATCGGTACTCAAGTTGAACATTGTACATTTTTTTCAAACTTTCAATTTCTTTAGTGAGCAATTGTTTTTCGGAATCAAGACTTTTGACTTTAGCAAGAGTAATTGAATGAGCATGGTCAAGTGATTCGTAAGAAGTAAATAACTTGTCTTTTTCTAATTTTAACTCTTTAAAGTCCTTTTTCAAATTTTTATATTTACAAATCATGTCTCTAAACTCATTTTGTAAATCATCATAATCACATTGTAATTCATCAATTAAAGACGAAGAAGAAGTGTTAGAATGTACCTCATTGTTCGCATCGTCTATGGCCATGAGACAATGTTCGGTTTCTTCTTCATCATCGGATGTTGCAAGGAGTTCATCCCATGTTTTGACATCTGCATTTAATGCCTTTTTTGCTGGAAAGAAATTCTTTTTCTTTTGCTCCTCCTCCACCATTTCGGGCAATCAGCGATAAAGTGCCCAGATTTCCCACATTTAAAACGAGAATTGTCTCTTGCCTTTCTTGCCTTCTTTGAGATATACTTCATAAATGAGAAGATTTCCAATAAGCTCGTCAAACTTGAGAGTTTCAAATTTTTAGCTTCCATAATCGCCGTCACCTGTTCGGACCAAGAACCGGGAAGAGCATTTAAGACTTTTGTTACCTTGTCTTCTTTGGAGATGACTTTCCCAGGCGCCAGTAGAGGATTGACGATGTTGTCAAGCCTTTCCACCATTTTTGAGATGCTTTCTCCTTCGAACATAATGAAGTTTTAGAAGTCTTTAACAATCGTGGTTCTTCTAGCTTGTTTGACCTTCTTAGTTCCTTCATATATAGTTCCGAGTTTTCCCCATATTTCATGAGTGGACCTTATTCCTCGAATCATATTATACTTTGGTAGCGGTAGGAGAGCAATGTAAAATATTTAAAACTTTACAATTGGAGAAGGACTTGTCATTTTCATCGAACTCATTGAAGCTTTTGAGAACCGATGTGCCATCCTCCAATTTCATTGTTGGTTGGGCAACTACTTCGATGACCGCATTCCAAATATCAAATCCACAACCTTATAGGAAGCATTCCATCCGATCCTTCCAAAAGGCGTAGTTATTGGCATCAAAGAGTGGTGGCTTGTTGGTGGAGGCATCGGTTGTGAGGTAGCTTTCGTTCGTAGACATAGATCTCCTCTTTACTTGCAAAGATAAAACGAGCTTGCCAAAACGTTTGGCTCTAATACCACTTGTTAGTCCAAGTAGCTACAAAAACCTAGAGGAGGAGTGAATATGTTTTTCCAATTTTAAGATTTACACCCCTCATTTTTGATTATGAAGATGGTGAATAGGTAGACGTGTAAAAATTAAATCAACACACAATGATTTAGAGAGCTTCAACCCACATAGGGCCTATGTGCTCTACCACCCGATATGTCCGAATGGATTTTGAAAAAGAAAAAAGTTTATTAATAGATACCAAACTATTACAACCTTCACCTTGAAGAGTACCACACTCTTCTTACAACACCATCTATGAAGATCACCAAAATCTTCTTACAACAATGAAGAGCACCAAACTCTTCAACACCTAGATAATCAACCAAGTATGTTCTTACCACAAGAACACTTAACAAGTATGTCTTGTTTTGGATGATTTTAACAACTCAAAAGATGAATACAACTTTGCAAGTGCAAGTGTAATCATGAAAGAAAGTCTATCAATCAAGCTATAAACGTGATGTGCTAGGTTTAATACAACAAGAATGTGAAAATGAAGACTTAGAGAAAATTTGCTGATTTATTGTTTTAGCTTTGTAGATTGAAGTGTTGTGTTTGATCCTTAAAATTCTTCATCTATTTATAGGAGAGCTTCAAGATTGGATCTCCAACATAGGCTCCTACGTCTTTACTTTTGTCTACAAAAGAAGGATCAAAAGATCTACAAAAATGGTTAAGAAATGATAAAGCAAATCTAACCGATAAGTGGCTGAACAACGGATATAATTTGTTCAAAAATCATAGGGTGACCGGTGCTATATTGATAATTTATTGAAGCTCGAAACACTTATTCTATAATAACATCGTATTCCAATTTTATTGAAGCGACCAAAAATCAAGTTATTTCTATCTACTAAAAATCGAAAAAAAAAAAAATAAAATAAATTTGTGCACCCCACAAGTATTTTCAACATCTTTAGAAGCAACCTTAGACACATAATCTCAACATGCTTCTTCAATATTAAATGCGAATAAAGTTTTAAAAACCAATTCATGCAATTCTATGGGTTCAAATTCCTAATATCATTTACTCCCCAGTCGGTCGTGGTGCGTAAATGATTGATTAATAACAATTGTACTGCAGTCGAACGTTACAACTCTTATTAACTCCAAAAATATTTGTGAATTGAATGACTACCCACAAACACGCTGTCACACATGTTCATGTCCGAATTCGATTTTCGTCTTCTAGAACTCACTTGGTCGGATTATGGATTAGAAGTATGACACGCAAATTATTGACAAATAAAAAGAAATTATAAGTAAGTGCTCAAATTCATAAAATAGAACACATGAAGCAATTAAGAAACTAAGTAATCATATTTTAATACAAATCCACGCTTTCTATTATGCCCCTAAGATCCGAAAAATATGCCAAACATTGATTACAAACTCAAAGACAAATCCGAATCAATATTATGAAATCATATAAGCACGAGACAAAACTCAAAGTTCAATATTATGAAATCATATAAGCATAGACATTTAAAAAGAAAACCCCTTCTTGTTAGGATGGATTCCCTTCCAAGTCCTCGAAGCTCTTGTGCTCCCTGATGCGAAAGCTTTGTGGTGTTCTTCGCGACCTAACCTTTTGCTCTAAGAAGCTCTTTGATTCTTCGGTTCCTATATTATTTGATGTGTTTTTGCTGTATGAAGTTGTATGGAATGATGAATTTTTGTGCATAGCCTTGGGTACCTTTTATAGATGCTTGGAGAGATCACTTACAAAATTTGAGTAGGAAAAAGAGACCAATTCAGCCCCGATATCGTCAGACGCCCGTGTTATCCCACACTGCGGGTTGTGCGATCGGAAATATATCTCGGGGTCTTCATGAGTGTTGTAGAGCATTCTTTTAGCTTTCCATGGCAACTTGAACCACCTCAATATCAATTTTATAGAGGAAGTTATGGCCAAATTACTAAACCCCGCCAAAGGCTTTGGAAACTTTGTTAGCGCATTTTGACATTTTTTGAAGGAAATTCCTTTTTGTTTGACCGTTCATGCTTCTTTCCTTCATATCTTTCCTCGTACCTTGTCTTTTTACACATAATTTGAAACATGCTATCATCTTTTGTCCAATTTAGCTCCATTTTCTGCAAAATTCGAAAGAGTACACAATATCATCCCCAACAAGGAAACTAAGCAAAACAGACTAAATATGCACAAATGCATCAAATATATATTATTTTAAACCCTCAAATGCACTTATATTTTACACTCATCAGTGAACGATTGCTATGTTGAAAATTCAAGAGTTTAAACCATTGAAAAAGATTTGACACTAGTTGCCATTGGGTGGGGACCGGTCGACAGGGTAGGGACGACCGTGACCTTTAGTGTGTGACCGGTCACCCTTGAAACAGAGTGGTTTAAGCCAAAAATCAAACATCCTAGGCACCGCTCGCCCTCTAGGGTGATCGGTTGACCCATCGTTTGACCCACCGCAATTTACCCACTGGTTGACCACCCTCAACATGTTTCTCTGTTTCCAAGTTTGAAACACGTTCATGTATGGGTTACCCTATAAAGCAACCGATTGACCTCACTACTGAGAGAAGTTGTTCGATTTTTGTCAAAAATAAAGTTCAAGGAGTACTTCAAAAACTTAGTAAATATCGTTGAAAATATTTTGAAGTATTTGGACAACATTTGGGGATATTGTTTTGGTATAAAAACTCATTTATATGAAATCATCAAAATCATGATAAAAATATTTTTCTAACAAACTCCCCCTTTTGATGATTACAACCCAAAACAATTTTTAAAAAGCGATTATGTTTTCCTGGCCAAAAATAATCTATCTGTTTTAAGCAACACTTATCAATACAAAAATCCATAAGGGAAAGGAGCAAAGATTTTTCAAAACAAAACATGATAGATAGATATCAAAGTGCGCAGAAGGATAAAAGCGAGCAATTATCATGACAATATCATGCTTTGAGTACAAAGAATCATAAAATCATTTAAAGAACATGAGAGAGATACACAATCATGATCAATATGTGGATTGTAATCAATTATAATCAAGAAGACCATACAAAAGATGCAATTTTCATTGAAATATTTTATCAAACACTTGGCATGCATAGATAGAAATCTAAGATGTATATGTCATTTGTATATCTAATCGAGCCAAAAATACAATTGCAAGTCTAATCTATGGCCATAGTCCAACACGCCTACTCACTTTGTTCGTCCCTTTTTACCAATATTGTTTTCAATGTTAAACTACATCTCCTCCAATATATGCATCTCTATAAGCTCAAGTTTTGGGATAAGAATATGTCAAGTTAAAGCTTAAAAAATGGCTAACAATAAAAAAGCTAAGGCTAAAATTGACTAGGGAATCATGAGTTCATAGGTAGACTTTTTAGGCTAAGTAGGCTAAAACAAAATGGTTTTAAATCATCTTCAAATATTGCACACACGTGGTTTCAATAAAGATAAAATTGTATTTCTATATAAAAAAAAGATACCATTGCAAGTTCTAGAGTTCAAACAACATGATTTTAATCATATCCAATTAGCCAATTACCCATATCCGGAATTGAGGTAGCATCCAAATTTGAGAGTTTAATTTTAATCATATTCGCATGAAGAAGCCAATAGTTACACCCATCAAACCGAATCATCTTCATTGCACACAGACATCCAAATCGATCTTTCTCCCCCATCCATAGTCGCATAGATGCTAAAATCTACATTGAAGTGCTCGGCAATAGGTGTAATCAACCCTCCAATGCAAATCCCCCTTTTCACTTTATTCTTTACCCGAACAAACTCTTTAGTGATGAATGCTCCAAAGATTGGGCACCACCTCATTTCCCAAGGCCATACACCATAATATAAACAATTCATCTCAGACGAAATACCCCCTTGCTATCTTCCCTAGCGAACACCATTTTCGCGAATGTGCGTTGCACATATCGGAAAATAAGGTTGTTAATATTCAAGCCTTCGAGGTACCCAATGTATATATTCTACGCCTCGTTATCTCCTTCCAAAAATCAAGCATATCAAACTTTTCATGCTCCTCCACCCGATAAGTCGGAAATTGATAAATAACATTCAATTCATCAATAGAAAGCTATCTTGCCTCATTAGCCATTCTAAATCTCATTCCCATTAAATTCCTTCTTCTAATCACCAACTCAAAGCTCCTCAAAAATTCAAGAGACAATACCACATAAGATAGCTAATTCTCATTTAACAACACATCCCAATCAATTCGGCCCACATAAAGAACTAAAATCATTCAATAATCCTAAAGTAGTAAGGCATTGTTCATGGGGATACCTTGTCAAAAATTCGGTCCTTGATGAAGAGATTCTCCCAACGAGCTCGGTGGGTCTCATTCGTGATAACAACATTGGAGAACTCTACTTGGTTCATCTTGTATTTGGCCTGGGTTCCAAAGTTGGCTCTCTTCTTCTTCTTGTGTTTCTTCTAACCCCATTTCTATTCCTTTTGAAGCCATGGATTTGGATGTGAAGCTTTTAGGATTCTTGAAATTTTCGAAAATAGCCTCCCCCCCAAACTTGAAGAAGACTAAATGAAAGTAGAGAATTGGAAGAAATTTGTGGTGGGTTTCTCGAAAGGGAGAAGTATATAAACCCTAGCTTGCAGATTTGAAGTAGGAGTTGAAGAATTCTGACGATGGAATGGTGTATTTGTATGAAAATTCCGGTCTTAGGGTTTTGAAAGGAAGAAGTGAGAAAAATTTGGAGTGTTTGAACTTAAAAGGGGAAGGAAATCTGGCCCGACTGGAATACACAGTCCGTATATTAAAACACAGTTGGACTATGTATTATGTCATTGTGTTCTGTTCTCTATGCGGACCAAATACATGGTCGTGAATTATTACACGGCCAGCCCATGTATTTGGTCTCTGTTTTGCCAAAATACATGACCATGTAATAATACACGATCGTGTATTCTGTGTTTTGATTTTTCAATTTTTTTTAATAAAAACCCGGAGTGTGTCATGACGCCTCCCACACAACTCACAAAAAAAACTAAAAACTAAGTTAGTAAAAAAAATTCTAAATCAAATTAAACCAAGGCGATTAAAAATCTGGGTTGCCCGAAAGCGCTAAGTTTTATGTCTTCAGCTAGATGCCTGATTCTCTTATTGCTTCCTCTGAAATGTTTCAATTATTGTCTTTGGGCCCTCATATTCTGTACCACTCCTCAGATGAATAGCATTGCATTGTTCCCCTGGGTTAAGTTCCATATCGCTTGGGAATTTGCCCTTTTAATATTGACCTCTCATTGCTGTAGCGATTTGGGCTACTTATGTCTTCAAAGACTTGCAACCTTGCATTGACGTTTGTGTTTAATTGAGCAAACTTGTTCCTCTATCCTATATATCTTAGTCTCATCTTAATTCAGTCTAGCTCTTGTCTCTCAAATGAACAAAGCTAACATCTCTTTTACAAACACTCTTTTTGCTCGAATCCACCCTACCTTGATTTCCCACATTAAAACCCGAAGGTGACTCGCAAACGTTTCTATTATTGGCATAAGCGAGTTTTTATGGTTCCACACCCCATGATAATGCGTGGGTGTCGATTGTTGCAATAGTTGTTGTTGAAGTTCCTTTGCCCCACAAAATTTTCTTCTTCCTCAACAAGCGCAGGTCTCTCTGAGTCACCTTTGGATCACGATCACATTTCATATTAAGCCACGATCACTTGTTCGGTGAGCATGGCAATGTTATCCTCATCTTGGACCTCCACCACACGTTTGGCATTGGATCTCTCGATGGCCACAGAATCGCTATTTGCCATCTCCTCAAGTAATTATAATGCCTCGTTCGATTATTTCCCTAGTAGGGCATCTCCAAATGCAACATCTATAATAGTTCTCATGTTTCCACTTAAACCATTATAGTAGCATTCTACTAGTTGGTAATCGGGATATCCGTGTTGAGGCACTTTCTCAACATCTCCCTAAACCTGTCTCATGCCTCATATAACGACTCTCCATCAAGCTACCTAAACCGAGCGATTTCACTTTCTAATGCAGTGTCTTTTCTTGGGGAAAGTACTCACCGAAACCTTGACTCGTTCAACCCAATCAGAGTGGGCGATGTCAATGAAGATAACCATCCCATGCCTTAGAAGGAACTCATGGATGGCCTCCCCTCTAGAAGCTGCGAGGTAAAACTCTTTGATGGCTAAACCTTTCTTCTTAGGGGGAGGCGTAGTGAGAATGCAAAAAGGCGGCATCGAACGATATCCTTAGAAACACCATTCATTTTTACTGTGTCGTAAATTTCTATAAATAGCGCCAGATGCGCATTCGAATCCTCTACGGCTCTACCCAAACTGGTTTTGCGACACCATCTAAATCAACTCAGGTTTTATTTCAAAATTATTTGTGTTAATCGGTTGATGGGCCACCCCCATACCTTTGATTAATCGATTGACGGCCACTACCCTTCACACGAGCCTCTCGTCTATCTGATTCTATCTGGTCACCCCCGGTGGATGCCCCTCGTTGTTTCTATTATTCACCACATCCCTATCGTTTCCATCTGCCATCACTTTTGATCTTTTTTATAAATATTTGTTGTCTTTTCGATTTCTAAGTCGATTGGTATTGGTTCAATAGATCGAAACATGTGATCATGCACTACCGCACTCAATAAAAATAATGTTAAAAACAAAACAAAAACAAAAAATTAATGTTTCAACTAATATTGAACTACTTATTACTATATCTATGTAGAATCTTTCGATCTCGACAACAACGCCAAAAACTTGATCGTGAAAATATTTTCACTATACCGCAAGTGTACGGTGTAGTTAAAAGATAGCAAATGAGCAAGATCGTATTCTTCGAGGATTAAATACAAAACACATAATGTAAAACAAATATCATATTTCAATTTTATTGAAGCGACCAAAATCAAAGTGTTGTTTATCCAAACTAAACCTAAGTTGTCAAATAAAATATCTATAAATTGTTAAAGACCAAAACTTCACAAGTTTTTAACAAATACGAAAGCAATACTAGGAACATAATCTCAACATGCTTCATCAATATTAATTCCAATTAATGTTTCATTAGAACCACTTTCTGTGAATCTATAAGTTCAATTCATAAAGTAGTGTATTCTCCCTCCCGAAGAAAATAAACAGTTGATTAATACCAGTTGCCAGTATCCCTACTCCAAAATTAATATTAACTCCCAAAAGTTATAAGTCTCCCGACTCTATACCCGTTTATGTTATGAATTTGTTCTTTCGTAAGTTAGAACCCGTCTCTATAATTATGAACTAGTAAATAAGACATTCAAATTATTGATCAGATAATCTACAAGAAATAAGCACTCAAATTCATAAATAGAACACAATAAACCAATTAAGACAAACAATCAAATTATAATTAACATGAATCCACAGTTTTGATTATGCCCTAGGATCAAGAAGTTTAGCCAAACATAAGTGAAAACAAATTCATAGACAAACTTGAAATCAAATAAGTTGACATTGTAGGTCTCAAGGGTGTGAGTAAGGTTTAGAAGGAAATGAATAAACCTTACCAACTTTTCGATTTTAGTCCTTTTAAAATATTACGAGTTAAATACACACTATGTTCTTGATGGACAACTAGGTTCGTTAACCAAATAGAGTTAGCCACTCAACGGACTCAATTGAGCTATTGATATAATAACTCACAATTTGTTTAGTCTAAACCTTAACTTGTGATGAGATTTTCACGGAAGACTTAACACCCTTGAATTTGGTTTAAGTTTGTTTTAACACTTGGTTTTAGCACTTTGTTAATTATCAATTGAATAGCAAATTATCGTGAGATATTAAATGATATGCGAGTAAATCTTTGAAATGTAAATGACACAATAATTTTTATAGAGGTTCAAGATGGGGTAATTCTTCTAATCCTCTCTTCTCCAACTCCTAGAGGAATCCACTAAGTATTGATCGCAGTACAAAGTGGTTATCATCCCGGATGCAAGTCTTGATCACACTCGCCGACTTGATCCTTTGGGACTCGATCCGAGATGCCTTGGTCACCCAAATTGGCTTCTCGTCCGACTCGAACTTCTTCACAGGCAAACTGCCTTTGCTACTTCACTTACTTGCTCAAGCTTCTTGGATTTGATCACGAAGCCCTCCAATAACTTGAGACCTGGTTCGACCTTGAACCTTTCTACAATCCTCCTTGGAATGTAGACCCCTTTTGATTCTTCAAAAGTTTCCTCTTCAACAGTTTGAAGTTGTCTTTCCTTCACAAACTTGGTGTTGGATTGATTTCCTTTCAAAATTTAGGCTTGAGGATTTGCTTGAATAACTTGAGAATATTTTTGCAAAGTTACAACTTGAATGATAGCTTGAATGTTCGGGGTTTAGGTGACCTTTTCTCAAAGTGATTCCTCCGCCTTTTATAGTGAGCTTTCAAAAATCTGCGTTGAAGAGATAGGTTGATTTCAAAAGTCACTTGTGTTCGTTGGCTTGTCTTTTGCAATCCTTGATATTGACATTTCCTCATATTAAATAAACCTTCACTTTTTCGAGTCCGACACAGTGCGAGCTTCCCATTGGTTTATTCCTTTTGCACGCTTCCTCGGGGGATCGAGCACTTTAAGATAATGCAAAGCATGGAAGTATTACTTATTAAGTAACCTTCTTGACTTACGTACAGCGGATTCTTTTCGATTGTCTTGACTTGACCGCAGTTCTTAACTTCCCCAGGTGACTTCGAGTCGGCTCCAATCATGGATGACTCATCCGTCCACTTCAACTTGAGACTTGGCTATCTTGAGTTGACTTGACCGACACTTCACACAAACAGTATCATAGTTGCTACTCCTTGATCGAGTTCTTGTCTTCTTTTCCTTGCTATACTCACCGCTTCACACAAATGGTGTCTTCATCCCAGTCTTGATTGACTTCTTGTATGTCCAGCGTAGGCGACTTGACTCAAATAGTACAACCCTATCTATTACAATACAAATTACAAAGAAAATGGGGTGCCAACTTTCTATTCTAAGTTTTACATGGCATTCATCAAAATCTAAACAATAAATTCCCAACAATTTCCCCTTTTTGATGATGCCAAAACTTAAAGCATTCATACAAAATGTAAATAGCAAATATACATACAGTAATGTACAAACAGAGAATGTATGCGTAGAATTGATCCTTTTATTGATCATAACATTCTTTTCCTTTACACAACAATGTTTACAAAGTGTATCGAGAGCAACATGGTATTCTATATCTAAGCAAAAATATAGAAATTGCATAACTTTTATTTATCATACAAAAGACTTACACATAAATGCATTTACAATAGTAAAATAGATGAAGGGGTGGAAGAGCGCTACCCGAAAGATAACGGATAAGAGTACCATAATTCCTAGTCTCATTTCCCAGTCAAAAGAATGGATAGGTAATAGGTTCTACCCTTAGGAGAAGGGTTTGCAGGCTATTTCTCTTCGCAAAGAACACTTCATCGTCTTGCTGCCTCCTTCTTTCCTCTTCACTCTGCCTTCCTTACGGTCTCTTTCTCTTCTTTTCTTCTTCACCGCTTTTTCTTTTTCTCGTAGGCTTTTCCGGCGCTTCATCTTTTCTTCTTCTTTCTTGTCATTCTTCCCACAAATGAGTTTGCCTTTTATTTTCCTCTTCGATCCTTTTGACATAGTCAACCTTTTTCCTAGCCACTTCCTGGGTTGGCTACTTCATCATATCCATCCCAAAGTAGATCCCTCCTTTCTTTCCCCGGATCTATATATTCGATGTTTTTGGGTATGTTAGATAAATGTTTTTATCATGATTTTGATGATTTTGTTCAAATGTGTTTTTAAACCAAAACAATGTCCCTAAATGTTGTCTAAATACTTCCGATCGTTTTAAAATATTTTTACTATTTTCCTCCGGAGTATTTTTTTGGAGTTTATTTTCGATAAAAATTGGACAACACATTTGTTTCAGTTTCGACCGGCCGCCCTATAGGGGCAACCCGTACTGAGTTGAGTTTTGAAACAGAAAAAAGGGACGTAGAAAAATTGAGGGAGGGCGACCAGGTCGACCCCAGCGACCGGTACAGGGAGTCTCTCTTTCGGTTCGATCTTCTCTCTGTTTCGTATTTTTATCAACCCCAATCGTCAACATCAAGGGCGACCGTCGCACCCTCCGACCGGTCCTCCCGTGTTAAAATGGCAGAAATTCAATTTCAATTTTATCTCTGTACACGCACACCCATGTTTTATCAAAGAAACTATCCGTTGCATTTTTAGAATGACTTTTCCCTTTTTTGTGGGATTGATTTCTAACAGACTATATTGATGATTTTAAATGGTTTCTTTTGCAAAAATCACTCCCCAAGGAGGAGCCTATGTCTGGAAATCAAAGCCAAGACCTCTCCTATAAATAGAGGCTTCATTCAAGCAACAAGATACAACACTCTACACAAGCAAAGAGCAAACAAGCAAACACTTTCATATATCTTGTTGTATTAGCCTTAGCACTTTCACTTGCACAAATTTGAGGTCTAGGCTTTCAATTCTTGATTACACTTGTACTCATATTGTATCATTCATCATTGAGTTGTAATCTTGATTTTTTGGTCATCATTCAACACAAGACATCCTTGTGAGTATTCTTGTGGTAAGAATACACTTGGGTGATCTAGGTGATAGGTGTTTGAAGGTTGTGTTAGTCCAAGTGGCTACGATAATCTAGAGGGCGGGTGAATAGATTATGCCGATTTTTCGCAAATCACCCTCTTTTTCGAATCAACAAGTAAATGACAAGAATGTAAATGCGGAAACTAAATAACACTCATTGATTTAAAGAGGTTCAACCCACCTAGGGCCTAATCCTCTACCACCCCCTCGTATCTCCGGGATGGATTTCAAAAAGAAAAAGATTTTATTAATTACCACAATTAATACAACACCTTGAGGATCACCACAATCCTCTTACAATACCTTCAAGGAGATTACCACAATCTCCCCTTCACCACCTTTGAAGAGTACCACACTCTTCAAACACCTATCACCTAAATCACCCAAGTGTATTCTTACCACAAGAATACTCACAAAGATGTCTTGTGTTGAATGATGGACAAAATTCAAGATTACAACTCTATGAAACCAATACAAAGATTGAGTGCAAGTGTAATCAAGAATCAAAAAGCCTAGACCTCAAAGATGTGCAAGTGAAAGTACTTTAGCTATTACAACAAGAATGTAAAAATGAAAGCTTGAACAATTTGCGATTTCTTGTTGTGTGTTTTTTGCATGTATGTGTTATATGTTGTGTCTTCAATTCATCCTCTATTTATAGGGAAGTCTTCACCAACATAGGCTCCTCTATCTTCACTTTTGTCTACAAAAAGAAGATCACAAGATGTAGAAATATTGTACAAAATTGAAAAGCAAATCTTGCTGTCACAGATTGCAACGGTTGGAATTTTGCTGTCAAAAAATAACATAGGGCGACCGGTTGCCCTGTATAAGATTTCGAACGTTTGAATGAAAATAGTGCGATCCAGGTAGGGGTTGCAGGGGGGTGCGACCGGTCGGCCCTCCCCTGGACCGGTCCCCCTCCCTCTTTTTCAAGCCCCGCATGTTCTGCTTTTGAGTTATCTTATCTTGAATGCACCTCGACCATTTTGGGCGACCGGTCGACCTCCCCTTTGAAATGTTGTCCGATTTTTTCAAAAATAAACTTCAAGAAATACTCCAAAAATTTGTAAAAACATTTTAAATCATTTGGGAGTATTTAGACAACATTTATAAACATAGTTTTGGTGAAAAACCAATTTAAACAAAACCATCAAAAGTGTTGTCCAATTTTTATCAAATTAAAAACTCTAAGAAATATTCCAAAAAATTAGTAAAAACATTTTAAATCATTTAGGAGTATTTGGACAACATATAAAAACATTGTTTTGGTATAAAAACTTATTAAAACAAAATCATCAAAATCTTGATAAAAACATTTATCTAACAAACTCCCCCTTTTTGATGATTACAAACCAAAACAATTTTAGAAGGTCGATTTTAAAACAAAACAAATTTTCCGGTCTTAAAACAACAATCAATTACAAGCAAGATACATCATAAGTACAAGCACACAAGGATATGAGCAAAGATTTTTCAAAATCATTTTTGCACAAGCTCCCCCTATCAAAACGCATATCAAGAACAAGTATACAAGCAACAACTAAAAGCTAAAAGCTTAGCTTTCACAACTTAAGCTTGAATTCCATGAGCTTATAAGCTCCCCTGTCACAAAACATCATTAGTCAAGCATAAAAGTCCACAATACATCAAATGGACTAAGCAATATTCACAGCTTATGGCTTTTAGGAGCCCTAGCTTATAGCTTTTCTTGCGAGCTTATTTTCGCTTATTTGAGTGTATGAGCGTTTTTCATGTTTCTCCCCTTTGGAATCATCAAAAGAATGTTAGCACGATAAAAACATCATATATTCATATCAAAGTGCGCAAATTTATCGATTTATCGAGCTTTTTGAAAATTGAAGCTTAAATTCCAAATAAAAGGGAAAAGTTGATCAATTTACTTGCAAAAGCTCATTTGATTGATAAAACATGATCTATATATACTTATAAGACTTTTCAAATCGAGAGAATCATGTAGGCGATGAATTTTTCATTGAAACATTTCGTCGAACACTTGGCGTCGTCGAATAAAACTAGAGGAATATAACGCCTTTGGGATTTGTTTAAGCCAAAAATTTTCATCACCAATTCAGTTCCAACAGCATTCAATACATCATAAATATAAAGCTCATCATATTCATATGAAACTAGCATCAAGAATCTTGCAAATAAGTCAAAATCTCAAGGTTCAACCCATTGAGCAAATGGAGTAAATTCTTACCATTTATACGGTAAAGATGAGCAATGATGATAATAACCGAGCCTAATGAAGTCCAAAATATAAAACATATGCAAGAAAACAAATTTGAAGTGAAATTTTAGTGATTTTGGCAACGGGGATGAAAAATGGCCAAAAAAGTTAAAATGAAGAATCTTTGAGAGAATTAGACGGTTTTAATCCAATTTTTTTTTCTTAGGGCGACCGAGAGGTTGAGGGCAATGGTCGAGGTTGAGGGCGTTTTTCAAAAATCCGAATTATCAACCAAAAATCCGATTTTTGCCCCTAAGTTTTAAAACCTCGCAAAATGCAAACGTAAGCCTTATTCAATATGCATTATGCCTAACCGAGCTTGTATCGATGCAAAAGTCTCGGAAGATAGCGGTTTTGTAAAAATGTCCGCTAATTGATCTTGAGATGGTACAAAAGATATCTCAATTTTTCGTTTTGAAACACAATCCCTTAGAAAATGATGTCGAATCTCAATATGTTTAGTACGGTTATGATGAACCGGGTTTTGAGCAATGTTTATAGAGGATATATTATCACAAAAGATAGGAACACTTTCAAAAGAACATTTATAATCCGCTAAGGTTTGTTTCATCCAAAGAAGTTGTGTACAACAAAATGCCGCGGAAATATATTCGGCTTCGGCCGTTGAAAGTGAAACATAATTTTGTTTCTTTGAAAACCAAGATACTAGGCAATCGCCTAAAAATTGACATGATCCGGAAGTACTTTTCCGATCATCAATATTTCCCGCATAATCCGAATCACTATAACCTTTAAGAGAAAATTTTTCATTCTTTGGATAGAATAAACCATATTGAATAGTGCCTTTCAAATATCGAAAAATCCTTTTAACGACACTCATATGAGATTCTTTGGGATTACTTTGAAAACGAGCACATAGGCATACAACATGAAGAATGTCCGGTCTACTTGCGGTTAAATAAAGTAAACTACCAATCATACCTCTATATTTGGATTCATCAACCGACTTGCCTTTTTCATCTTTGTCAATCTTGACATTTGTTGCCATTGGGGTAGAGACGGTTCTTCCTTCTTCAATGCCAAATTTCTTCAAAAGCTCCTTTATATATTTTGATTGAGAAATATAAATTCCTTCTTGGCATTGCTTAATTTGAAGTCCAAGGAAGAAGTTGAGCTCCCCATCATGCTCATTTCAAATTCACCTTGCATTAACTTAGAAAATTTCTTGCACAAGGATTCATTAGTCGCACCAAAAATAATATCATCAACATAAATTTGCACTAATAAGCAATCTTGCCCTTTTTCAAAAACAAAGAGAGTAGTGTCAACTTTACCTCTTGTAAAACCATTTTGCAAAAGAAAAGAGCTAAGTCTATCATACCATGCACGGGGTGCTTGTTTCAAACCATATAAGGCCTTTTAAGTCTATAAACATCATTAGGCCTAGATATATTTTCAAACCCCGAAGGTTGTTTTACATAGACTTCTTCTTGAATAATACCATTTAAAAATGCGGATTTTACATCCATTTGGTAAAGCTTGAAATTTTTAAAACAAGAATAGGCAAGTAAAATACGAATAGCTTCTAAACGTGCTACGGGTGCAAATGTTTCATCATAATCAATACCTTCTTCTTGACAATAACCTTGAGCTACTAACCTTGCTTGCTTTGTTTCGAACAATATTGCCTTGGTCATTGAGCTTGTTCGAAATACCCATTTTGTACCAATAATGGTTTGAGATGGAGGACAAGGTACTAATTCCCATACATCATTCCTTTCAAATTGATTCAACTCCTCTTGCATTTCTAAAACTAATCCTCATCTTCAATGGCTTCCTTAGCATTTTTAGGCTCTTTTTGAGATATAAGAGCTTTCTCGGCAAATTTTCCTCGAGTCATTACTTTATCAAGGAGATCACCAATAATAAGATCTTTTGGGTGATCTCCTTAAATTTCAATACTACGGGAAGATTCAAGTATCACCTTTATCTTCTTGAGGAACACTTGAGCTTGAAGGTTGATCATTTTGAGTTTCATCTTGAACAATGGGTTCAATAATATCTTCTTCATCACTTTCATCATTGGGTATCCTTTCAACACCCGAAGCTTCATTGAATTTGACATTGATGGATTCTTCAACAACCCCACTAGTCTTATTGTAAACCCGATATGCTTTGCTCTTGATTGAATACCCCATAAATATTCCTTCATCGGCCTTAGGATCAAGTTTGTCTAATTGATCCTTAGTATTCAAAATAAAACATTTACATCCAAATATTTTGAAATAACTAATATTTGGAGTTCTTCCTTTCCAAAGCTCATATGGAGTTTTATTCATTTTAGGACGAATATAAACTCGATTAATGACATAGCAAGCGGTACTTACGGCCGACCCAAAAATATTTTGAAGTGAAAATTCATTTAGCATGGACCGACTCATTTCTTGAAGTGTCCGATTTTTCCTTTCGGCTACTCCATTTTGTTGAGGTGTTCTTGGAGCCGAAAAATTATGACTATATCCCTTGGTTTCACAAAAGACTCTAAATTCGCCGTCAAATTCTCCACCTCGATCACTTGAATAGACTTAATAGTATCTTCCTTTTCATTTTCAATGAGTCTACACAATTTAACAAACTCATTAACGGCATCGCTTTTATTAGTAAGAAATAGAGCCCAAGTATATCTAGAAAAATCATCAACTATAACAAAAGTGTAATGTTTTCCACTTAGACTTGCCGTACCAATATCCCCATACAAATCAAGATGAAGCATTTGTAGGGGTTTGGTAGTGGAAATTTCATTTTTAGGATTAAAACTACTCTTAACTAATTTGTTCTTTTGACAAGTGTCACAAAAAGCCAAGATTTTCAAAATTCAATTTGGGTAGTCCTTTTACATGTTGGTTTTTGTAAATAGTTTGCAAATTTTGTATCCAACATGTCCAAGTCGCCTATGCCATAAACTAGTTAAATCATTATTGGCGACAAGACAAGAAACATTTTGACTAACCAAATCACTTATACAAATTTTGTAAAGATTGCCTTTTCTAATTGCTTCACAAATAATTTTATCATTTTTGGAAATAAGGCATTTTCTTTATTAAAAACAACATTATAATTTGAGTCACAAAGTTGGCTAACACTTATCAAATTGAACTTAAGCCCTTCTACTAAAAGAACACTACTAAGAGAGAAAGAAGAGTTACCAATTTCTCCATTCCAAGAATTCTTCCTTTGCCATTACCGAACATGACCATACCCTCTTCTTGGAGCTTGATGTTGGTAAAAATTTCTCTTTCCGGTCATATGGCGTGAACATCCGTTGTCCACGAGCCATTTTGAATCTTCCATTGTTGTTATAGCCCCTATAACCTACAAAGGAATTATTTTTAGGTACCACTATAATTTTGGGGTCCATGGGGGTTAGCCTTGAGACCTTTATGTCTCCAATAATAGATAAAATTATTCTTCAATTTACAATTGCTAGCATAGTGTCCATTTTTACCACAATAAAAACAAGTAATAATACGAGGACTACTAGCATGTACAAAGGTTGGACCTTGGTCTTTTTCTTAAAAGCATTTTGAAAAGGTTTGTAACCAAGTCCTAATTTAGAATGCTCACCTCTTTGTGCATCTAAAATTTTTGTGACTTTATCCGTACTTAAATTGAATCGATGCACATCCTTTTTCAAATTTTCAATATCATTTGTGAGCGTTTGTTTTTCGGTTTCAAGAGTACGAACCATAGTAAGAGTAATAGCATGAGCCTTATCAAGAGAGTCATAAGAAGTAAATAATTTATCTTTTTCTAGTTTAAGCTCTTTATGCTCCTTTTTCAAATTCTTGTATTTAATAATCAAATTTTGAAACTCATTTTGCAATTCATCAAAATCACATTGTAATTCATCAACTAAGGAAGAAGATGAGGCATTAGAGCGTACCTCGGTATTTTCATCGTCTATGGCCATAAGACCATGTTCCAATTCTCCTTCCTCATCGGTTGTTTCAAGTAATTCATCCCAAGTTTTGACGTCCGCATTTAACGCCTTCTTTTTCGGAAAAAGGCTTTTTCTTCTTTTGTTCCTCTTCCGCTAATTTTGGGCAATCGGCTATGTAGTGCCCGGATTTTCCGCATTTGAAACAAGAATTATCTCTTGGCTTTCTTGCTTTATTTTTGTTTACAAATTTTGCAAATTTTCTAACAAGAGTCCGCTTTTCTTCATCATCCTCATCACTAGCATAATAAACATTATTAGAAGAAGATGCTAAGCCTTTAATAATATTTTGCGTACCCGGTTTAGAGGTGGATGGTTGAGAATTTTTTCTCTCCTTGAGATATACTTCATAAATAAGGAGGTTCCCAATGAGCTCATCAAACTTGAGTGTCTCAAGATTTTGAGCTTAAAATGATTGCTTTGTCACTTTTTCGGACCATGAGCCGGGAAGGGCATTTAAGACTTTGGTCACCTTATCTTCTTCTTCTGAGATGACCTTTCCAAAAGCCACAAGGGATTGACAATGTTGTCAAGCCTTTCCACCATTTTTGATATGCTTTCACCATCATGCATATTGAAATTTTCAAAGTCTTTCACAAGCATTGTTTTTCTTGCTTGCTTCACTTTGTTTGTGCCCTCATAGATAGTTTCTAATTTTTCCCAAACTTCATGTGCCAACCGTATGCCTCTTATGCAATTATATTCGGTGACGGTAAGTGAGCAATGTAAGATGTTTAAGGCTTTACCGTTTAAAGAGAAAGCCTTCTTGTCATTTTCATCATATTCCTTGAACGGCTTGGGAGTCATGGTACCATCCTACAATTTTGTTGTTGGTTGAGCAACTCCTTCAATAACCACATTCCAAATATCAAATCGCACCCTTGTAGAAAGCACTCCATGCGGTCTTTCCAAAATGCATAGTTGTTGGCGTCGAATAGTGGTGGCTTGTTGGTGGATGCGCCTGTGGTGAGATAAGCTTCATTCGTAGCCATGGATCTTTCCTCTTTACTAGGAACGAGCTAGCCAAAGAGTTTGGCTCTGATACCACTTGTTAGTCCAAGTGGCTACGATAATCTAGAGGGGGGTGAATAGATTATGCCGATTTTTCGCAAATCACCCTCTTTTTCGAATCAACAAGCAAATGACAAGAATGTAAATGCGGAAATTAAATAACACTCATTGATTTAAAGAGGTTCAACCCACCTAGGGCCTAATCCTCTACCACCCCAAGATCTCCTGGGATAAATTTCAAAAAAAAAAAAAGATTTTTATTAATTACCACAATTAATACAACACCTTGAGGATCACCACAATCCTCTTACAACACCTTCAAGGAGATTACCACAATCTTCCTTCACCACCTTTGAAGAGTACCACACTCTTCAAACACCTATCACCTAAATCACCCAAGTGTATTCTTACCACAAGAATACTCACAAGGATGTCTTGTGTTGAATGATGGACAAAATTCAAGATTACAACTCTATGAAACCAATATAAAGATTGAGTGCAAGTGTAATCAAGAATCAAAAAGCCTAGACCTCAAAGATGTGCAAGTGAAAGTACTTAGGCTATTACAACAAGATTGTAAAAATGAAAGCTTGAACAATTTGCGATTTCTTGTTGTGTGTTTTTGCTTGTATGTGTTATATGTTGTGTCTTCAATTCATCCTCTATTTATAGGGAAGTCTTCACCAACATAGGCTCCCAACATAGGCTCCTCTATCTTCACTTTTGTCTACAAAAAGAAGATCACAAGATGTAGAAATATTGTACAAAATTGAAAAGCAAATCTTGCTCATAGATTGCAACGGTTGGAATTTTGTCAAAAAATAACATAGGGCGACCGGTTGCCACTGTATAAGATTTCGAACGTTTGAATGAAAATAGTGCGATCCGGTAGGGGTTGTAGGGGTGCGACCGGTCGGGGTCGGCCGTCGCCAGCCGGTGCGGCGGTCGGCCCTACCCTGGACCGGTCCCCTCCCTTTTTTTCAAGCCTGCGATTCTGCTTTCGAGTTATCTTATCTTGTGCACCACGGCGACCATTTTGGGCGGCACTCGGCCGACCTCCCCTTTGAAATGTTGTCCGATTTTTTCAAAAATAAACTTCAAGAAATACTCCAAAAAATTTGTAAAAACATTTTAAATCATTTGGGAGTATTTAGACAACATTTATAAACATAGTTTTGGTGTAAAACCAATTTAAACAAAACCATCAAAAGTGTTGTCCAATTTTTATCAAATTAAAAACTCTAAGAAATACTCCAAAAAATTAGTAAAAACATTTTAAATCATTTAGGAGTATTTGGACAACATATAAAAACATTGTTTTGGTATAAAAACTTATTAAAACAAAATCATCAAAATCTTGATAAAAACATTTATCTAACGGTTGTGGTAATCTTCAAAGGTGTTGTAAGAGGGTTGTGGTAATCCTCAAGGTGGTGTAAGAGGGTTGTGGTAATCCTCAAGGTGTTGCAAAGAGGTTGTGGTAATCCTCAAGGTGTTGTATTATTAATTTTGGTAATTAATAAAATCTTTTTTTCCTTTTTGAAATCCATCCCTGGATATCTTTGGGGTGGTAGAGGATTAGGCCCTAGGTGGGTTGAACCTCTTTAAATCGAAGTGTGCTATTTAGTTTTCGCACTTAGCATTTCGTCTTTGCTTGAATTTTCGAAAAAGGGGGCAAAATCTGAAAAACCGAGATAATCTATTCACCCCCTAGATTATCGTAGCCACTGACTAACAAGTGGTATCAAAGCCAAACTCTTTGGATAGCTCGTTCCGAGTAAAGAGGAAAGATCCATGGCTACAAATGATGCTTATCTCACCACCGCGCCTCCACCAACAAGCCACCACTATTCGACGCCAACAACTACGCATTTTGGAAAGACCGTATGGAGTGCTTCCTCAAGGTGCGCGGTTCGACATTTGGAATGTGGTCATTGAAGGAGTTGATCAACCAACCAGAAATCGGAGGATGGCACCTCGTCTCCTAAACCTTTCAAGGAGTTCGATGAAAACGACAAAAAGGCTTTCTCTAAACGGTAAGGCCTTAAATATTTTGCATTGTTCTCTTACCGCCACCGAGTACAATTGCATAAGAGGCATAAGGTCGGCACATGAGGTTTGGCAAAAATTGGAGACAATCTATGAAGGGACCAAGAAGGTCAAGCAAGCAAGAAAGACCATGCTTGTTAAAGACTTTGAAAACTTTAACATGCATGATGGTGAAAGCATCTCCAAGATGGTGGAAAGGCTTGACAATATTGTCAATCCTCTTGTGGCCCTCGGTAAAGTCATCTCCGAAGAAAACAAAGTGACTAAGGTATTGAATGCTCTTCCCGGCTCATGGTCCGAGAAAGTGACGGCAATCACGGAGGCACAAAATCTTGAGACACTCAAGTTTGACGAGCTTATTGGAAACCTCCTCATCTATGAAGTCTATCTCATGGAGAGGAAAATTTCCAAACCATCCATAAATCAATCGGGTATGCAAATTATTCCTAAAGGTCTTACTTCTTCTTCTAATAATGCATACTATGATAATGAAGATGATGATGAGGAGACGGCCGCACTTGTTCGAAAATTTGCAAAATTTGTGAATAAAAATAAAGCAAAAAAACCAAGAGATAATGCTTGCTTTAAATCACGGAAAACCCGGGCACTTCATTGCCGATTGCCCAAAACTTCGATGAAGAGGAACAAAAGAAAATGAAGCCTTTCACGAAAAAAAGGTTCTAAATGCGGAGGTCAAAACGTGGGATGAACTACTCAAACAATCGACGAGGAAGGAGAGACCGAACATGGTCTCATGGCCATAGACGATGAAAATAATGAGGTGCGCTCTAATTCTTCCACCTTCTCCATAGTTGATGATTTGCAATGTGATTTTGATGAATTGCAAATTGAGTTTCAAATTTTAATTGTTAAATACAAAAATTTGAAAAAGGAGCATAAGGAGCTTAAGGTTGAAAAAGAAAAATTATTTACTCTTACTAGAGTTCACTCTCTTGAAACCGAAAAGGAATTGCTCACAAAAGATATTGAATGTTTGAAAAATGATGTGCATCGTTTCAACATAAGCACGGATAAAGTCACAAAAATTTTAGATGCACAAAGAGGTGAGCATTCCAAATTGGGACTTGGTTATAAGCCATTTCAAAGTGTTTTTAAGAAAAATAACCAAGGTCCGACTTTTGTACGTCTAGTAGTTCTAATACTCCTACGTGTTTTTATTGTGGCAAAGTTGGACATTATGCTAATAATTGCAAATTGAGAAATTATAGGGTACCTAAAAGAAATTCTTTTGTAGGTAATAGGGGCTATAACAACAATGGAAGATTCAAAATGGCTCGTGGACGGATGTTCACGCCATATGACCGGGATGAGAGAACTTTTTACCAACATCAAGCTCCAAGAAGAGGGCATGGTCATGTTCGACAATGGCAAAGGAAGAATTCTTGGAAATGGAGAAATTGGTAACTCTTCTTTCTCTCTTAGTAATGTTCTTTTAGTAGAAGGGCTTAAGTTTAATTTGATAAGTGTTAGCCAACTTTGTGATTCAAATTATGATGTTTCTTTCAATAAATAAAAATGTCTTATTCTTAAAAATGGTGAAATTATTTGTGAAGCAAATAGAAAAGGCAATCTTTACAAAATTTGTACAAGTGTGATTTGGTTAGTCAAAATGTTTATTGTTTAGTCGCTAATAATGATTTAACTAGTTTATGGCATAGGCGACTTGGACATGTTGGATATAAGAATTTGAAAAATATTTACAAAAACCAACATGTAAAAGGACTACCCAAATTGAATTTTGAAAATCTTGGCTTATGTGACACTTGTCAAAAGAACAAATTAGTTAAGAATAGTTTTAAGCCCAAAAATGAAATTTCCACAACCAAACCCCTACAAATGCTTCACCTTGATTTGTATGGGGATATTGCTCTGACTAGTCTAAGTGGAAAACATTACACTTTCGTGATTGCCGATGATTTTTCTAGATATACTTGGGCTCTTTTCCTTACCAATAAAAGCGATGCCGTTAATGAGTTTGTTAAGTTGTGTAGACTTATTAAGAATGAAAAATAAGATACTATTAAGTCTATTCGAGCGATCGAGGTGGAGAATTTGATGGTGAATTTAGAGTCTTTTGCGAAACTAAGGGATATGCTCATAATTTTTCGGCTCCAAGAACACCTCAACAAAATGGAGTAGCCGAAAGGAAAAATCGGACACTACAAGATTTGAGTTGGTCCATGCTCAATGAATTTTCACTTCAAAATATTTTTGGGCCGAAGCCGTAAGTACCACTTGTTATGTTATTAATCGAGTTTATATTCGTCCTAAAATGAATAAAACTCCATATGAGCTTTGGAAAGGTAGAACTCCAAATATTAGTTATTTCAAGATATTTGGTTGTAAATGCTTTATTTTGAATACCAAGGATCAATTGGACAAACTTGATCCTAAGACCGATGAAGGGATATTTATGGGATATTCAACAAAAAACAAAGCATATCAGGTTTACAATAAGACTAGTGGGGTTGTTGAAGAATCCATCCATGTCAAATTCAATGAAGCTTCGGTATTGAAAGAATACCCAATGATGAAAGTGATGAAGAGGATATTATTGAACCAATTGTTCATGTTGATGATCAACCGTCTACATCAAATGTTCCTCAAGACGATAGAGGTGATACTTCGGATCTTCCCGTTGCATTACAATTTAAGGAGATCACCCAAAAGATCTTATTATTGGTGATCCTCTTGACAAAGTTATGACCGGAGAAAATTTGCCGAGAAAGCTTTTATTTCTCAAAAGGAGCCTAAAAATGCTAAGGAGGCTATTGAGGATGAGGATTGCTTCTTAGAGATGCAAGAGGAGTTGAATCAATTTGAAAGAAATGATGTATGGGAATTGGTACCTTGTCCTCCATCTCAAACTATTATTGGTACAAAATGGGTATTCCTGAACAAACTTGATGATCAAGGCAACATTGTTCAAAATAAGACAAGGTTAGTAGCTCAAGGTATTGTCAAGAAGAAAGTATTGACTATGATGAAACTTTTGCACCCGTAGCATGTTTAGAAGCTATTCGTATTTTACTTGCCTATTCTTGTTTTAAAAATTTCAAACTTTACCAAATGGATGTTAAATCCACTTTCTTAAATGGTATTATTCAAGAAGTCTATGCAAAACAACCTCCGGGTTTGAATATTTTTCTAGGCCTAATGATGTTTATAAACTTAAAAGGCCTTGTATGGTTTAAAGCAAGCATCCCGTGCATGGTATGATAGACTTAGCTCTTTGCTTTTGCAAAATGGTTTTATAAGGGTAAAGTTGATACAACTCTCTTTGTTTTTGATAAAGGGCAAGATTGCTTACTTGTGCAAATTTATGTTGATGATATTATTTTTGGTGCTACTAATGATTCCTTGTGCAAGAAATTCTCTAAGTTGATGCAAGGTGAATTTGAGATGAGTATGATGGGGAGCTCAACTTCTTTCTTGGACTCCAAATTAAGCAATGTCAAGAAGGCATATACATTTCGCAATCAAAATATACAAAAGAACTCTTGAAAAAGTTCGGCATTGAAGAAGGAAGAACCGTTTCTACTCCCATGGCAACAAATGTCAAAATTGACAAAGATGAAAAAGGCAAGTCCGTGGATGAATCAAAGTATTGAGGTATGATAGGTAGTTTACTTTATTTAACCGCTAGTAGACCGGACATTCTTCATGCCGTATGCCTATGTGCTCGTTTTCAAAGCAATCCCAAAGAATCTCATATGAGTGCCGTTAAAAGGATTTTTCGATATTTGAAAGGCACTATTCAATATGGTCTATTTTATCCAAAGAATGAGAATTTTTCTCTTAAAGGTTATAGTGATTCGAATTATGCGGAAATATTGATGATCGGAAAGTACTTCCGGATCATGTCAATTTTTAGGCGATTGCCTAGTTTCTTGGTTTTCAAAGAAGCAAAACTGTGTTTCTCTTTCAACGGCCGAAGCCGAATATATTTCCGCCGCTTTTTGTTGTACTCAACTTCTTTGGATGAAACAAACCTTAGCGGATTACAAATGCCCTTTGAAAACGTACCTATCTTTTGTGATAATATATCCGCTATAAATATTGCTCAAAACCCGGTTCATCATAACCGTACTAAACATATTGAGATTCGACATCATTTTCTAAAGGATTGTGTTTCAAAACGAAAAATTGAGATATCTTTTGTACCATCTCAAGATCAATTAACGGGCATTTTTACAAAACCGCTATCTTCCGAGACTTTTGCGTCCATACGAGCTCGGTTAGGCATAATGCATATTGAATGAGGTTTACGTTTACATTTTGCATCCATTTCTCGTCCCCTTTGCCAAATTCACACAAATTTCACTCAAAATTGATTTTCATGCATTCAATTCATGTCTTGGACCTTATATAGCATGTTTATCATCATCATTGCTCATCTTTACCGATCGAATGGTAAGAATTTTCCTTTCTTTGCTCTATTGGTTGAACCCTTGAGCTTGTGGCTTTCTTGTATATTTTTGATGAAATTATATTATGATCATGATGAGCTTGATTGTTATATTGTATTGTATGATGTTTGATGTGAATTGGTGATGAAAATTTTTGGCTTGATTCATTTACAAGGGCTCTATACAACTTCTTTTAATTTTTACGCCCACAAGGTGTTCGATGAAATGTCACAATGAATATTTCAACTTCTCCATGATTCCCTTGCTTCCAAAAGTCTTAAATACTTATTGAGATCATGTTTTGGCAAATAAAACGAGCATATGAACTCTTCATGATACATTTCTCCCATTTTCCTTGGATTTTAAGCCTAAATTGTTCAATGGTTGATAAACCATTTCTTTGCGCACTTTGATATAATTGTATGATGTTTTTATCTTCCTAACATTCTTTTGATGATTCCAAAGGGGAGAAACAAGAAATTGGCTCGTTAGCTAAAATAAGCTAATAAAAGCTCGCAATAAAAGCTATAAGCTACGGCTTCCTAAAGCAGAGTATACCTAGTCCATGGCTTGTATTATGGACTCAATTGCAAAAGATTATAAGAAATCTTTGTGACAGGGGAGCTTCTTAGCTTATGATGTTTATATGCATCTTATATAAGCTTGTTATAGCTTGTGCTTCTAGCTTATGAAATATCTCTTGTTGATATGCTCATAGATAGGGGAGCTTTGTATGGAATGTTTTTTAACATGATAGTTCACTCGTAAAACCGGAAAATTTATTTGTTTTCAAAATCGTCCTAGAGAAAATTGTTTTGGTTTGTAATCATCAAAAAGGGGAGGTTGTTAGATAAATGTTTTTTATCATGATTTTTATGATTTTGTTCAAATGTGTTTTTAAACCAAAACAATGTCCCTAAATGTTGTCTAAATACTTCCGATCGTTTTAAAATATTTTTACTATTTTTCGGAGTATTTTTGGAGTTTATTTTCGATAAAAAATTGGACAACACATTTGTTTCAGCTCGACCTGGCCGCCCCATAGGCAACCCGTACTGAGTTGAGTTTTGAAACAAAAAAAGGGACGTAGAAAAATTGAGGGAGGAGCGTAGTCGACCCCTGCGACCGTGCACAGGGAGTCTCTCTTTCGGTTCGATCTTCTCTGTTTCGTATTTTTATCAACCCCAACCGGTCAACATCAAGGGCGCACGGTCGCACCCCTCGACCGGTCCCCCGTAAAAATTGCAGAAATTCAATTTCAATCTTATCTCTCGCGACGGTTGCACCCTGTTTTATCAAAGAAACTATCCGTTGCATTTTCGCATGACTTTTCCCTATTTTGTGGGATTGATTTCTAACAGCTATATTGATGATTTTAAATGGTTTCTTTTGCAAAGAAATCACTCCCAAGGAGGAGCCTATGTCCGGAAATCAAAGCCAAGACCTCTCCTATAAATAGAGGCTTCATTCAAGCAACAAGATATAATACTTACACAAGCAAAGAGCAAACAAGCAAACACTTTCATATATCTTGTCAGATAATTGTATTAGCCTTAGCACTTTCACTTGCACAAATTTGAGGTCTAGGCTTTCAATTCTTGATTACACTTGTACTCATATTGTATCATTCATCATTGAGTTGTAATCTTGATTTTTTGGTCATCATTCAACACAAGACATCCTTGTGAGTATTCTTGTGGTAAGAATACACTGGGTGATCTAGGTGATAGGTGTTTGAAGGTTGTGGTAATCTTCAAAGGTGTTGTAAGAGGGTTGTGGTAATCCTCAAGGTGGTGTAAGAGGGTTGTGGTAATCCTCAAGGTGTTGCAAGAGGGTTGTGGTAATCCTCGAGGTGTTGTATTATTAATATTGGTAATTAATAAAATCTTTTTTTTCCTTTTTGAAATCCATCCCTGGATATACTTTGGGGTGGTAGAGATTAGGCCCTAGGTTGGTTGAACCTTTTTAAATCGAAGTGTGCTATTTAGTTTCCGCACTTAGCATTTCGTCTTTGCTTGAATTTTCAAAAAGGGGGCAAAATCAAAACCGAGATAATCTATTCACCCCCTCTAGATTATCGTAGCCACTTGGACTAACAGGGTAGAGGTCTGGTCTAAAACCTCTTCCTCCACCGCTTATTCCTCTTCCTCTAGCGTGTATTGTCTTGGGTCTTCTTCTTCCCAACCGAGTGACTAAGCAGAGTGACTACCAAGAGGTCTGTGTCTGCCTATCGCCTTCTTCGCATAACTTGAGGCCTTTTTCCCAATACATATCCCAGGCTTGGGATATGGACATGCCATCAAGTATCCTTCGATTCGAGCGTTTTGAATTCATCAACAAAGTCTCCAGCTCGTTTCCTGCATCTCAAATGGCATCTGTGTCTCTTCCTACCGGAATGCCTCCGTATTGTTTCAATATGTCCATCACGCGGCATCCACCTTTCCTTCGACCTCCTTCATCCCCTCGCTTCCACTATTTTTCTTTTCTCGGACATGGGCACAACAGTGTTGGAGCGCAGAGTCACCGAGTTTGGCTTGATGATGTCACCGTGACAAGTCCTTGTTGAGGGTTCTAGCAATCATTAAAGTCATGTCTTTTGAACCTTCCCCTCAATCGCTTTTCCTTCTCTTTCTTTTGCTCATCACCGTTGTTTTCTTTCGCTTCTTCAACATCTCAAGGCCCTTCTTCTCAAGAATCGATCCTTTCAATATCTTTAGGTATTCCTCTTCCCCTTTTTGGCATCATCAAAGGAGAGAGGAACCCCCTTAGCATGCTAGCAAGCATGAAGTCAAGGCGGCCGATAGCCGAGTTTTGCTTGGAGTCTCGCGGAGTATGGTGCACGGAATTCGAGTGGGTGGCTTTGGATTCGGCCGCCACCACCTTCATTTGAGCTATAAGGAGGCTGAACTTTTCATTCATCTTTTTCTCCACGCGCGAAGTTCTTTGCGATGAAATTCTCGCAGCTCCCCATTTCAAAGGTATGAGAGGCATGCATCTTATCAATATTTTCTTGCATCCTCGTCTTCATGTCAACATTATCAACGCTCCGGACTAGCATTTTATTGTACAATGCTTTGAAATCGAACTGCTCCACACGCATTATCCGCTACTATTGCCACCATTCCCGGATTCTAACTATTATTCCACGCAGACGGCTATAAGATTTGCGTCTCGTTATCCAAATCACATATCCAAAGTGAGGCCTGGTGCCTTTTGATCTTCTCGATCTCTACAAAGATTGCCTTGAAGACTTCTCGAACCTCAATCACCCTTTGTCTCACCAAGTGGCGGCCAAGCAAAGATCAAAATCAAAATTTCTTGGGGCGATGGTATCGTGGGAATGACTGGATCGGGTTTGTGGAAACGCGTCTCGATCTCTAGTTGATTCTTCATCCAGGCCAGGCAACTCCAAAGTGAGAAGGGGAACATTTCTTCAAATGTATCATCACGGACATAGGGAATATGTTCAACAAAGGACTCGTGGCCATGATGTGCTTGGTTGAGTCGATTCTCTGCGCTTTGGGAGTCTCAAGCGAGATGACTCGGCCTCACCCGGGCCTTGTGTGGGGTTGGCCACCGACCGAGCCTCGGTATCCGAATGTGCCTTCTTCGGCCTCAGCCAATGGTTTCTTCTAAATGAATTTGCGTGTCCTCGGCCGCACCATCGCGTCATCGACGATGATGAGTCTTGAAGGCTTGCTCATCATCAAAATTGAACTTTTGACGAGTAGCCTTGAATTCTCGCTTACTCGTGCTAGGAAGAACATCCTCACCGAGTCTATTAGACTTGCAACAGGGGATGACTCATTTTCATCTTCACCTTCGGATCCCGAAAAAGAAAAGTTACGTCGTGGTTGTCTTGGGAATCGTGAAGGGCACTTATCTCCTTCTCGCCTGCATCAATGATAACATGAGGGATGTTCTCAGATTACGCCTCTTTACCTCGGGAAGTCTCAACCTCCCGTAGGCCTCAGACTACCTCGCAGTCTCAATCGCAGCTAGCCTTGAACATTCCCTTCGGCGCACTCACTGCCTTGGGGTCTTCTACGGTGGCATCCACAGAGTCTCAATTCGTGGATTGAACTTTTATTGCCTAGAGTGTTAATTCCCGGGCGTAACCATCATGTGCCTCGATCGACAAGAGATGGCGTCCTCACCTGCAGAATAGTTGGCACTTCACCGAGACAGTCTCAACTGTCCGAGCCACAAGCATGACAACCTCGTGTTTGCTTTTTGTTGTTCCTTCTCCACTTCGCCTCCTAGATTCTTTGTGGAGTCATCTCGTAGCAACCTCCGACCTAGCCGCAGTGGAGGGAGTTTCCCCCACTGGGACACCAACCGAGTGACTTGGGTTGGGGTCACTCTTCTCCAAACTCCCTACCGTGTCCTTGAGTGTTCAAATGGGGGCGGTGGTATGACACCTTCAATAGGGGTAGGCTCGACTTGGGTCCCCAAGTTCCCGCCATCGCCATATCCCATAGTTCCATTCTCTCGAGTGAGCTAGGGAAGTGGTTGCGGCAATAACGAGGTGGCAATTTGGTGCACCACTCCCAATGGATCAATTTCGGTGAGATCCGGAAGACTCTCCCCGTCCTTCTATCAATCGTTGTTCATGCATCATTCTCGATTCTGCATGGCTTGCTGCGTTTCTAGCTCTTCTCGTCCGCAACAAATAGGTCCGCATCCTCATCACTTCCGCAGAGAACATCGAAGTGGGGATGAGTATGACCGGTGGTTCCAGTGAAGGGACAGATGTTGGCCTTCTCACGAGCTTCACCTCTTCCCCGCCAACCTTTCCTTCTCCTTTTCTTTGAAGATTTTCAAGATATCTATGCGCTTCTCTTTATCGAGTGCTTGAACCATTTTGTTGTCAACCCAAGGAAATTCAACAACTCTTCTTCTTCTTCTATAAATTCGTGTCTTTGGAACTGTTCCTTGAGCAACATAGCTTCCACTTTCTCCATTCTCGCACGATTTTGGATGTCCGGATATGGTGGAGATAGCATGATCACATCATCGTCATCATCTTCCTGCCGGTATTTCTTTTTTCTCGGAATGGAAGGTAGCGAGCTTGCCTCTTCACCCTCAAAGAACATCTCTGTCAAGGTGGGGACACGATTCTGTTGATAGGAGACTTAGCTGTCTCACTGTTACTAGTTCCTCACCGTCCCTATCCACACTGGGTCTTCTACTTGCCTCTCTTGATCGGCCTCAAGAGACTTGGCGGTTTCAACAATTATCTCCGGAGACTCTACTTCTCCAAATTGTTTTTCAATTTGTTCCGGCCGAGTGGCGGACTAACTATTTTCTCAAGCTTTGAACTCTTGAAGAGTCCTCTTCTTTTGGTCCTTACCGGAGGAATTTCTGGTTCGGATATAGTTTCCTCGAAATCTTGGGCGGTGGGGGCCTAGTGCTACTTTCTTGTCCGAGGAGTCGGCTTTCTTGGCTTGTCGGGCCTCTTCTTTTTGACAACTGGAGAAGGTATTTGAGGTTCCTTCTCAATCTGCGGCCGCAGGGTAGGAGACACGGCCGCAGAGGCAGTGATTCTACTGCAGGGCAGGTGCGGTTGTTTTCTTTGCCGCAGGGGCGCTTTTCTTCTTTGCAATGGCTGCGAGGAGCAGCTTTCTTCTTTGGAGGGGAGGAGAAAACTGTTTTCCGGGTCACCGATTCCCCTCACTTGTATTTGATCGAACATTTTCTTATTGACATAGAACGCCTTTTCATGTCGGAGTGGAACTCCTTTCACTTCCATCAACCGCCAATCGAAGGCCATACCCTAAGGATCCTCCGAATGACCCATCTTCCTTGAAGGACTTATTTCCAATATTCTCGCGTAGTCTGCTGTGATACAAACTCAAACTCGGCCATTTACCTTCTTCTCTTCCATGATCGCAATGACGATCGGCAGGTTTTGGACAACGATTAAAGCTTCCAAACTTTATGTCTACACATTTGGCAACAATATCCAAAGAGTAGCTTATGGTAATCTTCCTTCAGCAGCTTCTTGTCCATGCCCGTGTAGACAACTTTAGCAAGACTCTCCTGGTTTGGCCACTTCCTTCCATGCAAGAACAAGTTTACATCGGCTTCAAGTATTTCTCGCACTCATTCCGACGGCAAGAAACAATGCTCGCAAGGTCTTTAGCAAAGATTGTAAACTCCTTTCCATGAACAGAGGACTTGATGCCCTCATCGTGAACCTCAACGTCACGTAGAACTGTGCTACCTCCTCAACGTAAGTCATCCAAACTCCATTGTGAGAAAGGGTTTCACCCGGACTTCGATTTTGCTGGCTATCTTCTTCACGAGGTTTCATCGAACCATGTTTGATCATTCCTTCAAAATCCACAAGAGAACAAGTGTGGATTTGCTTCCCCAACTTAAATAAATCATAGGCGAAAGTGGTCTTTTTGAATTTTACCGAATGAAAACTTAGAAATTTGCTTAGAATATTTATAGGGTTTTTGAGAAAAAGAGCTTTCTTTGCTTTTGGAGATATGAACCGTTTGAGTAATGTGAGAGAGAAAACGGACGGAATGGTATATGTATGGGTTATGAAAGGGCGTGCATACGGTTTTTGAAATTTGATCAAGATCAACGGCTCAGTTTAGCACACCGATTAGCATTTAATTTCGCGCATTTAATGTGGCAAAGATTTATATCCAATCATCGGCTTGGTCGCGACTTTTTGACCTACACTGTCATTCTTAAAACATTCCCGATTAATAAAAACGATTGCGTTTTTGTCACTTAGCTCATAAATTACTCACTTACTCCTTAGTTGATTCAATTATTCTTCTCTCTTTTAACATAGGTACTCACCGCAACTAACTCGATGCAAATGGTGATTTTCCGATACGACCGATTTACTTAGGCCGGTTCATGACCTCGGCTCTATTTTCATCTTTTCTCGATCTATCTCTTCTCCTTGAGTCTTCTCGAGTGTCAATTCAGCTCAATTAACCCTAGCTCATGCTTAAGCTCTTCAAATCTTGATTCACATAATGGCTTTGTGAATATGTCAGCCTAACTTGTTTATCGGTTGAGATGTATTCCAAGGTGATGTCCTTCTTTCAACATGATCTCTTGTAAAATGATATCGACATCAATGTGCTTTGTTCTTGAGTGCAACACAGATTTTTGAGTGATTGCGATAGCACTTGTGTTATCACACATAATTGGAATCTCTTTTTCTTCAATTTCATAATCTCTCACCGTTGTCTCATCCATAAGACTTGGGCACAACAAATTTTTCGCAAGACTATGTACTCGGCCACTTGTTTGTGGATGTGGCTATTGAATTTTGCTTCTTGCTAAACCAGAAACTAACTGCTTCCAAGTGTTAGAAATTTATTGTTTAAGATTTTGATGAATGCCATGTAAAACTTAGAATAGAAAATTGGTACCCCAATTCTTGTGTAAAATGCATTGTAATAAATAGAGTGCCAAGCCGAGTTAAGTCGCCTACGCCCTAACATGCAAGAAGACAATCAAGACTTGAAGGAAGACTCATTGCGAGACAAAGTGAGTATGGCAAAGAAGAGTAGACAGAACTCTATCGAGAAGCGGTGAGATGCAACAGTGGAGCATCGGTCAAGTCAACTCAAGAAAAGCCAAGTCTCAAGTTGAAGTGACAAAGAGTCATCCAATGATTGGAAGTCGACTCTAAGTCACCCGGGAAAGCAAGAAAATGCAGTCAAGTCAAGATAATCGTAAAAGAACCGTTGCCGTAAATCAAGAGATTTACTTAAACAAGTAATATCTCCATACCACCTTTCTCGAGTGCTCGGTCCCGCGTGCAAAAGGAATGAACCAATGGGAAGCACCACACCGTGTCGAACTCGAAAGGTGAAAGAACAATTCCTACGAGGAAATGGCAATTCCAAGAATCGCAACAAAACAAGCCAACGATCGCAAGTGACTTTCAAGAATAAGCCTATCTCTTCAACGGGCAAATTTTTGAAAGTTTACTATAAAAGGCCGAGGAGTTTGTTTGAGAAGAAGTATGACACACATGTGAGATATACAAGCATATTAAAAAAACTGAAATATTCTCAATCCTCAAGCCTACATTACGAAGAACATCAATCCAACACTCACCGTGAAGGAAAGATAACTTCAATCAGTTGAAGAGGAAAATACGAAAACAAGGGGTCTACATTCCGGGGAAGGATTGTAGGAAGGTTCAAGGTTGAACCAAGTCTTAAGCTTTTGGAGGGCTTCGTGATCAAATCCAAAGAGCTTGAGCAAGTGAGTCAGTAGTAGCAAGGCAACCGCCTGTGAAGAAGCCGAGTCGCACGAGAAGCCAGGTGAGTGATCAAGGCGTCTCCAGATCGAGTCCCAAAGGATCAAGTCGGCCGTGTGATCAAGACTTGTATCCTGGGACTGTTACACTTTGTAAACTGATCATTACCTAGTGGATTCCTCCAGAGTTGGAGAAGAGAGGAGTAGAAGAATTACCCCATCTTCGAACCTCTATAAAAATTTCATTGTGTCATTTACTTTTCAAAGACTTTAATTCTTGCATTTTTAACTCGCTTATATCTGTGATAAATTTGCTATCCACTTGATAACTTATAAGTACTAAACCAAGCACTAAATTCTTGCTTAATCAAACTTAAGGGTGTTAAGTCTTCCACAAAAAACAAAACCACAATCGAGTTAATTTAGAGCCAACACCGAGTTACTCCATCAACAAATCGGTTGAGTCATGTTGAGAGATTAACTCTACTGAGTGACTAAATTGATCCATCAAGGACACAAACAGGTAGTATCAACTCGTAGATTTAAAAGGACTAAATCGAAAATTTGGTAAGGTTTATTCAACCCCCTTCTAAACCTTACACTTACACCCTCGGGACCTACAAGTGGTATCGTAGTCGTTGGTTCATTGAACCCTCCGCACTGGTTCTTGAACTAGATCTCCAAACTTTTCAAAGTCCGCTTTAGTACTTAAATTTTCAAAACTCTTTTTATCATTAAAAGTTATTATCATGGAAGCAAATTTGACACGCATCCCTATGTTCACTATCGAAGAATTTGATGATTGGAAAATACGTATGCGGCTCATCTATCAAAGATTACATGATGAGATGTGGATAGTGATAGAAGATGGGCCTCTCGCAAATCTTAAAGGTGAACACAAAATTGCATTTAAGAGTTGCAAAAGGAGAAGAAGATGTTGCTCCAAGACCTGTCATGGTTGAAAACCAAGAACGAGTGGACAAATGATGACAGAAAAGATACAACCTGAGAATGTAGCCAAGGACATCCTTTACAAAACCTTAGACAAAACCATGTTCAATAAAGTCAAATCATGCAAAACGGTTAAGGAAATCAGGACAAGTGACATTGATTTGTGAAGGCTCGTGAGCAAATCAAAGAAAACAAATTATCAAAATGGTCATCAAAATTTGAGAACTTCAAAATGATCTCGGAGAAAACCTGGATCAACGGATGCTCGGTTCACGTAAATCACAAATGAGTCAGTTCCGACTTGGAAATGAATATACACGAAAGCAAATGTGTATGAAGATCCTAAAAAGTCTTCCACCAATGGGAAATGAAGGTCATGGCACCGAGACATTCCATGGACCTATCAAAGACATCCAACCATGAATTATTCTCGGACCTCAAAGCCCACGAGTTTGAGCTAAGAAGAAAAGACCAGGAAGAGACAATTTGTACCCAAAACAAATTTTGCTCTAATTGTTAAAGATGGGAAGAGAGCCGAGGTCAAAGAAGTCATTGACCCGTAAGAAATAGCCCGATGGTTAAGAGGTTCAACAAGTTCTTCAATAAGAACTACAAGAGAGGAAAGGGTGAATCCTCCAAGACACTCGGCTCTCCTCCAAATCAAGGGAAGACAAAGCCAACCAAGAGAACAGATCATCAAAAAGTTGAGTATCAAAGGGTCCGACAATCCAAGAATGGAAAGAGCGATCAAAAGGTTGAATATCTATCTTTGAATCAGAGACAACCAGGTCACTATGCCATTGATCCATATCCTGTAGTCAACAAATACATGGATGAAGAAGAAAGGAAGGTCTTCGAGAAAGGAGACAAGTAAAGAAAAAGGCAATGATGGTCTGCAGAGATCACAAACAAATGCCAAGTCAAGAGAGACACCGATTCGTGAGCAAGCAAGCCGACTACTCAAGTGACTCGAAGAAGAAGCCCTGATCCGCTTGATGGCCAAGGAACAAGATCAACTTGACCAAGAAGATGAGGTACACTCTAACTCATCAAACTCGTACACTAGTGATAGTGACCGTGACACACACACTTCATCACCGACGATCTTTATGATTCATTAGGCAAAATGATGAAAGATTTTGAACACATTAAATCCTCACACACATTATTGAATGAGGAAAACATCCTACTCAAAAGTCAAAACTCAAAGCCGACTAAGGAGCCGAGTACTCTAAGTCAAATAGCCGATGAGAATGAAAGTCTAAAGGCTGAAAATGCTAAATTAATAGCGAAATTGCCGCTATAGAAAAGAGGGAGAATGACCTCAAGAATGTTATTGCCTCATTCACTAAGGCATCTAAATCATTGGATGATCTTATTATGAGTCAAAGAGAATGTGGAGACAAGACAGGACTTAGGATTTAATTCCTCTCGTGCTATGTCAAACCTCAAAAGTAAATTTGGAAAAAGGATCTTCAAGCCATGAAGAGTCCGAAAAATCCAAAACTATAAATGTTGCGCACACATTCACTCCAAAGAACAATAACAAGCAAACCGGCCTTGGTTATAAGGGAAAAGGAAAACACCCGAGTTGAGTGCTAAAGGACAAACAGAAGAGATTCACCAGTCCTCAAAAACTCCAAACAGAAAATACTCAGAAAGAAGAAGCGAGCTACCAAAACCCCTAAAATCCATAAAAGAAATACATATGATGGGAATGGTAGAAAGTATCCAAGCCAAGCCGATTGGAATAATGTGAACCTTCAAAGATGACTTATGGAATATAAGCCCAAATGGCAAAGGCCTAAACTCAAGAAAGGCCATTCCAAAAGTATAAGAGCTTTCATCAAAGACACATATGCACCTAGGTACTACACTTTCGGAGACACCACAATTACCTGGAAGCAATTGCTAAAACACATATGCAAGCATACGTACAAAAGAGACAAACAGTATGAACCTAGAATCCCCAAGCAATTTGCCAGGATTAATTATGATTATGGCATCGATAGATGGCAACCCCTTAGAGTCAAATAATTTGGCTATAGGTTGGTTGGATCATCTTACAATTCTAACCCCTCGTGACCAAGACAAGTATGGGTACCTAAAACTTAATTTCCTTGATTGCGGGTTCAAGGAATAAATGAGTGCCAAGGAACCCGGGTACATGGATAGTGGCATTTCCAAACATATGACAGAAATAAGAAAAATCACAAAATTCAAGGAAGTTAAAGGAGCAAAAGTCATATTTGGAGGAAATGAAGCTCCTGGTGAAATAAGAGGCATTGGATCCATCAAGAGGAATGGATTAGAAATCACAGATGTTGCATATGTTGAAGGACTCAACTTCAACTTATCGAGCATCACCAACTCGTGACAAGGGATACAATGTTGGATTCAACATGGGTGTATGCCAAATCAAAGATATTGAATCAAATGAAGTTGTCTTTGCAAGGATGTAGAGATTAAGAATATGTATGTCGTGAATTGGTCAACCGCAACACCCAATACCAAGCTTACTAGCAAAGAGCACAAATTAATCAAGTTAAGTGGGCACAAAAAAGCCGAGTCACCCGAATTTCAAAACGATCAACAAACTTGCCGGAAGTAATCTTGTGGAAGGACTTCCGACTCGATACAAAAAGGAGAGTATATGTGACACATGTCGAAAGGAAAACAAATCAAGTCATCATTCAAAGAAAAGACGTGCCCATCCTCAACAAGAATATTGCATCCGCTTCATATGGATCTATTTGGCCCAAAGGGAACCAAACCAAGATAAGTGGAAAGAAATACACCTTGGTAGTAGTAGATGACTACTCAAGATATACATGGACAATATTCATGTGTAAGAAGAAAGAAACTCTACAAAAACTACCACAAATGATGAAGAGGATTCAAAACGAGAAAAGTCAAACCATTATCAAAATAAGATCGTATGAGAACCGAGTTTGTCAATGGAATAATAACTCAAGATTGTATTGAGAATGGTATTGGTCATGAACTATCGCAGCAAGGACTCCACAAAGAATGGAGTTGCGTAGAAGGAATAGAACCCTCAAAGAAGCAAAGAGGACCATGTTAGTCAAGCGAGTTGCCAAAAAGATTTTGGGTGAAGCAATCAACACATCTTGCTACACTCAAAACAGGATGTATGATAAATAGATACCGCAAAGACTCCCTATGAGATCCTGGATCGAAGAAAACCAAATGTTGCATATTTCAGAATATTTGGATGCAAATGCTTCATCCACAACAATGGCAAAGACAATCTAAAGGCTTTTGATGCTAAAGTCGATGAAGGTATCTTCTTAGATACTCAACAAAGCAAAGCCTCTGAGAATACTCAACAAAAGGACTATGGTTGCGAAGAATCCATTCATGTGGTATTTGATGAGCCAAATATAAATGGAAAAGACATTGAAGAGTCACCGATATAAAATTCGAATCATCCAACCATACAAAAAGTCCCTATCTTTGAAGTGTCAAGCCGGGAATTATCAATTCGTAAGAAGATGAGATAGTGAATCTCAAAAACAATGGAAAATTTGCGGCTAAGTGATTACGAGAGAGTCGACCACAACAACACACCGCAAGTCGATCAATCCAAATAACTTACTCCAACCTGATGTAAGATGGCCGAGAGACCATCCACCAACTTGTCATTGGAGATATAAGAGAAGGTGTCAAAACAAGATCTAGAACTCAACAAGAAGCCATGTTCACATGCTTCATCTCGCAAATAGAGCCCAAAGATGTGTCACAAGCATTGAACGACACACATTGGATTCAAGCAATGCAAGAAGAGCTGATTCAGTTTGAAAGAAATAAAGTATGGGAATTAGTGCAAAGACCCATGCATCAAAATGTTATTGGCACCAAATGGGTGTTCGTAAATAAGATGAACGAGGAAGGTTACGTGGTAAGAAACAAAGCAAGACTAGTAGCCAAAGGATATTGCCAAGAAGAAGGGATAGATTTTGATGAAACATTTGCCCCGTAGCAAGATTGGAAGCTATAAGGATGTTTCTTGCCTATGCAACTCACAAGAATTTCATTGTATATCGAGATGGATGTAAAAAGTGCATTCCTAAATGGCTTATTGGAAGAAGAAGTGTATGTTGAACAACCTCCAGGATTTGAGCAGAAGACTCTTGGAGATAAGGTATACAAACTCAAGAAAGCCTTGTATGGATTGGAAGCAGGCACCCAGCATGGTATGATACCTTGTCACAATTCCTAATCGAAAATGGATTCACAAAAGGAAAAGTAGATAGAACACTTTTCGTAATTCAAGACAAAAAGAGTATACTTGCTTGTTCAAATATATGTGGATGACATCATTTTTGGATCCACTAACAAAGAACTGTGAAAAATTTTCAAACCTCATGCAAAGTAAATTTGAAATGAGCATGATGGGAGAGCCGACATTCTTCCTTGGACTCCAAGTGAAACAACAAAGGATGGAACCTTCATAAGTCAAACAAAATACACCGAGATTTAATGAAGAAGTTTGGCATGGAGGAGAAGTCTTCGTAAAAATACCAATGAACACATCACCAAAATGGACATGGATGCAAATGGTAAGCCTCGTAGATCAAACAAGATACAAAGCACTTATTGGATCATTGCTCTATCTCACAAAGCGGGCGCCGACATCACCTTTGTTTGTAGGTGTATGTGCAAGATTTCAATCTGCTCCAAAAGAGAGCCATATGACAAAGAGCCTAAGAGAATACCGAGATACTTGAAAGGAAGCCAAGAGGCCTATGGTATCCAAAGGAAGGTGGATTCAAGCTAATTGGCTATTCGATTCTCGACTATCTTTGATGCGAGAGGACAGGAAGAGCACTTCGTGCACATGTCAAATGCTAGAAACAGTGATTTCTGGTTTAGCAAGAAGCAAAACTCAATAGCCACCTCTACAAATGAGGCGATACATAGTCATGCGGGAAGCTATTGTGCCCAAGTCCTATGGATGAGACAAAGAATGAGAGAGACTATGAAGTTGAAGAAAAAGAAATTCCAATCATGTGTGATAACACAAGTGCAATTGCAATCACTCAAAATCATGTGTTGCACTCAAGAACAAAACATATTGATGTCGATATCACTTCATAAGAGATCATGTTGAAAAGAAGGACATCATCCTGGAATATATCTCAACCGATAAACAACTAACCGACATCTTCTCAAAACCACTATGTGAGTCAAGATTTGAAGAACTCAAGCATGAGTTGGGGCTAATTGAGCTGAGCCGACACTCGATTTAAATCAAAGAAGAGAAATGGAAAGAAAAGGGGTGAAAAAGAGTCAAAACAAAATCAACTCAAGAATCACCAGACGGAAAGACAATACACCGAGTCACCGATAGTTGAGTCACTAAGAGAACGTGAGAAGTAGAGTTAAATCGGCTAAGGGATAAGTTCGAATAACTTATGAGCAAAGTGACAAAAACGCAATCGTTTTGACTAAGCGGGAATGTTTTAAGGAATACGTTAGCATAATGATGATGTGTACGGACATAAAGTCGCACACCAAGCTTATGATTGGATATAAATGTTTGCCGTATTAAATACGAGACATTAAATGCTAAATAGGCGTGCAAAATCTAAGCCGTTGATTTCGATCACATTTCAAAAATCACCCGCACGCCCTTTCATAAACCATATTTAAACCATTTTCATCCGTTTCTCTCTCACACTTCTAAAACTGTTCATTTCTTTCTCTCAAAAGCAAAGGCAAAAACTTCTCTCAAACCCTATCAATCTTCAAATCAATTTATGAGTTTTTCTTCGATATAATCCTGAAAAATGGCACCAACTTATAACTTTACCAAGTTAGGAAAGCAAATCCACACCTCTATGGTGGATTTTGACGAATGGTGAAACAGGGGTCCGACGACACCCTAGTGAAGAAAATAGCCGAGAAGTTGGAAACGTCCGGCCAAACCGTTTACGACGTTAGAATATCCGATGACATATGTGGAGGAAGTCGCACAATTCTACGTGAATGCCGAGATTCACGATGAAGGAATAAAGTCATCTGCTCACGGAAAGCGGTGACTATCTCTCGAAGGATTTGGCAACATTGCTCACTACCGGTAGAGGAGCATCGAGATTAACGGCCGATGTCAACCTGGCCGATGCTTGGAAAGAAATAGCCAAGCCCGACTTTGCCGATAAAATAGTGTATACAAACAAACAAGAGATCACAAGGAGGATTATCACAAGTCGTTGGACATAGTTGCCAAATGTATCGACATCAAGTTTGGCACTTTGACCAATCAAAAAGGCAAAGCTGATTGTAATGGCTGCAATCATCGAAGAAAAGAAGATAAACGGGCTGAGTTTGTCTACAAATGCATCGCTTAACGTGGGAACAAATCCTTCAAGGAAGATGGCACATTTGGAGGATCCTCAGGATATGGCCTAGTGATTGGCGGCTAATGGAGGTGAAAGGAGTCCCTCTTAGACATGGGAAGGCATTCCATGTTAACAAGAGGATGTTCAGAGCAAACCTCTCTCGGCGCGCACAAGAGAGCTTACGCCAAGAGAGCGACACACTGAGGGGGAATCACCACCCCAAGATACAAAATTCCTCTCTCGGCCAAGAAGAAGAAAGTCCCTCGCGGTGCTAAGAAGATCACGCTTTGCCCCCGCAAAGAAAGAAAACCAAACATGCTCCCGCCTCTTGCAAAGAGTCACCGCCCGAAGAGCCGTGTCTCCCCGCCCTGCAGAGCGGCCGAGAAGGACTCACAAATACCTTCTCCAATCGTCAAAAAGAGGAGAACTCGGGAAGCCACGACGGCCCGCTCCTCGGAAAAGACACCAAGACCCGCCCCCGCCGGTCAAGACTCGAAGACACCGTCTCGAACCGTAAATCCCTTTGGTACAAACTAGAGACGAAGACGAATTATCAAGCGCTCCGAGCCGGAGAAACCAAATGAGTCACCACTCGGCTAGAGCAGATATCGGAGACTCGGGAGAAGTAGAGTCTCCGGATGTAGTTGATGAAACAGCCAAGTCTCGTGAAGGCGATCAACGAGGCAACCCAAGACACACTGTAGTTCACACGTTGAAACACAAGAAGAAAAACTGCTGGAGCGGATAGTGATGTAATGATCCTATCTCCACCTTACCCGGACATCCAAAATCGCCTCTGGCGTGACTAGAGGAAATGGAAGTTGAGTAAGTCAAGGAACAGTTCAACGGCCCGAGTTTATAGAAGAAGAAGAAGGAACTGCTAAATTTCCTTGGACTAAACATCGTGCTCCCAAAGACTTGATGAAGACAATCGCTAGACATCCCGCATTTTCAAGGAAAAGGAGAGAGAAAAAGCAAGGTGAGGAAGCCGAGGCACGTGAGAAGGCAAGCATCCGCCCTATCTCCGGCACCACGAACACACACATCCTCTCCTTGATGTCTTCTCGATGTGATGAGGATCGGGAGAATGCTTTGCGCCACTGAGAAGAGTTGCAAATGCAAAGAAGCATTGCATGAATCCGAATCCTTCACGAGCAAAGACCGATGGAGGGACCAGGAGAATCCTCCGAACACACCGAAATCGATCCAATGGGAGTGGTTCAACAAATAGCCACTGTTGTTCTTTGCCACCACTTCCCACTCACTCGGAAGAAAGCGATAAGGGAGTGGCGATGAAACGGGATAATGGGGACCCCATCGAGCCAACCCCGATTGAAGGTGTTTTACCACCAGCCCCAACGGCTGAACATTCAAAAGAAATAGCCGGGAGTTTGGAGACGAGTGACCCCATTCCAAATCACTCACCGGTGGTGCGCCACCGTGGGGGAAACTCCCTCCACCGGCAAAGAAGGTCGGAGGATGCTGCAGATGACTCCACAACGAATCAAGGAGGCGAAGGAGAGAAATTACAAACACAAGAAGAACAACAAGTTGCCATCAACGACGCTCAAACAGCTTGAGACCGTCTCGGTGAGGTGCCAACCGCTCCGAAGGCTAATGATGTCGCGATGCAATCGAGGCATAGGAAGGAACAACCCCGGGAGTTAACACTGGGCGATGAAAGTGCAATCCATGGGGTTGAGACTCCAATGGATGCCACCATAGAAGACCCTAAGACAAACCGACACACTGTCGAAAGGGATGACCAAGCCTCGCCGAAAGAGAGACCGGAGGTATCAAGGCCCACAGAGGTTGAGACTTCCCGGGTAAAGAAGCCGATGAAGAGAACATCCCTCCCGCTATCATCGACCCATCCGAGAAGGAGATAAGCGCACTTCATGATTCCCAGGACAATCGATGTCACTTTTCTCGGGATCGGGCGCGAAGAAGAAGGCGAGTCATCCCCCGTGACAAATCCAAAAGACTCGATTCGCGGATGTTCCAAGCACGAGCAAGTCGATCCCAAGACTACTCGTCAAACCTTTAACTTTGATGATGAGCCACCAATGGAAATCTCATCATCGTCCGATGACGCTCGATAAGGCCGAGGACCACCATCTTTGAAATGGAAAAATCACCGAGACCAACGGTTAAGACAAAGGCAGAGGCTCGAAAGCGGGTCTACTTCACAACAAAACCCAACAACCGAGAGACCACCGCACAGCCCCTCAAGGCTGCGGCAGGGTCGATTCCTAAAAGAACTTCACGCGCACCGCTCATCATCGAACAAATCCCGGTGGGCGGTGATGAATCTTTTATAGAATCCTTTGCTTTTTCTCCTGGAGTACCCGACCTCCATGAAGAGTCGAGAATGAACGCGCGACGCTATCACACACCAGCTCCGTCTTTTCATCGTGCACCATTGTTCCACCGCTTATGACTTTGATGTCAGTATGGCCATCACCGCAACGGAAGAATCGCTAAAGTTCGAGAGGTGTTCAAGGCACTATTTGCCGAGGTTGAACGGATGGAGAGGCATCGAGGCCTCTTTGGACATGCGATCGACAACAGAGATGCCAACCTTACAAACTGATTTAAGAGGCATAACAGATTCGGATAAGGGAATGGTGGCAACAACAAAAACAATGCGTGTGGAACAAGTCGATTCTTCGGACATTGTTCAACAAGTCTGCTGGTTTGGAGAGCTGAAAATGCCGATGCAAAAACGGCTGAGAGAACATATTGAGCATATGCATGAAGCTCACACTTTGCCGAGATAAAGCCGCTGCGTGAGCAAAATACAAATGATCTACAGCGTTTGGAAGAACACATGACTAGAAAATTCAGCCTTCTCATGGCCGAGATGAAGCGATTTCAGAGAATCCAACGCCACTCGATCCGACTCGTGGCCGCATACAACGCAGCAGACTCGGCGAACTCAACCATCGAAGACTTCGACTTCATGCTTGCCAAAGATGTTCCCTGGGGTTCCTCTATCCTTTGATGATGCCAAAAAGGGGAAGAGGAATACCATAAAGCGCTAAAATCAAGCCGAGAAGAAAGGAGCACCGAGAAGGGAAAATCACCGGAAGTCTTGAAACGAGTAAGAAAGGAAAGCTTGTTGAGGGGAAGGGTCGACATATGTGACTTTGATGATTGCACAAACTCCCCAACAAGGTCCTCACACAAATGACATTATAAGCGGCAAACTCCCCGCGACTCGCCACTCCAACACTCCGCTATATCCATGGGCCGATAAGAGAAAAACTATTGAAGCGGGGATAAAGGAAGTGGAAGGTAGAATGCATGCCCGAATCATGAACATCTTGAAAGAACACGGAGGCATTCCAAAGAGACAGAGACACTTATGCCATCTCGGATGTCGGAGACAGAGCCACGATCGTTGATGAATTTAAAACGCTCGAATGAGGGATACTTTGCAAATATGTCTATGGCTCAAGCTTGGGACTTGTATCTTTGGGAAAAGGGTCTCACGATATGTGAAGAAGGCGACAGCAAAAGCGACTACCGGCGATCACTCTGCTGGTCACTTCCGTCACTCACCGGAAAGAAGAAGACCCCAAAGATATACGCCCGAGGTAGAGGAAGAAGCGAGAGGGAGGAAGAAGCTTGCACCTAGGCCTCTGCCCAAAAACATTGAATACATGGATCCGGAAAGAAAGGAGGGATCTATTGGTGGGCTTGACCAAGTAGCAAATTTGCAAGTGGCTAAAACTAACGCCGAGTATGTGAAAAGACTAGAAGAAGAAAACAAGAGACAAACTCAGCTATGGGAGGAGAGACAGAAAGAATAAGAAGAGATGAAGGCTGCCAGAAGGCATATGAAAAGAAAAGAAGGCAAATGACGACGAGAAAAAGAGAAGAAGAGAAAGAAGATGCTAATCAAGATGAAAGAAGGAGACATCGAAGGAGATGAAGTGTTGTTTGTCCACCCTTCGTGTATTTTATTATGTAAATACATACAATGTAAGTCTTCCGTAATAAAGCTATAAATTCTTTATTTTTTTGTGAAGACAAATATGTGCTCGATACACCTTGTAAACAATTGTGTAAAAGAACAAGAATGATATGATCAATAAACGGATCTATTCTCACAGATACATTCTATGTCAATACACTATCTCGTATGTATCTTTGCTATTTGCATTTTTGAATGGTTTAAGTTTTGGCATCATCAAAAAGGGGGAAATTGTTAGGAAATTTATCGTTTAAGATTTTGATGAATGCCATGTAAAACTTAGAATAGAAAGTTGGTACCCCAATTCTTGTGTAAAATGCATTGTAATAAATAGAGTGCCAAGCCGAGTTAAGTCACTATGCCCTAACATGCAAGAAGACAATCAAGACTTGAAGGAAGACTCACTGCGAGACAAATTTGAGTATGGCAAAGAATAGTAGACAGAACTCTATCGAGAAGCTTGGTGAGATGCAAATGAGTGGAGCATCAAAGTCAACTCAAGAAAAGCCAAGTCTCAAGTTGAAGTGACAAAGAGTCATCCAATGATTGGAAGTCACTCTAAGTCACCTGGGGAAAGCAAGAAAATGCGATCAAGTCGAGATAATCGTAAAAGAACCGTTGTACGACAAATCAAGAGATTTACTTAAACAAGTAATATCTCCATACCACCTTTCTCGAGTGCTCGGTCCCTTGCGTGCAAAAGGAATGAACCAATGGGAAGCACCACACCGTGTCAAAACTCTCGAAAAGGTGAAAGAACAATTCATACGAGGAAATGGCAATTCCAAGAACTCGCAACAAGACAAGCCAACGATCGCAAGTGACTTTAAAAAATAAGCCTATCTCTTCAACGGGCAAATTTTTGAAAGTTCACTATAAAAGGCCGAGGAGTTTGTTTGAGAAGAAGTATGACACACATGTGAGATATACAAGCATATTAGAAAAACTCGAAATATTCTCAATCCTCAAGCCTACATTACGAAGAACATCAATCCAACACTCACTGTGAAGGAAAGATAACTTCAATCGGTTGAAGAGGAAACTTTTGAAGACAAGGGGTCTACATTCCAGAAGGATTGTAGGAAGGTTCAAGGTTGAACCAAATCTTAAGCTTTTGGAGGGCTTCGTGATCAAATCCAAAGAGCTTGAGCAAGTGAGTCAGAGTAGCAAGGCAAATGCCTGGAAGAAGCCGAGTCGTCACGAGAAGCCACTGAGTGATCAAGGCGTCTCCGTGATCGAGTCCCAAAGGATCAAGTCGGGTGTGATCAAGACTTGTATCCGGATTGTTACCACTTTGTAAACCGATCATTACCTAGTGGATTCCTCCAGGAGTTGGAGAAGAGAGGAGTAGAAGAATTACCCCATCTTCGAACCTCTATAAAAATTTCATTGTGTCATTTACTTTTCAAAGACTTTAATTCTTGCATTTTTAATCGCTTATATCTCACGATAAATTTGCTATCCACTTGATAACTTATAAGTACTAAACCAAGCACTAAATTCTTGCTTAATCAAACTTAAGGGTGTTAAGTCTTCCAATAAAACAAAACCACAAAATCGAGTTAATTTAGAGCCAACAAATGAGTTACTCCATCAACAAACTCGATTGAGTCTTGAGAGATTAACTCTACTTGAGTGACTAAATTGATCGTCCATCAAGGACACACCGTAGTGTAGTATCAACTCAGATTTAAAAGGACTAAATCGAAAATTTGGTAAGGTTTATTCAACCCCCTTCTAAACCTTACACTTACACCCCTTGGTACCTACACCAAGCATTTGACATGTACCGAAGTACTCTTCCTCATCAACTCTACATCCAACATAGTCGAGTCCGAGTAACCAATAAGCTTGAATCCTCCTTCATTTGGATACCATAAGCCAACTTCCCCGCATCCCTTCAAGTATCTTAGGATTCTCTTGGCAGCATCATATGGCTTTCTTTTGGTGCAGATTGAAATCTTGCACATACACCTACCGCAAAGGTGATGTCCGGCCTACTTCCCGTGAGATAGAGCAGTGATCGAATGAGTGCTCGTATCTTGTTTGATCCACAAGCTTGCTTCTAATCTTGCAACAGAGCAAATGTTTCATCAAAATCTATACCTTATTCTTGGCAATACCCTTTGGCTACCAATCTTGCTTTGTTTCTTACCACGAACCGTCTTCATTCATCTTGTTTCTAAACACCCATTTTGTGCCAATGACATTTTGATGGGTTGTTCTTTGCACCAATTCCAATACTTTATTTCTCTCAAATTGATTCAGCTCTTCTTGCATGGATTGAATCCAATGTGTGTCATCCAAAGATGCTTGGGACACATCTTTAGGTTCTATTTAGAAATAAAACAAGTGAACATTGCTTCTTGTTGAGCTCGATCCGGTTCTTACACCATCTCTTACATCTCCAATGACTAGCTCTAGTGGATGGTCTCTCACCATCTCACATCAAAGTTGGAGTAAGTTAGTCTGGTTCACCATCTTGCGCTTGTGTTTTCTTGAGCAGCTCTTTCATCATCACTTACCGCAGATTTTCCACTTGACTTCAACATAGGACTCTTCAGACATTGGTCGATTCACTTATCGCCTAACTCCTCAATGTCTTCTCCATTTACATTAGGATCATCAAACACCACATGGATAGACTCTTCAGTGACCATTGTCCTTTGTTCAGACTATATAGGCTTTGCTTTCACCGAGTATCCCAAGAAGATACCTTCATCGCCTTTTAGCATCAAACGCCTTTAGATTATCCTTCCCATTGTTGTGGATGAAACATTTACATCCAAATGTTCTAAAGTATCCAACATTTGGCTTTCTCCATGTCCAAACTTCATAGGAGTCTTTGTCACTGCCTATTAATCATGCATCTATTTTGAGTATAGCATGCGATATTGATGGCTTGACCCAAAATCTTATTGGCAATCCAAATTTCAATAACATGGTTCTTGCAGCCTTCCTTGAGAGTTCTCATTTTTCTTTCTCGCTACTCCATTCTCACGGGAGTCCTTGTTGCGTATAGTTCATGAGCAATACCATTTTCAACACAAACTCAGTTCATCCTCACGATCTTATCTTTATAATTGTTTGACTCTTCTCATTTTGAACTCTTTTCATCAGTTGGGGTAATTTCTGCAAGGTTTCCTTCTTTTTACACATGAAGATTGTCCATGTATATCTTGAATAATCATCCACCACTACTAGAGTGTATTTCTTTCCACTTATGCTAGCTGTCTCAATCAGGGCCAAAAAGATCCATGTGTAATGATGCAATATCCTTGTTGAAGATGGACTTGACTTCTCTTTAAATGATGATTTAATCTGCTTTCCCATCTGGCATGCATCACAAACACTTTCTTTCTTGTACACTGAGTCTGGTAATCCTTCTACAAGATTACTCCTTGCAAGCTTGTTGATTGTCTTGAAATTTAGGTGACTCAGCTTCTTGTGCCACAACCAACTTGATTCTCTTGTACTCTTTGCTAGCAGACAAGTGCTTGGTGTGGCAGTTGACCAATCTACCACATACATGTTCTTTTGTCTGGATCCTTGCAACACCACTTCATTTGATTCAGTGTCTTTGATTTGGCATACTCCTATTGAATCCAACATTATAGCCCTTGTCACAGAGTTGACTGATGCTTAACAACTTGAAATTAAGACCTTCAACGTATGCAACATCCGTGATTTCTAATCCATTTTTAATGGATCCAAAGGCTCTAATTTCCCCTGAGCCGCATTTCCTCCAAATATGACTTTTGCACCTCTGATCTCCTTGAATTTTGACAGATTTTTCTTATTTCCTGTCATGTGTCTGGAACAGCCACTATCCATGTACCAGGTTCCTTGGCACTCAGCTGTTCCTTGAACCTGCAATCAAGGAAATTAGTTTTTAGGTACCCATACTTGCCTGGTCCCGAGGGGTTAGTCTTTGAAGATGATCCAACCAACCTATAGCCAAATGATTTGACTCTAAGGGGTTGCCATCTATCTCGTGCCATAATCATAATTTACTTTGGCAAATTGCTTGAGGGCTTTAGGTTCATACAACTCTGTCTCTTTTGTCTCGTATGCCTGTGTGTGTGTGTTTTAGCAATTGCCTTCTTTGGGTAATTGTGATATCTCCGAGTGTAGTGCTTGGGTGCATATGTGTGTGTGCGATAATAACTCTTTTTCCTTTGGAATGACCTTTGTTGAGTTCTAGGCCTTTGCCATTTAGGCTTGTATTCCATAGGTTTTTGCCGATATTTCACATTATTCCAATCACTTGACTTGGGTAGTTTCTACCATCCCATCATTTGTGTTCCTTTGATAAAACTTCTAGGATTTTGGTAGCTCTGTTTCTTCTTTACAGAGTACTTCCTGTTTGGAGTTTGCCGAGGAACTCTACGATTTCTTCCCACTGCCCTCTCAAAGATACTCAACTCGGTCGTTTTCCTTTTCCTTTATATCCAAGGCGCTTTGTTTGTGATTGTGCTTTGGAATGATTTGTGTGTGCAATATTTGGTGTCTTGGATTTTTGAGATGCTTTATTACTTGAAGATCCTTTTTCCAAGATCACTCTTGAGTTTGACTATGCACAAAGGAATTGAATCCTATGCCTGTTTGTCTCCACATTCTTTTTGGCTCATGATAAGGTCATCCAATGATTTAGATGCCTTTGTGAATGAAGCAATCACATTTTTGAGATCATTTTCTCTTTTCTATAGCAGCTATCTCTGCTGTTAGTTTAGCATTTTCACCTTGACTCTTTGTTCTCATCGCCTATGTGACTTAGAGTACTTAGCTCCTTAGTCACCGTGAGTTTTGGCTTTTTGAGTGGCTGTTTTCCTCATTTAATAGTGAGTGAGAGGATTTAATGTGCTCAAAATCTTTCATCATTTTGCCTAATGAATCATAAAGATCAGTAGGTGATGAAGTGTGAGTGTCACAAATCACTATCACTAGAATCGAATGAGATGAGTTAGAGTGTACCTCATCTTCTTGGTCATGCTTTGATCTTGTTCTTTAGGCATTAGACATATTAAGGCTTCTTCTTCGAGTCACTTGAGTAATCACCACTACTCTTTGAGTCCGCTTCTTTTTTGAATTAGTCAGACGCCAGCCTCAATGACAATATTGATATTGCTCTTTTCTTTTCTTGCCTTCTTTCTCTCAAGATTTTTCTTTCTTCTTCATTCCCGTATTTATTGACTACAGGATATGGACAATCAATGGCAAAGTGTCCTGGTTGTCTCGCAATTCCATGATAAGTTTTCAACTTTTTGATCATCTCTCTCATTTCTTGGGTTGTCGCTCTTTGATATTCGACCTTTTGATAGTCGCCTCTCTTTGGTGGCCTATCTTCCCTTGACTTGGAGGAGTCAATGTCTTCTGGAGGATTCACCTTTGTTTATTTTGTAGTTCTTGTTGAAGAACTTGTTGAATCTTTTAACCATCAAGGCAATCTCCTCCTGGTCAATGACTTTTTGGTCTCAACTCTCTTCCCTTCCTTGACTATGAGTGCAACTATTTTGGGTACAACTATCTCCTCTTGATCCTTTCTTCTCACCAAACTCATAGGCTTTGAGGTCTGAGAATAGTTCATGATTGGATGTTTTTGATAGGTCCATCGAGTGCCTTAGAGCCATGGTCTTCATTTCCCACTCAGCGGGAGGCTCCTTAATATCTTCATACACATCTCCTTCTGTGTGTATTCTTTCCCAAGTCTTTGAGAGCTCATTTGTAATTTCAATGTGAATCTAGCATCCGATGGTCCATCGTTTCACCCGCAAGCATTTTAAAGTTTTCAAATTTTTGAACAACAACAGATAATTTGTTTTCCTTGATTTGCTCGGATCCTTCACAAATTCGGGTTAGTTTATCACAGATTTCTTTGGTCATCTTGCAAGATTTGACTTTGTTGAACATGGCTTTGTCCAAAGTCTTGTAAAGTATATCCTTGGCCACATTGTCCAATTTGTATCGCTTTTCTATCATCATTTGTCCATTCAAATTGGTTTTTTTCAACCATAGCGGGTCCGGGAGGAGCAGCCTCCTCTTTCCTCACCGCAAAGAATCCTCCTTGCAAAATGTTTCACCTTCATTATTTGTAGTGGCCCATCCTCTATCACTATCCACATCTCATCATGTAAAGCTTATAGATGAGCCCGCATACGTATTTTCCAAACTCATCAAATTCTTCAATGGTATACATAGGAATGCGTGTCAAATTTGCTTCAATGATAATAACTTAGCAAAAAAAATGGCTTTTGAAAGAGCAAGTGTTAAAAAAAACTTCTTTGAAAGATTTGATATCTAGTTCAAAAGAACTCAAAGGAAAGCTCAATGAACCAACCGCTCCGATACCACTTGTAGGTCCCAAGGGTGTGAGTAAGGTTTAGAAGGTGGGGTTGAATAAACCTTACCAACTTTTCGATTTCAGTCCTTTTAAAATATTACATATTTAAATACACAGTATGTCCTTGATGAACAACTAAGTTAGTTAACCAAATAGAGTTAGCCACTCAACGTACTCAATTGAGTCATGATATAATAACTCAACCGTTTAGTCTAAACCTTAACTTGGCTATGATGAGATATTCAAAAAGACTTAATACCCTTGAATTTGGTTTAAGTTTGTTTTAACACTTGGTTTTAGCACTTTGTTAATTATCAATTGAATAGCAAATTATCAAGAGATATTAAATGATATGCAGAAAGTAAATGGTGAAATGTAAATGACACAATAATTTTTACAGAGGTTCAAGATGGGGTAATTCTTCTAATCCTCTCTTCTCCAACTCCTAGAGGAATCCACTAAGTATCGATCGTAGTACAAAGTGGTTATCACCCGATGCAAGTCTTGATCACACAAATGACTTGATCCTTTGGGACTCGATCCGAGATGCCTTGGTCACACAACCGGCTTCTCATCCGACTCAAACTTCTTCATAGGGCAAAATACTTTGCTACTTCACTTACTTGCTCAAGCTTCTTGGATTTGATCACGAAGCCTCCAATAACTTGAGACCGGTTCGACCTTGAACTTTTCTACAATCCTCTTTGGAATGTAGACCCCTTTTGATTCTTCAAAAGTTTCCTCTTCAACAGTTTGAAGTTGTCTTTCCTTCACAACTTGGTGTTGGATTGATTTCCTTCAAATTTAGGCTTGAGGTTTTGCTTGAATAACTTGAGAATATTTTTGCAGTTACAACTTGAATGATAGCTTGAATGTTCGTGGTTCAGTGACCTTTTCTCAAAGTGATTCCTCCGCCTTTTATATTGAGCTTTCAAAAATCATCCGTTGAAGAGATATGCCGATTTCAAAAGTCACTTGTGTTCGTTGGCTTGTCTTGTTGCAATCCTTAATATTGATATTTCCTCGTATTAAATAAACCTTCACTTTTTCGTAGTCCGACACAAGTGTAGAGCTTCCCATTGGTTTATTCCTTTTGCACGCTTCCTCGGATCGAGCACTTTAAGATATTGCAAAGCATGGAAGTATTACTTATTTAAGTAACCTTCTTGACTTACGTACAACGGATTCTTTTCGATTGTCTTGACTTGATTATAGCTTCTTTAACTTCCCGTGTGACTTCGTGTCGGCTCCCAATCATTGGATGACTCATCCGTCACTTCAACTCGAGACTTGCTATCTTGAGTTGACTTGACCGACACTTCACACAACTCGTATTATAGCCGCTACTCCTTCCGTCGAGTTCTTGTCTTCTTTTCCTTGCTATACTCAAATGCTTCACAAATGAGACTTCATCCCGATCTTGATTGACTTCTTGTATGTCCGGGCGTAGGCGACTTGACTCACTAGTACAACCCTATCTATTACAATACAAATTACAAAGAAAATGGGGTGCCAACTTTCTAGTCTAAGTTTACATGGCATTCATCAAAATCTAAACAATAAATTCCCAATGACATCGAATTAAGCACAAACAAAAGATATAAACTAAGAGGATATAACATTTCTTGTCGACGGATCATTATTCAAAGTCTTGAACTCTTGTGCCTTCGTTGATGCGAAAGGTCTTGTGTTGTTCCTTATTGAATTGTGTTTCTCTCTCGGAAGTATGTGTTATTGTGTATTTCAGGCGTAAATTCATCATCGGAGGTGTAGGGTTTGGTCTTCATTTTATAGATGCTTTGGGAGATCTCATGTAGTGTCCCGATGAAATTAGGAATCAAAATCCACTCGCCAGATAATATTAATACACGGTCCAGTCGTGTAAGTTGTTTTTGTCTCTTTTTCTCTAAGGCAAAGTACATGACCGTGTGCTATTAAACAGTTGGTCGTTTATTCCATCTCTAACGATCGGGAGAGATAAGAAGGTCGTGGTGAGAACCCAAATCGTGAGGAGCCACCACCAGTTGAAGAATCTCAAGGCGTGCCACCTAGCCTAGCTAGCTCGCGGCTACGATGTTGATAAAGAGGGGCCCATTGGCTCCAATGATCTTATTTGAACCATTTCCATCAGAATCAAGACCTCCAACTTCTCGGAGTATGATGGAACTAGAGACCCGCAGAACGCTTGGACAAATTCTATGCCAAAACGGATCTCTACAACATGATAGATGCCTCTTACTGTAAGGTATTCTGCACTACTCTGACCAAATGGGCACTGACATATTACAATCAGCTCTCTGTGGGATCGATCTCCGGGATGGACAAGCTCACAGAGGTGTTCATGCATCGATTCTCTATCAAAGAAACAAAATGCCCCAAGACCATTTCTCACCTCTTTCGGTGAAGTAAAAGGAAGGAGAGACACTACGGGAGTTCATGAATGTTGGGAAATTTATATAATAGATTTTGATGATACCATGTAAAACTTAGATTAGGAAGTTGGCACCTCAATCCTACTGTAAATCAACTTGTAATAGATAAGGTTATATAAGATGAGTCGAAGGCAACCAAGTTGAAGAATGCAGGAATCGACTGAAGACCAAGATGAAGAATCAGTTGTGTGGCAGCTAAGTGAAGTGAAGATAAGTCTCGATCAAGTGATTAGAAGGTTGTTTCGTCGGTTGATGACGCTAAGTCATTCCTAATCGATTAGAGCTTACTTAAGACAAAGGGGTGAAGCGGTTGTCAAAAGTCAAAGTCGATCATTGTGATGGATCTGTTGCACACAAGTCAAGGATATTACTTATTATAGTAATACCTCCATACTTGGAGTGCTTAAAGTGCTCATCCTTAGAAGTGTGCAAAGAGAATAAACCAATGGGAAGCACTCGAGCATGTGTCGAACTCGAAAAGCTTCGTAGTTCAATTAAACTAGGATATGTCACCATCACCTCTACGCACATCAAGACAAGACAAGCCAACGACCTCAAATCGCAGCTTTGAAAAATACATCTATCTCTTCAATGGATATATTTTTCAAACAAGCTGCTACAACTTTAAGGTTGCAAACTCAAGTGCAGTTGTCTCAAGTAATAAATTTCTGAGTCCGAGGTCGATCCACAGGAAGTTGATGGAAGTTTACAGGATATTTCTTATTTAAAGGATGAGTAAATGGATTTTTTTACTAATAAGAATATTTTTTTTTAGTTACAAGAAATTTAATTAATAGAAATGTTGAGAATTAGGGATTCACTCTTGATTACGGATAAAGGAATGATTATATTTTCTTACCTCTTAGATTGCCACTATTGGAAACCATACACAAAGAAGGTTCCAATGGGAAGATATTATACATATAAATCATGCAATGGGTAAGCATTTATATCATCAATTAGAATTTATCTTATAACATCAATACTTGTTTATGGGATCAAGTATTTATGCATTCTTTTGTCTACAACAAATCAAGGTATCCACATTAGTAGTCGGTTGAAATAAAACCAGACATTTAACTAAATTGAACCAAGTATTTGTTGTGCCAATAGATATACATAAATCAAGAAACACCACCAAACAAAAATGTATAAGCTAAAAACAAATTGATGATACAAACAATGAATTTTAATATGAATCTACAATCATTCCTTATCCTTCATCAATAGTTTCACCCCATTTCCTCAACAAAATAAACTTAGAATAACATGAAGAAAGTAGAGAAAACAAAAGATTGAAGAAAAACTAAAGCAAACATTTTGTAAAATACTAGAAATCTTACTATAATTTAAGAAAAAGCAAGAAAGAAAATTTCTTTTGGAGTTTCTAACTCTAAATTTCTCTACATAAAACTTGCTCTTGGCTAATGCTAATGACCTCTATTTATATCCAACTAAAAATCAATTTACAATTATTTTATTCTTTATTTGTATTACAAGTAAGAAAATAAGGAAATCAACACCAACTTTGCCACCTTCTTTGACTGGTCATTTTGTCCATGATATCAACCATCTTTGCTCAATTTTCTTCCACAAATCAATTATCACATGAGTTGGCTTGAATTTCCAACTGATTTCATTGAATTTGAACAACCATGTGCCAAGATATGGCTGAATAATTGAGATGTGGTTGGCATACGGGATTGACTAGTGCAGCAGACCTCTTGGATTTTTATAAATTCATCCAATACAAATCTGACTTTGGGGTCTTCATCAATGTTGTAGCTCTATGATTTGTACATACTCAGTAAAAATTTCACATACACATACCGTGTATTTGTCGAGTTATTTCAAAATACCAAACTTGGTCAAGTCTGGAAATTAAATGAGCACCCTTCAATCTTCATTTTATGATGAATTTTTTATCCAATAAAATATCATTCCAAACTTTGATTTTTGGTTTCAATATCTCTGAAAACTTGTAAATAAATGGATTGTGAATCCATATCTTCAAGTGTTAGGAATTTTATTGTTTAGATTTTGATGAATGCCATGTAAAACTTAGAATAGAAAGTTGGCACCCCAATTCTTCTTGTAAAATGTATTGTAACATTTAGAGTCGCCAAAGCCGAGTTAAGTCACCTACGCCATAACATGCAAGAAGACAATCAAGACCGGAAGGAAGACTTTGCTGTGAAACAAATTGAATATGGCAAAGAAGAGTAGACGGAACTCTATCAAGAAGCGGTGAGATGCAAACAGTGGAGCATCGCTTAAGTCAACTCAAGAAAAGCCAAGTCTCAAGTTGAAGTGACAGAGGAGTCATCCAATGATTGGAAGCGACTCTAAGTCACCTGGGAAAGCAAGGAAATGCAAAGTCGAGATAATCGTAAAAGAACCGTTGCAGAGAAATCAAGAGATTTACTTAAACAAGTAATATCTCCATACCACCTTTCTCGGAGTGCTCGGTCTCGTAAGCGTGCAAAAGGAATGAACCAATGGGAAGCACCACACCGTGTCGAACTCTAAAAAGGTGAAAGAACAATTCATACGAGGAAATGGCAATTCCAAGAACTCGCAAGCCAACGATCGCAAAGTGACTTTCAAAAATAAGCCTATCTCTTCAACGGGCAAATTTTTGAAAGTTCACTATAAAAGGCCGAGGAGTTTGTTTGAGAAGAAGGATGACACACATGTGAGATATACAAGCATATTAGAAAAACAAATATTCTCAATCCTCAAGCCTACATTACGAAGTACATCAATCCAACAAATGTGAAGGAAAGAGAACTTCAATCGGTTGAAGAGGAAACTTTTGAAGAAAAGGGGTCTACATTCCGGGAAGGATTGTAGAAAGGTTCAAGGTTGAACCAAGTCTTAAGCTTTTGGAGGGCTTCGTGATCAAATCCAAAGAGCTTGAGCAAGTGAGTCAGTAGTAGCAAGGCAAAATGCCTGTGAAGAAGCCGAGTCGTGCACGAGAAGCCACCGAGTGATCAAGGCGTCTCAAGATCGAGTCCCAAAGGATCAAGTCGGCCGTTGTGATCAAGACTTGTATCTGGATCAAGTACCACTTTGTAAACGATCATTACCTAGTGGATTCCTCCAGAGTTGGAGAAGAGAGGAGTAGAAGAATTACCCCATCTTCGAACCTCTATAAAAACTTCATTGTGTCATTTACATTTCAAAGATTTAAATTCCTGCACTTTTAACTCGCTTATATCTCACGATAAATTTGCTATCCATTTGATAACTTATAAGTACTAAATCAAGCTCTAAAATCTTGCTTAATCAAACTTAAGGGTGTTAAGTCTTCCACGATAATAAAACCACAAATTGAGTTAAATTATAGTCAACAAATGAGTTACTCCATCAATGTACAAATTGAGTCTCATTGAAATTAACTCTACTGGTGACTAATTCGATCATGTCCATCAAGGACACAATTGTGTAGAATCAACTCAGAGATTTAAAAGACTAAATCGAAAATTTGGTAAGGTTTATTCAACCCCCTTCTAAACCTTACACTTACACCCTTGGGACCTACATCAAGAATCATCCTAAAATCATGTCTAAATGAATGCTATGCTCGTTGATCCAAACCCGCACTAAAAATGCTTCCAAATACAATTCTATGTTGATTTCCTATTTTATTCATAACATATTAATAATACTATAAATTCATTTTATTAATAATATTAATAAGGTAAAATAATAATATAAGCCTAAAATAATTATACATTTTTAACGTTCATCACACCCCCCAACCAAATTTTATTAATGGTCCTTAGTAATTAAAGCATAAAATAATACAAAAGAAATTTGATGAATATGACACGTTGATCATTTTTTTAAAACAACTTTATGAAATAGTCTAACAATCAAAAAGTTTATGGTCATCATCATAGATGCTATCAAGAATAAATATTATAATTTTTTTATATTATTTTTTTAGAGAAGAAAATAACAAATTGTTAAGAGTTGCAAATGAAGAATAAATATTATTTTTTTTATATTATATAATTTTATATTATAAAGAATAATATTATAACAAATGTACGAAGAGTTGCAAATGAAGGAGAAGAAGATGTCTTCTCCCGGCACCAGTCATGGTTGAAAAACCAAGAACTGAGTGGACAAATGATGACAGAAAAGATACAACCTGGACAATGTAGCCAAGGACATCCTTTACAAAACCTTGACAAAGCCATGTTCAATAAAGTCAAATCATGCAAAACGACTAAAGAAATCGGGATAAGTTGACATTGATTTGTGAAGGCTCAAAGCAAATCAAAGAAAACAAATTATCGGTGGGTCAGACAGAAATTTGAGAACTTCAAAATGATCTCGGGAGAAAACCTGGATCAACTGGATGCTCGGTTTATAGAAATCACAAATGAGTCAATTTACACTTGGAAAGGAATATACACAGAAGAAATGTGTATGAAGATCCTAAAAAGTCTTCCACAAATGAATGGGAAATGAAGGTCATGGCACCGAGACATTCCATGGACCTATCAAAGACATCCAACCATGAACTATTCTCGGACCTCAAAGCCTACGAGTTTGAGCCGAGAAGAAAAGACCAGGAAGAGACAGTTTGTACCCAAAACAAATTTGCTCTAATTGTTAAAGATGGGAAGAGAGCCGAGGTGAAAGAAGTCATTGACCCGGAAGAAATAGCCCGATGGTTAAGAGGTTCAACAAGTTCTTCAATAAGAACTACAAAAGAGGAAAGGGTGAATCTTCCAGAAGACACTCGGCTCCCTCCAAATCAAGGGAAGATAGGCCAACCAAGAGAACAGATCATCAAAAAGTTGAGTATCAAAGGGCCGACAATCCAAGAATGGAAAGAGCTAATCAAAAGGTTGAATATCTATCTTGAACTCAGAGACAACCAGTGTCACTATGCCATTGATCATCCATATCCTCGTAGTCAACAAATACACAGAGATGAAGAAGAAAGAAAGGTCTTGAGAGAAAGAAGACAAGAAAGGAAAAAGGCAATGATGGTCAGAGATCACAAAACCAAGTCAAGAGAGACAATGATTCGAGCAGCGATGAAGTCGACTATTCAAGTGACTCGAAGAAGAAGCCCGATCCGCTTGATGGCCAAAGAACAAGATTCACCAAGTCCTCAAGAAACTCCAAACAAAAATACTCAGAAAGAAGAAGCGAGCTACCAAAAATCCTAAAACCCATAAAAGAAATACATATGATGGGAATGGTAGAAAATATCCAAGCCAAGCTGATTGGAATAATGTAAACTATCGGACGAGACTTATGGAACATAAGCCCAAATGGCAAAGGCCTAGAACTCAAAGAAAGGCCATTCCAAAAGTATAAGAGCTTTCATCAAAGACACACATATGCACCTAGGCACTACACTCAAAAACACCACAATTACCCAAGGAAGGCAATTGCTAAAACACATATGCAGCATACTGACAAAAGAGACAATTTGTATAAGCTAGAATCCCCAAGCAATTTGCCAGGATTAATTATGATTATGGCACTCGATAGATGGCAACCCCTTAGAGTCAAATCATTTGGCTATAGGTTGGTTGGATCATCTTACAATTCTAACCCCTCAGACCCGCATACAAGTATGGGTACCTAAAACTTAATTTCCTTGATTGCGGGTTCAAGGAACAATGAAAGTGCCAAGGAACCTGGTACATGGATAGTGGTCGTTCCGGACATATGACAGAAATAAGAGAAATCAAAAAAATTCAAGGAAGTTAAAGGAGCAAAAGTCATATTTGGAGGAAATGAAGCTCCTGGCGAAATAAGAGGCATTGGATCCATCAAGAGGAATGGATTAGAAATCACGATGTTGCATATGTTGAAGGACTCAACTTCAACTTCATCGAGTATCGACCACTGCTGTGACAAGGGCTACAATGTTGGATTCAACATGGGTATATGCCAAATCAAAGATATTGAATCAAATGAAGTTGTCTTTGCAAGGATGTAGACAAAAAATATGTATGTAGTGGATTGGTCAACCGCAACACCCATCACTTGTCTACTAGCAAAGAGCACAAACAATCAAGTTGGCCGTGGCACAAAAAGTCGAGTCACCCGAATTTCAAAACAATTAACAAGTCGGCAAAAAGTCATCTTGTAGAAGGACTTCCAGACTCGAGATATAAGAAGGAGAGTATATGTGACACATGTCGAAGGGAACACAAATCAAGTCGTCATTCAAAGAAAAGACATGCCCATCCTCAACAAGAATATTGCATACGCTTCATATGGATCTATTTGGCCCAAAGGAACCGGCCAAAGATAAGTGGAAAGAAATACACCTTGGTGGTAGTAGATGACTACTCAAGATATACATGGACAATATTCATGTGTAAGAAGAAAGAAACTCTACAAAAACTACCACAAATGATGAAGAGGATTCAAAACGAGAAGAGTCAAACCATTATCAAAATAAGATCGATGAGGAACCGAGTTTGTCAATGGAATAATAACTCGATATTGTATTGAGAATGGTATTGGTCATGAACTATCGGCAACAAGGACTCCACAAATAATGGAGTTGCGAAAAAAAAAAATAGAACCTCAAAGAAGCGGCAAGGACCATGTTAGTCAAGCGGGGGTTACCAAAAAGATTTTGGGCTCAAGCAATCAACACAACTTGCTACACCCCAAAACAGATGTATGATAAACAGACAAAATTTACAAAGACTCCCTATGAGATCTGGACTGGAAGAAAACCAAGTGTTGCATATTTGAGAATATTTGGATGTAAATGCTTCATCCACAACAATGGCAAAGACAACCTAAAGGCTTTTGATGCTAAAGTGATGAGGGTATCTTCTTAGGATACTCAAAAAAGCAAAGCCTACAGAATATTCAACAAAAGAACTATGGTTACAGAGGAATCCATTCATGTAGTATTCGATGAGCCAAATGTAAATGGAGAAGACATTGAAGAGTCGGTGATAAGTTTGAATCATCCAACCATATAGAAGAGTCCCTATCTTTGAAGCTGAAGGCTGGAATTATCAATTCGAGAAGAAGATGAGATAGTCAAGTTCAAAAACAAAATGGAAAATTTGCGGCTAAGTGATTACGAGAGAGTCGACCACAAAGAAACACACACGCAAGTCGATCAATCCACTAATTACTCCAACCTTGATGTAAGATGGCCGAGAGACCATCCACCGAACTTGTCATTGGAGATATAAGAGAAGGTGTCAAGACAAGATCCACAACTCAACAAGAAGCAATGTTCACATGCTTCATCTCGCAAAATGCAGAGCCCAAAAATGTGTCACAAGCAATGGACGACAAACATTGGATTCAAGCTATGCAAGAAGAGTGAATCAGTTTGAGAGAAATAAAGTATGGGAATTAGTGCAAAGACCCATACATCAAAATGTTATTGGAACCAAATGGGTATTCGAGAAATAAGATGAACGAGGAAGGTTCTCGTGGTAAGAAACAAAGCAAGACTAGTAGCCAAAGGATATTGCCAAGAAGAAGGGATAGATTTTGATGAAACATTTGCCCCTCGTAGCAAGATTGGAAGCTATAAGGATGTTTCTTGCCTATGCACTCACAAGAATTTCATTGTATATCGATGGATGTAAAAAGTGCATTCCTAAACGGTTTATTGGAAGAAGAAGTGTATGTTGAACAACCTCCGAGGATTTGAGCAGAAAACTCTTGGAGACAAGGTATACAAACTCAAGAAAGCCCCGTATGGATTGAAACAGGCACCTGAGCATGGTATGATACCCCGTCACAATTCCTAACCGAAAATAGATTCACAAAAGGAAAAGTAGATAGAACACTTTTCGAATTCAAGACAAGAAGAGTATCTTTGCTTGTTCAAATATATGTGGATGACATCATTTTTGGATCCACTAACAAAGAGTCATGTGAAAAATTTTCAAACCTCATGCAAAGTAAATTTGAAATGAGCATGATGGGAGAGTCGACATTCTTCCTTGGACTCCAAGTGAAACAAAGGATGGAACCTTCATAAGTCAAACAAAATACACCAGAGATTTAATGAAGAAGTTTGGTATGGAGGAAAAGTCTTCTCGTAAAAATACCAATGAACACATCGATCAAAAATGGACATGGATGCGGATGGCAAGCCAGCAGATCAAACAAGATACGAGCACTTATTGGATCATTGCTCTATCTAACAATGACTAGCGGGCGTACATCACCTTTCTTTGTAGGTGTATGTGCAAGATTTCAATCTGCTCCAAAGAGAGCCACATGATAGCAAAAAGAGAAATATTGAGATACTTGAAAGGAAGCCAAGAAGTAGGCCTATGGTATCCAAAGGAAGGTGGATTCAAGCTAATTGGCTATTCAGATTCGACTATCTTTGGATGCAGAGTGGACAGAAAGAGCACTTCGTGCACATGTCAAATGCTAGGAAACAGACTAATTTCCTGGTTTAGGAAGAAGCAAAACTCAATAGCCACCTCTACAAATGAGGCGAGAATACATAGGCTGGGGCAAACAAGTGCCCAAGTCCTTTGGATGAGACAAAGAATGAGAGACTATGAAGTTGAAGAAAAAGAAATTCCAATCATGTGTGATAACACAAGTGCAATTGCAATCACTCAAAATCCTGTGTTGCACTCAAGAACAAAACATATTGATGTCGATATCACTTCATAAGAGATCATGTTGAAAAAAGGACATCATCCTGGAATATATCTCAACCGATAAACAACTAGCCGACATCTTCACAAAACCATTATGTGAGTCAAGATTTGAAGAACTCAAACATGAGTTGGGATTAATTGAACTAAGCCGAGACACGAAAGAATCAAAGAAAAGAAATGGAACAGAAAAGGAGGTGAAAAAGAGTCGAAACAAAAATCACCAAGAATCACCAGATCAAAAGTCACTACACCAAGTCACCGATAGGCGAGTCACTAAGAGAACTGTGAGAAGTAGAGTTAAATCACTAAGGGATAAGTGAATAACTTATGAGCAAAGTGACAAAAACGCAAATCGTTTTGACTAAGCGGGAATGTTTTAAGGAATACTTCAAATAATGATGATGTGTACGACATAAAGCCGCACACCAAGCTTATGATTGGATATAAATGTTTGCCGCATTAAATACGAGACATGAAATGCTCAATAGGCGTCGAAATCCAAGCCGTTGATTTCGATCACATTTCAAAAACCACCCGCACGTCCTTTCATAAACCATATTTAAACCATTTTCGTCCGTTTCTCTCTCACACTTCTAAAACTCTTTCATCTCTTTCTCTCAAAAGCAAAGGCAAAATACTCTCGAAACCCTATCAACCTTCAAATCAATTTCTCGAGTTTTTCCTTGATATAATCCCCGAGAAATGGCACCAACTTATGACTTTACCAAGTTAGGAAAGCAAATCCACACCCTGTTCTCTACGGTAGATTTCGACGAATGGTGAAGCAGGGTCCGACGACACCCTAGTGAAGAAAATCACCGAGAAGTTGGAAACGTCCAGGACTAAAACCGTTTCTAACGTTGGAATTTCCGATGACCTATGTGGAGGAGGTCGCACCCTACGTGAATGCCGAGATTCACGATGAAGGAATCAAGTCATCTGCTTCACGGAAAGCGGTGACTATCTCTCGCCAAGGATTTGGTGAACATTGCTCACTACCGGCCAGAGGGAACATCGAGATTAACGGCTGATGTCAACCTGGCCGATGCTTGGAAAGAAATAGCCAAGCCCAACTTTGCTTGATAAAATAGTGTATACAACAAACAAGAGATCTGCCAAGAAGGATTATCACAAGTCATTGGACATAGTTGCCAAATGTATCGACATCAAGTTTGGCGACTTTTGACCAATCATCAAAGGCAAAGCCGATTGTAATGGCCGCAATCATCGAAGAAAAGAAGATAAACCGGCTGAGTTTGTCTCTGCAGACTCGCCCGACGTGGGAACAAGTCCTTCAAAGAAGATGGTTCATTTGGAGGATCCTTGGATATGGCCTAGTGATTGGCCTGCTATTGAGGTGAAAGGAGTCCCTCTTAGACATGGGAAGGCATTCCATGTTAACAAGAGGATGTTCGAGCAAACCTCTCCGGCGCTCGAAGCGAGCTTACGCCAAGAGAGCGACACCGGTGAGGGGGAATCACCGACCCCGAAGATACATCTGTTCCTCTCCACCTAAGAAGAAAGCCGCCCTGCAGCACTAAGCTAAGAAGATCGCCCCTGCGCAAAGAAAGAAAACAAAACATGCTCCCGCCCGCAGCCGTCACCGCCCCAAGACCGTGTCTCTCCGCCCAGCCAGCGGCGAGAAGGACTCACAAATACCTTCTCCGATCGTCAAAAGAGGAGAACGAGAAGCCACGACGGCCCGCTCCTCGAAACAAACACCAAGACCGCCCCGCCGCTCAAGACTCGAAGACGCCGTCTCTCGAACCGTAAATCCTCCGGTACAAACTAGAGACGAAGACGACTTATCAAGAGCTCCGAGTTGGAGAAACCAATTGAGTCACCACTCGGCTAGAGCAGATCTACGGAGACTCGCCGGAGAAGTAGAGTCTCGGATGTAATTGATGAAATTGACCAAGTCTGAAGGCGTCAGCAGAGGCAACCTGAAGATACGAGATGTAGTTCACGCACAAACACAAGAAGAAACGCCAAAGCAGATAGTGATGTAATGATCCTATCTCCACCTTACCCGGACATCCAAAATGGTCTCGCGTGAGTGGAGGAAATGGAAGCCGAGCAAGTCAAGGAAACAATTCCAACGCCCGAGTTTATAGAAGAAGAAGAGGAACTGCTAAATTTCCTTGGACTAAAGATCGTGCTTCCAAAGACTTGATGAAGACAACTCGCTTAGACATCCTGCAGATTTTCAAGGACAAGGAGAGAGAAAAGCAAGGCGAGGAAGGCGAGGCACGCGAGAAGGCAAGCATCCGCCTCTATCTCCCGGCACCACGTAACACACACATCCTCTCCTTGATGTCTTCTCGGCGATGATGAGGATCGGAGAATCTCAACTCTGATGAAGAGTTGCAAATGCAGCAAGCATTGCGAGTCGAGAATCCTTCACGAGCAAAGATTGATGGAGGGACCAGAGAGTCCTCCGAACACAAAACTGAAATTGATCCAATGGGAGTGGTCCAAGAAATCGCCATCGTTTCTTGCCACCACTTCCCACTCACTCGGAAGAAGGCAATAAGGGACTTGGCGATGAAACCGGGATAGTGGGGACCCCAAATGAGCCAACCCCTATTGAAGGTGTGCTACCACCTGCCCCAACGGCTGAACAATCAATCGAAACAGGGGAGTTTGGAGACGAGTGACCCCATTCCAAGTCACTCGGTGCGTGCGCCCGAGGGGGAAACTCTCTCCACCGCAGCAAGGTCGGAGGATGCCGCAGATGACTCCACAACGAATCAAGGAGGCGAAGTAGAGAAAATACAAACACAAGAGGAACAAAGAAGTTGCCATCAACGAAACTCGGACAGTTGAGACTGTCTCAAATGAGTGCCAACCGATCTGAAGGCTAATGACGCCGCGATGCGCGAGGCACGAGGAAGGAACAACCCCGTAGTTAACACTGGCGATGAAAGTGCAATCCATGGGGTTGAGACTCCAATGGATGCCATCAGAAGACCCTAAGACAGTGACACTTGTCGAAAGGGTGAACCAAGCCTTGCGGCAGAGAGAGACTGCTGGAGGTAATGAAGGCCCACGGGAGGTTGAGACTTCCCCTGGGTAAAGAAGTCAAGTAGAGAACATCCCTCCCGCTATCATCGACCCATCCGAGAAGGAGATCGGCGCACTTCATGATTCCCGGACAACCCCGATGTCACTTTTCCGGGATTAGAAGGCGAAGAAGAAGGTTTCGAGTCATCCCCATGACAAATCCAAAAGACTCACCATGCGGATGTTCCAAGCACGAGCAAGTCGATCCCAAGACTACTCGTCAAACCTTTAATTTTGATGATGAGCCACCAATGGAAATCTCATCATCGTCCGATGACGCTTATATAAGGCCAAGGACTGCCATCAATCGAAAAATCACCGAGACCAACGGTTGTTAAGAAGGAGGCTCGGCTCGGCAAAGCGGGTCTACTTCACAAAAGAACCCGGTGAACAAGAGACCACCGCACAAAGCTCCTCAAGTCGCAGGCAGGATCGATTCCCAAAAGAACTTCACGCGCACCGCTCATCATCGAATAGATCCCGGTTGGCGGTGATGAATCTTTTGTAGAATCTTTCCCTTTTTGACTTGAGATACGAGAACTCCACGAAGAGTCGAAACGAACAAGCACGCTATCACAAACCAGCTCCTGTTCTTCCATCGACACCATTGTTCCAAATGATTATGATTTTGATGTTTGCATGGCCATCACCGCAAGAATCGATTGAAGTTCGAGAAGTGTTCAAGACGCTATTTGCCGAGGTTGAACGGATGGAGAGGCATCGAGCCTCTTTGGACATGCGATCGACAACAGATATGCCACCCTTACAAACGGTGATTTAAGAGGCATAACATTCGGATAAGGGAATGGTGGCAACAAAGAAAACAATGCGTGTGGAATAGGTGAGATACTTGAACATTGTTCAACAAGTCTGTTTGTGGAGAGTCTGAAAATGCCGATGCAAAAACAAAGTCGAGAGAACACATTGAGCATATGCATGAAGCTCACACCGAGATCAAGGCTGCTGCGTGAGCAAAATACAAATGATCTACAGCGTTTGGAAGAACACATGACAAGAAAATTCAGCCTTCTCATGGCCGAGATGAAGCCGATTTCAGCAGAATCCAACGCCGCCGACCAATTCCGTCTTTGCATACAACGCAGTGGACTCGGCGAAACTCAACCATCGTAAGACTTCGACTTCATGCTTGCCAGCATGTTCCCCGGGGTTCCTCTATCCTTTGATGATGCCAAAAGGGGGAAGAGGAATACCTCAAAGTGCTAACATCCGAAGCTAAGAAGAAAGAAGCAAATTGAGAAGGAAAATCACCGGTGAGGAAGTCTTGAAAACGAGGAAGAAAGGAAAGCTTGTCGAGGAGGAAGGATCAATGATGTGACATTGATGATTGCACAAACCCCCAACAAGGTTACACACGGTGACATTATCGGCAAACAAACTCCCGTGACTCGCCACTCCAACACTCTGCTTTGTATCTATGGTGAAAAGAGAAAACAATTGAAGCGGGGATGAAGGAAGTGGAAGGAAGAATGGATGCCAGGGTGATGAACATCTTGAAAGAACATGGAGGCATTCCAAGAGAGCGAGAGACACTTATGCCATCTCGGATGTCGGACGAGCCACGATCGGTCGATGAATTTAAAACGCTCGAATCGAGGGGATACTTTGCAAATATGTCTATGGCTCAAGCTTGGGACTGTCTTGGGAAAAGGGTCTCACGTTATGTGAAGAAGGCCGACAGCAAGAGACAAACCCAAAGCGACTCTGCTGGTCACTCCGCCGGTCACTCACCGGAAAGAAGAGAAGACCCAAAGACAAAGATACGCCCAGAGTAGAGGAAGAAGCGATGAGTGGAGGAAGAAGCTTGGACCTAGGCCTCCGCCAAGAATATTGAATACGTAGATCCGAAAGAAAGGAGGAATCTCTTGGGCTGGAAACGACCAAGTGGCAAATTTGAAAGTGGCTAAAACTAACGCCGAGTATGCAAAAAGACTAGAAGAAGAAAACAAGAGACAAACTCGGCTATGGGAGGAGGAGAGACAGAAAGAATAAGAAGAGATGAAGCTGCCCGGAAAGCATATGAGAAGAAAAAGAATGCGATTGACGACGAGAAAAAGAGAAGAAGAGAAGAAGATCTTGATCAAGATGAAAGAAGGAGACAATGAAGGAGATGAAGTGTTCTTTGTCCAACCCTTCGTGTATTTTATCATGTAAATACATACAATGTAAGTCTTACTCGTAATAAAGCTATAAATTCCTTATTTTCAGTGTAGACAAATATGTGCTCGATACACCTTGTAAAACATTGTGTAAAAGAACATGAATGATATGATCAATAAACGGATCTATTCTCATGCATACATTCCATGTCAATACACTATCTCGTATGTATCTTTGTTGTTTGCATTTTTGAATGATTTAAGTTTTGGCATCATCAAAAAGGGGGAAATTGTTAGGAATTTTATTGTTTAGATTTTGATGAATGCCATGTAAAACTTAGAATAGAAAGTTGGCACCCTAATTCTTCTTTGTAAAATGTATTGTAACATTTAGAGTGGCCAAGCCGAGTTAAGCCGGCCTACGCCATAACATGCAAGAAGACAAAAGAAGACTGGAAGGAAGACTTTCTTTGTGAAACTTGATTGAATATGGCAAAGAAGAAGAGTAGACGGAACTCTATCGAAGAAGCGGTGAGATGCAACAGTGGAGCATCATCAAGTCAACTCAAGAAAAGCCAAGTCTCAAGTTGAAGTGACAGAGAGTCATCCAATGATTGGAAGTCGACTCTAAGTCACCTGGGGAAAGCAAGGAAATGCGGTCAAGTCGAGATAATCAGTAAAAAACCGTTGCCGTAAATCAAGAGATTTACTTAAACAAGTAATATCTCCATACCACCTTTCTCGGAGTGCTCGATCTCGAGAAGCGTGCAAAAGGAATGAACCAATGGGAAGCACCACACCGTGTCGAACTCGAAAAGGTGAAAGAACAATTCATACGAGGAAATGGCAATTCCAAGAATCGCAAGCCAACGACGCAAAGTGACTTTCAAAAATAAGCCTATCTCTTCAACGGCAAATTTTTGAAAGTTCACTATAAAAGGCCGAGGAGTTTGTTTGAGAAGAAGGATGACACACATGTGAGATATACAAGCATATTAGAAAAATCAAAATATTCTCAATCCTCAAGCCTACATTACGAAGTACATCAATCCAACACTCACCGTGAAGGAAAGAGAACTTCAATCGTTGAAGAGGAAACTTTTGAAGAAAAGGGTCTACATTCCAGGGAAGGATTGTAGAAAGGTTCAAGGTTGAACCAAGTCTTAAGCTTTTGGAGGGCTTCGTGATCAAATCCAAAGAGCTTGAGCAAGTGAGTCAGTAGTAGCAAAGGCAGTGCCCCCTGAAGAAGAAGCCGAGTCGTGCGAGAAGCCAACCGAGTGATCAAGGCGTCTCCGATCGAGTCCCAAAGGATCAAGTCGGCTTGTTGTGATCAAGACTTGTATCTCGGACTGTTACCACTTTGTAAACCGATCATTACCTAGTGGATTCCTCCGGAGTTGGAGAAGAGAGGAGTAGAAGAATTACCCCATCTTCGAACCTCTATAAAAACTTCATTGTGTCATTTACATTTCAAAGATTTAAATTCCCGCACTTTTAACTTCTTATATCTCACGATAAATTTGCTATCCATTTGATAACTTATAAGTACTAAATCAAGCTCTAAAATCTTGCTTAATCAAACTTAAGGGTGTTAAGTCTTCCGATAATAAAAAACCACGGTTGAGTTAAATTATAGTCAATGACTCGATTACTCCATCAACACTCTAAATTGAGTCTCATTGAGAAATTAACTCTACTTGAGTGACTAATTCGATTGTCCATCAAGGACACACTGTGTAGAATCAACTCAGTAGATTTAAAAGACTAAATCGAAAATTTGGTAAGGTTTATTCAACCCCCTTCTAAACCTTACACTTACACCCCTTGGGACCTACATCAAGAATCATCCTAAAATCATGTCGGAAATGAATGCTATGCTCGTTGATCCAAACCCGCACTAAAAAAATGCTTCCAAATACAATTCTATGTTGATTTCTATTTTATTCCTAACATATTAATAATACTATAAATTCATTTTATTAATAATATTAATAAGGTAAAATAATAATATAAGCCTAAAATAATTATACATTTTTAACGTTCATCACACCCCCAACCAACCACTTATTACTCGGTCCTTAGTAATTAAAGCATAAAATAATACAAAAGAAATTTGATGAATATGACACGTTGATCATTTTTTTAAAACAACTTTATGAAATAGTCTAACAATCAAAAAATTTATGGTCAGTCATCATAGATGCTATCAAGAATAAATATTATAATTTTTTTATATTATTTTTTAGAGAAGAAATATTGTGTATATATGCACAAAACCACCGTTTCATTTCACAAACTAAAATACATTAACTTCAAACTTGATCATGAAAAAGCCTCAACTCCATATTCTCACGAGTTATTGTTTGTTGTGTAAATTGGCGATGTGTTCGATCTTGGAGTTAGAAAACAATCAAAGCTCTCAAGGAAATGGCCAATATGATTTAGGATAAGCATTCAAACTAAAATTGAGCATAAGATAGGTACTTATAATATTTGAAACACCTAATTTTTTTCATACCAAATTATGTCTCGAAATTTCATTGATTTAGAACTGCAAACAAAATGATAATATGTTTTTTTCTATATTTCTTTCTCTTTTTTTTTTTTTTTTTTTTTTCTTTTTTTCTTTTTTTTTTTTTGCTTCCTTTTTTTTTTTTTTTTTTACAACATGACTAACAATGAACAATACTCATCACAAATTATGTAATGGAGTATTTTTACAACATGACTAACAATGATAACATAACAATGAAGAATACTCATCACAAATTATGTAATAGAGTATTTTTTAACAGAAATTGACAATATGGGTGTTAACCAAATCATTTCTCCACATGTAAGGTAGAATATTTAAGTATTTCAAATCACAACATAACCATTTCAAACGACCAATTAAAGTTCGAAATACTTGTTTTCTCAAACTCACCACTCATTCACAAAAGATGTGTGAATATTAAAAATAAAATACTTTATCATGATCAAACTTTCGATTATATGTATCACAACCAATCTTTCCACAAAACTTAGAATGTGCACAAAACACTTTCTTTTCTTCCTTTTTTTCTGTAGTTTTTTTTTTTTTCAATTTAATCAAGATAGCATCATTGAATTCAACAATAAGACTATTTTCATGTTTTGACAATTCACAATTTTTTTAAAAAAAAATTCACAACATGCCATGTTTTTAAAAGGGAATTACTAGAAAGATAATAGGGATGCGTCTCAAGAATATCAAACGACATTCTTTACTCGCCATCGTGTTTTTTTTTCCAAATCACACATTGCAAACTAAAAAAAAAAACACGTTTACCACAAATAATATCAATTATCCCTTCCCCCCCAACTTATCAAAAACATTGTCCTCAATGTCAAAAATAAATAGGAAAGTAAGGTTTAGAAGATATTACCTGGTGTATGACTTTTTGAAATGAAACTTGAAGAACACAAAGAGTAGTTATACCCGTGAAAGATAAATCTCACAACGTTAGAGACAAATCCAATTTGCGTTTTTACTTCTATCCTCCGACCAAACAACATGATCCACTTTTGGATCGGGTTCAACAACAAATGTTTGGAGTTGATCGATTAGTTCACTTGGTGTTGTTGCATAAATTATGATTAAAATGTCTGGCGATGGTGAAATAAAACCTTTATCGACATCATAATCTATGAAAGACAACAAACCATCAAAGAAACCATTAACATTAAGAACACCTATAGGCTTTTGGTGAATGTTGAGTTGTGCCCAGGAGATCACTTGGAATAACTCCTCCAAAGGTACCAAAACCACCAGGTAAGGTGATAAAGGCATCTGCATTATGCATCATATTCACCATTATGTCTTGCATGTTTGATACTCTTAACTCATCTCCAATGGTTTGACCGGTGATTTGTCGGACAACTAAAGGTTTCGGGATAACTCCTAAGACTCGACTCCTCCCAAATAGGCGAACCAAAGAACACGCCCCATTAACCCAAAACTACCTCCCCGTATACTAAGTTAATGTGCTTTTCTGCTAGAAATGTACCGAGATTGTCAATCGCCTCAATAAAACAAATGTCTTTCCCAGGATTTGCACCACGTAATACATCAACACCACTTAATTCTACGGGAAGAAGAACTCTCCATTTTTTTTCTTTTTTTTTTTTTCTGATATAATCAATGGTGTAAAAGAACAGTGAATGCAACGCTATTTATTGAGGTATGAACATGGAATGCAACAAGAAATGTAATTATTGGAACTTTTATTTTGTCAAAAAGTTTGAAAATAAAGACAATAAAGTCAAAAAAATAATGCTAACATGTGAAGGAACAGAAAAGTAGTTGTGATTGTGGCTCACATCTTCCTCCTCGGTTTTACGTCCGAAAAACGGCTTAAACGCCCTCTATGGGTCGGGATATGCTTCCCATCCAATTTTCTTATAAATTGGCAAATAGGGTCTTTTAACGCCGATTCCCAAGACGATGTTCACATTCATTCCGAAATTGGTTCCATAAACGGAGAATTTCATGGTGCACGAATCCACAAGGATGCGTATCAAGAGTCAGTAGAATGTTATCCAAAGACTCCTTACTCAGCCCATCCTTTATGAATTGAATTTTATCTTCTCGATTTAAACCATACCTAAAGAACGACATCTTGTGTCACAAGTCCATCGAGCACATTTGTGACACACTTGTAGTCTTTTGGCCCTTCGTTTTTTTTGAATATGAACTTTTTCCTACACCAGGCATGCATTTGGTAGGAAAAATTGAAAATTCACCTCCTAATCTTACCTTCGCTTCAATTATCCAACGTATATATTCGAATGCTTTTGTGCATAAGCATCCTTAACCTTTCAAGCCCGACTTTGTATATTTTCAAAATTTCATTTGTAGAAAGAAAATCAAATCGCTTTTTGAGAGCAAGGGGAATGCTTTTATCCATTATGAGAAAAATCTATTGAGAAAATAAAATAAAATATTTTATGTACAAATATCGTTGTTTGTGGGAAATCGATGAGTCCGGCTTCAATAGTCACGAGTACCATTATTCGCCATTTAACCGGAAAAGAAATAAAGAAATCCTACAAAACAAACAAATTTACGAAAAACAAATATGTACACTAACTATAACAAGGATTAGAAAGAAAAAGAAATTCCTCGGAAGAAATTGATTCTCTAGAAATAGTTTAAGTCTTTGTCTATTAACTTTGAATACATTACCATTTCTAGGATTCTCAATGCCAACAACCCCATAAGGATATACATTTTCACAATGAAAGGACCACTCCACCTTGATCTCAACTTTCCGGGAAATAAATGCAACCGAGAATTATAAAGCAAAACCTTTTGACCAATTTCAAATGTTTTTCTTGCAATTTTTCCATCATGAAATTCTTTGATTCTTGCTTTATGAATTTTTGAATTCTCGTATGCATCATTTCTCAATTCTTCAAGCTCATTGATTTGCAATTTTCGCAATTTCGAAGCATCATCGAGGTTAAAGTTAAACATTTTGATTGCCCAATAAGCTTTATGTTCCAGTTCCACAGGTAAATGGCAAGGTTTTCCATAAACTATTCTATAAGGAGATATTCCCAATTATGTTTTAAAAGCAGTTATGTATGCCCAAAGTGTATCGATAAGTCTAACAGACCAATCTTTACGATTTGGGTTAACTCAGCTTTTCTCCAAAATTTGTTTTTTCCCCCCTTTGCAAGTTCAACTGTCCATTTGTCTCGTGGGTGGTAAGGGGTTGCAACTTTATGTGTGATTCCATATTTTTTCATTAAAGTTGCAAAAACTTTGTTACAAAAATGTGTTCCCCATCACTAATAATGACTCGAGGAATTCCAAATCTACTCAAAATATTTTCTTTCAAAAATTTTATCACAATTTTATGATCATTATTTTGACAAGAATTGCCTCGATCCATTTTGAAACATAATCTATTGCAACTAAAATGTAAACAAGACCAAATGATACTGAAATGGCCCCATAAAATCAACACCCCAACAAATAAAGATTTCAATCACCAAAATAGGATTCAAAGGCATCATGTTTCGTTTTGAAATTGATCCTAACTTTTGACAATTTTCACAACTTTTGCAAAAAGTGTAAGTATCTTTGAAAAGATTTGGCCAATAAAATCCACACTCCAAGATCTTTGCACTGGTTTTCTTTACGGAAAAGTGACCACCACATGCTTCAGAATGACAAAATTTGATAATGCTACCTACCTCATTGTCAGGTACACATCTACGAAAGATTTGATCTGGACAATATTTGAAAAGGTAGGGATCATCCCAGTAAAACCTTTTTACCTCAGTCAAAAATTTCTTTTTGTCTTGTGAATTCCAATTTGATGGCATCATTCCTGTCACAAGAAAATTAACAATATCCGCAAACCAAGGCACCACAAAGAATATTAAACAATTGTTCATCGGAAAAGTATCATTGATAGGTGGAGTTTGAAACGAATCATCACAAATAAGTCTTGATAAATGATCGGCTACAACATTCTCTACTCCTTTCTTATCACGAATGGAGTAAGAGAATCCACCTAATCAATCTTGGTTTGGAATCCTTTTTTGACAAAAGATATTTCAAAGCTGCATGATCACTGAAAACAACAATTGGTGAACCAACAAGATAGGATCGAAATTTTTCCAATGCAAATACCACAACAAGTAATTCTTTTTCAGTGGTTGAATAATTGATTTGAGCACTATTCAAAGTTTTACTTGCGTAGTAAATGACATATGGTTTCTTTTCTTTTCTTTGCCCTAACACGGCTCCAACGGCATAGTCACTAGCATCACACATTATTTCAAACGGCAATGTCCAATCGGGGGTTGGATTATTGGGGCATATGTAAGCATGCTTTTAAGTTTGACAAAAGCATTTTCACAATTTTCGGTCCATTCAAAACCAATATCTTTTGTTAGAAGATTACACAAAGGTTTAGATATTATACTAAAATCTTTGATAAATCTTCTATAAAAGCCAGCATGCCCTAAAAATGATCTTACCTCCTTCACAGATTTTGGTACATGTAGATTGGCAATTAATTCCACTTTGGATTTATCTACCTCAATACCTCTTAAAATAATGTGTCCAAGAACAATACCAGTTGTTACCATAAAATGACATTTTTCCCAATTAAGCACAAGGTTCTTTTCTTCACACCTGATCAAAACTTTTTCTAAGTTTAACAAGCAATCTTCAAATGATTCACCAAAAACTGAAAAATCGTCCATAAAGACTTCAAGAAAACGTTCTACCATGTCATCAAAATGCTAAGCATGCATTTTGAAATGTAGCTGGTGCATTACATAATCCAAAAGGCATCCTTCTATATGCAAATGTACCAAAAGGACATGTAAAAGTTGTTTTCTCTTGATCTTCAAGTGCAATTTCAATTTGATTATACCCAGAATATCCATCTAAGAAACAATAGAATTTATGACCTGCAACTCTTTCTAAGATTTGATCCATAAAAGGTAATGGAAAATGATCTTTTCGGTAATCGAGTTAAGTTTCACCGTAGTCAATGCACACACGCCAACCATAGAATGATTCTAGTTGGAATTAACTCATTATTTTCATTTTTGACTACGAAGAACACGGACTTCTTTGGCACAACATGAATAGGACTTACCCATTTACTATCGTAAATATGATAAATGATCCCATTATCTAAGAGTTTAATGATTTCATTTCTCACTACTTCTTTCATATTAGGATTTAGTCTCCGCCGCATTTCTATAGAGGGTTTCGCATTTTCCTCTAAATAAATGTTATGCGTGCAAATCGAGGGACTAATACCTTTTATGTCAAGAATGGTCCATCCTAAAGCATTTTTATGCATTTTCAAAGTCTCAATCAGCTTACCTTCCCGAGATGCATCAAGCTTGGAAGAAATTATTACAGAAAAGTCACATTCTCCCCCAAAAAGAGTATTTCAAATCGATGGTAAGTGTTTCAAATCGATTTTGGAGCTTTCATGATTGAAGGAACATGTTTCACTTTTGATGATGACAACTCTTCAAATTTTGGTTTCCAAAATGATTTTCCGTCTTGTAAAAATTCATTGAAACATCGAACATTTATTTTCACACATACCGTCACTTTTGAAACACGTTTCATCAAATTCAAAAGAATCGGTGAAATTTTCATGAACAAGTTCTTCAATTGAATCCACTTCATGTAATTCAACATCATCGAGGTTGTTTGCAAACATTAAACACATTTAATTCCAAAGTCATATTTCCAAAAGATAACTTCAAAATACCATTCCTACAATTTATCAAAGCATTTGAAGTTGCAAGAAATGGACGACCTAAAAACGACAAATTTGTGTCTTTGTATTTACAACCTACTGGGTAACCAAAACAATGAAATCAACAGAAAGTAAAATTTGTCAATTTGCACCAACTCATCTTCTACTATTCCTTTTGGAACTTTAATCGACCGATCGCTAGTTGGAGTACAATTGGAGTTTCTTTAAGTTCACCCAAACCTAACTGTTCATAAACCGAAAAAGGTAGAAGATTTACACTAGCACCTAGATCAAGCAAAGCACGTACTATTCTAATGTCCCCTATGATGCATGAAATTGTTGGACAACCAGGATCTTTATACTTAGGTGGAGCAAATTGTTGGATAATTGAACTCACACTCTCGATTAAAAATGCCCTTTTCTTCACATGATGCTTTCTTTTGATTGTGCACAAATCTTTCAAAAACTTTGCATAAGGTGGGGACTTGTTTGATTGCATCCAATAAAGGAATATTAATTTTGAATTGTTTAAACAATTCAAAAATCTCAATTTGAGTTTGATTTCTCGAGTTGGTTGCAATCTTTGAGGAAAAGAGCAGGAGATGTATATGTTTCATCATTTTCAAACTTACCTTGATCAACTCACCTTCTTCATCATTGTTATTTTCATTCTTCATTTCAAGATGAACTAATAACTTTCTTGGGATGAATTGTTTTATCAACAACTTTCCCACTTCAAGTGTTGTGACCGAATTAGCCTCATTGATTGGACTCTCACCTGAGTAGAAGCAGAACAATCGCGTGGAAGGATTACGTTGAGGTTGAGCGAAACTTACCCTTTTCTTGAGTTCGCAAAGAAGGCCGTGAGTGTTGAAAGTGAATTCTGATCTCATTGATGGCTTGAGAAGTTTTATTATTGATGCTTGTTTGCTCATGCATAAATGCTTGCAAAGTCTCCTCAAGTGATTTTACATGTGGGGCTGGATATGAAGGAAAATTCGGTGGCTTTTGTGAATTCATTTGTTGAGCTTGATTATTATCACGCCAACCAAAATTGGGATGATTTCTCCATTGTGGATTGTAAGTTTCGAATATAGAGATTGAAAAGGTTTTACGAATCCATTCATGACATTATCCTCAACAGAATATGAGGACAATTGTAGGTCCCAAGGGGTGTAAGTGTAAGGTTTAGAAGGGGGTTGAATAAACCTTACCAAATTTTCGATTTAGTCCTTTTAAATATACGAGTTGATTCTCCACAACAAGTGCGTCCTTGATGGACATGTCGATTTAGTCAATCAAGAGAGTTAGTCTCTCAATGAGACTCAATCGAGCCGCTTGATGGAATAACTCACCAAGTTGACTCTAAATTAACTCAACGTGGTTTTGTTTTAAGCGGAAGACTTAACACCCTTTGATTAAGCAAGAGTTTAGTGCTAGGTTTAGTACTAGTATTATCAAGTGGATAGCAAATTTATCGGCAGATATAAGCAATTAAAAATGCGAGGAATTAAAATGCTTTGAAATGTAAATGACACGTGAAATTTTTATAGAGGTTCGAAGATGGGGTAATTCTTCTACTCCTCTTTCTCCAACTCCTGGAGGAATCCACTAGGTAATGATCGGTTTACAAAGTGGTAATAGTCCAGATATCAAGTCTTAATCACACAATGTGACTTGATCCTTTGGGACTCGATGCGAGACGCCTTGATCACTCACCGGCTTCTCTTACGACTCGCTTCTTCACAGGGCGGTTGCCTTTGCTACTACAAACTCACTTGCTCAAGCTCTTTGGATTTGATCACGAAGCCCTCCAAAAGCTTAAGACTTGGTTCGACCTTGAACCTTCCTACAATCCTTCGTGGAATGTAGACCCCTTTTCTTCAAAAGTTTCCTCTTCAACCGATTGAAGTTATCTTTCCTTCACGGGTGAGTGTTGGATTGATGTGCTTAATGTAGGCTTGAGGATTAATCTTGAATGATTTGAGAGTATTTCTGGTTACAATTTGATTGATTTCTTGAATGTTCGTGGTTCGGGTCAACCTTCTCTCGTCATTCCTCGGCCTTTTATAGTGATCTTTCAAAAATTTGCCCGTTGAAGAGATAGGCTTATTTTTGAAATTCACTTGCGATCGTTGGCTTGTCTTGTTGCGATCCTTGGAATTCCCATTTCCTCGTATGAATTGTTCTTTCACCTTTTCGAGTTCGACACGGTGTAGTGCTTCCCATTGGTTCATTCCTTTTGCACGCTTCGGGTGAGCACTCCGAGAAAGGTGGTATGGAGATATTACTTGTTTAAGTAAATCTCTTGATTTACGGCAACGGATCTTTTACGATTATCTCGACTTGACTACGTTTCCTTGCTTTCCCCAGGTGACTTAGTCGAGCTTCCAATCATGGATGACTCTTCTGTCACTTCAACTTGAGACTTGGCTTTTCTCGAGTTGACTTGAGTGATACTCCACTTAGCTTCATTTCACCGCTTCTTCAAGAGTTCCGTCTACTCTTCTTTGCCATACTCACTGTCTCACACGCAGAGTCTTCCCTTCCGATCTTCTTGCATGTTAGGGCGTGTGACTTAACTCGGCTTGGCCACTCTAATTGTTACAATGCATTTTACAAAGACAAGAATTGGGGTGCCAACTTTCTATTCTAAGTTTTACATGGCATTCATCAAAATCTAAACAATAAAATTCCTAACAACAATCATTGGTGGAGTGTTCATTAATTCCACAAATGTCACAAACTTTTTTATCTTGCACATATTTTACTTCCTTTACTTTCTTAACTTCCACTTCATCGATTCTTTTAGCCAAAAGTGAAAGCCTGGCTCTTAAACTGTCCTCTTGATTAAGGTGAAATTTTCCTTTATTTTCATCAACACTATGCCAAGATTGAGAATTGTCGCGAAATAATCAAGATATTCAAGCGCTTCATCGGGTTCTTTATCAAGAAACTGACCATTACACATTGACTCAATGAATTGTTTTGTTTCAGAGTTAAACATTCATAAAAGAAACGATGATACGCCAATTTTCAAAACCATGATGTTTGCAGGAATTTAACAATTCTTTAAACTTTTCCCAACATTCAAAGAAAACTTCTTTAGGATTTTGAGAAAAATTCTCAATTTGTCTTTTCAAAGCATTAGTTTTGTGAGTTGGAAAGAACTTTTTCAAAAATTCAGTTTGCATTTCTTGCCAAGTGCCAATTGATCTAGGTTTCAAAGAGCTAAGCCAAGTTTTTGCCTTATCTTTTAAAGAAAAAGGAAATAATTTGAGCTTAACAATTTCATTTGTACAATTTTGATCATCAAATGTGGCACATACTTCTTCAAACTCCTTTAAATGTAAATATGGGCTTTCAGAATCCATACCATGGAAATTAGGAAGTAGAGGAATCATCCCTGGCTTGAATCGAAAGTTGTTTGCATTTAGTGGAAAAATAAAACACGAAGGAGTAGAATTTCGAGAGGGTTGCAAGTAGTAACGCATATTACGTACTTCTTGATTTTCCGCTCGTTGAATCTCATCACGAACTTCATTTTCAGCCATAATTGATGCGTGTGGAGGTGAATCAAAATTTTCAATCAAATTTTCTGAATTATTTCTAACTAAACGACGAGAATTGGGACTACGACACCATGTAACCATGCAAATACACAATATTTACAGTTAAAAAAAATATTCACAAACCTGGAAACTTACCGTGCCTTCCCCGGCAACGGCGCCAAAAACTTGCTACAACTTTAAGGTTGCAAACCCAAGTGCAGGTTGTCTCAAGTAATAAATTTCTCGGGAGTCCGAGGTCGATCCACAGGAAGTTGATGGAAGTTTACAGGGATATTTCTTATTTAAAGGATGAGTAAATGGATTTCTTTTTTACTAATAAGAATATTTTTTTTAGTTACAAGAAATTTAATTAATAGAAATGTTGAGGATTAGGGATTCACTCTTGATTTCGGATAAAGGAATGATTATATTTTCTTACCTCTTAGATTGCCACTATTGGAATCCATACACAAAGAAGGTTCCAATGGGAAGATATTATACATATAAATCATGCAATGGGTAATCACGTTATATCATCAATTAGAATTTATCTTATAACATCAATACTTGTTTATGGGATAAAGTATTTAGGTATTCTTTTGTCTACAACAAATCAAGGTATCCATATTAGTAGTCGGTTGAAATAAAACCAGGCGTTTAACTAAATGGAACCAAATATTTGTTGTGCCAATAGATATACATAAATCAAGAAACACCACCAAACAAAAATGTATAAGCTAAAAACAAATTGATGATACAAACAATGAATTTTAATATGAATCTACAATCATTCCTTATCCTTCATCAAGAGTTTCACCCTATTTCCTCAACAAAATAAACTTAGAATAACATGAAGAAAGTAGAGAAAACAAAAGATTGAAGAAAAACTAAAGCAAACATTTTGTAAAATACTAGAAATCTTACATAATTTAAGAAAAGCAAGAAAGAAAAATTCTTTTGAAGTTTCTAACTCTAAATTTCTCTACATAAAACTTTCTCTTGGCTAATGCTAATGACCTCTATTTATAGCCAACTAAAAATCAATTTAGAATTATTTTATTCTTTTTTTTTATTACAAGTAAGAAAATAAGGAAATCAACACCAACTTTGCCACCTTCTTTGACTGGTCATTTTGTCCATGATATCAGCCATCTTTGCTCAATTTTCTTCCACAAATCAATTATCACATGAGTTGGCTTGAATTTCCAACTGATTTCATTGAATTTGAACAACCATGTGCCAAAATATGGTTGAATAATTGAGATGTGGTTGGTATACGGGATTGACTAGTGCGTGACCTCTTGGATTTTTATAAATTCATCCAATACAAATCGACTTTGGGGTCTTCATCAATGTTATAGCTCTATGATTTGTACATACTCAGTAAACATTTCGGATACAAATACCTTCTATTTTTCGAGTTATGTCCAAAATACCAAAGTTGGTCAAGTCTGGAAATTAAATGAGCACCCTTCAATCTTCATTTTATGATGAATTATTTTATCCAAGAAAATATCATTCCAAACTTTGATTTTTGGTTTCAATATCTCTAAAAACTTGTAAGTAAATGGATTGTGAATCCATATCTTCAAGAATTATCCCAAAATCATGTCGGAAATGAAAGCTATGCTCGTTGATCCAAACCCGCACTAAAAAATGCTTCCAAATACAATTCTATGTTGATTTCCTATTTTATTCTTAACATATTAATAATACTATAAATTCATTTTATTAATAATATTAATAAGGTAAAATAATAATATAAGCCTAAAATAATTATACATTTTTAACGTTCATCCGAAGCACTATAAAAGGCCGAGGAATACATTGAGAGAAGGTTACGAATGCAAGCAAAGCAATAGACACTAACTCGCAAAGCAAAAGCAAAAATCTACCAAACATTATATTCAAATCCTCAAGCCTAAACTCGAATGAAATCAATCCAACACACTTAGTGAAGGAAAGACAACTTCAAACTCGTTGAAGAGAAAAACTTGTTTAAAAGAACACGGTTTACACTCCAAGGTTGAAGGAGGTGTAGCGAGGTTCCATTTGAATCACAAGATTTAGACTCGTTGGAGGGCTGTGTGAACAAATCCAAGAGTTTGAAGGAGCTGAAGTAGCAAGACAGTTGTTTTGTGAAGAAGGTGAGTCCCGAGAAGCAAAGCTAAAGCTACCGTGTGATCAAGGCCTAGCTTGGATCACCCATTTTGTAACAAAGTCACGATTATATTAGTGGATTCCTCCAGGGGTTGAAGAAAAGTGGATTACATGAATTACCCCATTCTCGAACCACTATAAAATTTGCTTTGTGTCTTTTACATTCAACATTTTAATTCTTGCATATCTATATTGATGTTTGTTTAATTTGCTAAGTGAGTGATAATAACTAAGCTTAGAACAAGTGTTGAGAAACATATTTCAAACAAGGATGAAAGTCTTACCCTATAAAACCGAGTCTCTTGAATAATTAAAAGGTTAACTAGATCGGTGAGTTATCTTATCAATAGCTCGATCGAGTGCTGAGTGACTAACTCATTGTGCAAGTAAACTAAGTTCTCCACCAAGGACTCAACTGACTTTTGGTAAAAACTCGACTTTAAAGGACTAAATCGAAAAGTTGGTAAAGTCATTCAACCCCCCTTCTAGACTTTACATTATCACCCCTTGGGACCAACAATGAAGCCGTTCGTAGAAGCCGTCAACAATGTGGCCAACGTCCAACATGAGACATTGGTGGGGATATTGCGTTAGAATCTACGCCGAGTGTCGAAGGAATCTCTTCTTTGGGAAGCCTCCATCAAACATGGAGGAGCTATTGAGCCGAGTGAAGAAGCACATTCGTGTCGAGGAGTTTACCAAGCATGCGCCCGACATCAAGCGCAAATCCTAGGAAAAGGAGAAGAGTCAAGCTTGGAAGGGTACAAGGAAGGATAATGGACCAAGCTATACACCTCTCTACCCTCCAATAGCGGATGAGCTAATAGCCACTCGAGAAGAAGGGGATCATTGATCCTCCACAACCACTAAGGAACAACCCTTCGCGGGCATGTTCCAATGTATACTGCATGACAGAGATCGAGGGCACACCACCGAAGACTGTTTTGTTTTGAATAAGGAGATAGAGCAGCTTATCCGGAAAGGCCATCTCAAAGGCTATGTGGATCAGAGCAAGTTTCACTATGATCCCAGGCCACATGAAGAAGAATCTCTAGAAGACCAGCATCACTCAGATCACCATAGGAAATAGAGGCACGACAATCACATCACCGAAGTCATCAATGTACTCTCTAGAGGTCCAGAAGCAAAGGATGCCCTGAGTGCCCTGCTGGGAGTGTAGCATGAATAGAAAAGGATGCCTCTAGGAAAACCCATCCAAAATGAGAGTCGTGGAGTAGCCTCAAGCTAACGGCATGCCAATCACCTTCGACACTCAAGGTTACATCCCAGAGACCCAAGTTCATCTTGACGCCATTATTATATCAGTTATGCTGGCCAACTTTGTGGTCAAAAGGGTCTTGGTCGACACGGGATGCACGGTGGACATCATATTCTGGGAAACCTTCGACAAGATAAGAATCAATCCAACGCAAGGTGTTACGGTATCGTCACCGCTGATTGGCTTACATGGAGAGGTGATCAAGTTCTCGAGCAAAATCAACTCCGCCACTCACACTGTGCATGAACGCTCCTCACTAGGTTACGAAGATGGTCCACTTCCTTATAGTATATGCTCCATCTCCGTATAATGTGATTTTGGGAAGGCCAAGCTTGAATCACTTCCGGCTATCCCATCTACGGTTCACTTGAAGTCAAGGTCCCTATAGAATTAGGGGTAGTAGAGACTATTGGAGACATCAAGATGGCTCGAATGCTTCTGCCCACCTTGAAAATGAGCAAGCTCGAGACCAAATGATGAAAGTTCCTCGCATGACATAAACGATAGCTCTCCCGAACTCCTAGGGACTTTAGTATTTTTATTTTCAGTTCATTTCCCCCAGAGGCGTTAAAAATTTATTTACATCTTAGTTGTGTTTCCGCCCATAGGGGATAATTGTTTTTCATTATAATGAATATGAACAAAAATTCTTTCACGTTTTCTACTTTCATGTGATGAATGCGATTAATGGCCACACATTGCCGGGCGCAATTAATGGCCACATATGGCCAGGTCAATGACCGGTTAGATGCTCTCTCAACAAACCCCATCTTTCCTAGCTATGTCCCTAGATGGGAGGGGCCTCATTGCGGGGTCGTCATAAATAACCTCATCCGACTAAGACTCCGGAGGGGATGGTCTCACCCGACTAAGACTCTAGGTGGAATGACCCCTTCCTGGCTAAGACCTCGGATGGGGAGGGCCTCCTCATAATAGGTTCTAGTAATTTACCTCCTTCGGCTAAGACCCCGAGGGATGGCCTCGTCTGCTATGATCATCCCCCTTCCGGCTAAGACCCCATATGGGCGGGGCCTCCTCACAAGGAGGTCCTAATAAATAATATTTTTCCTCTCGGTTAAGACCCCGAAGGGGACGGGCCTCTTCACCGAGTCCCACTTTGAATTCTTATCCACCATGAAAATGTGCAAGAAAAAGAAGGAGAAAAGTGCTAACATATGTGGAAAAGATGTAAAAATATAAAGTAATGACTTGGGAAAATCAAAAGTGGGCGCCCTCCTCCGAGTTCCGAAGGGCACCCCGGTAATCCCAAGGCGGCGCCCTTCTCCGAATTCTGAAGGGCATCTGGTCGTGTTAAGATATGATATAAAATCTAATCTCACAAAGAAGAAGTCATACACATATAACATAAGTAAAACATGACAAAGGGAATTAATATGCATAAGGAAAATGGAGAAAGCATCCACCCTATAGGGCAAAATCAAACATCTCAAGGTCATGGGGAAGGGAGAAATATCCAAGCACATAGAAGAAATATCTCAAAAGCATAAGGTAAGCCGTAAACAAAGTCGTTATGAAGAAAAAACTATCGATCAAGAAGGAGGTGCGTCATCTCTGTAGCAAAATCGCCTCTCTATAGGCTCAACTCCATTTCCACCGGGCGTTGTCGGGAAGATTCGCCAAAGCCTCAATCTCTCCCTCCTCCTCATCCGAAATGCCTCGATCCGAGTGCCGATCATCTCGTTGGCAGCCTTCCCACTCCACTCGTAGAAATTTACGCGTGGCAAACGCGTCTCTGTCAATGTAGATCAAGACTCCTACAATAGCTTGGACCGGTAATCTAAAGAAGCTCTATAAGCCTCAATCGAGTGGGACCTCTCCCGAGCTAACATATGGGCATCGAATGAAGTACGGAGAAAGACCACACACATCTTTGACTCGTGTTTAAGGTGGGCCTTCGCCCACTCAAGCTCCTTTGACAACTCGGACATCTTGCCACTATCTTTTTGCATCATCCATTAAGCTTTTCACCTTCTCCCAAAGTGACGATTCTCCTCCTTGGTCACCTAACCTCGATGGGTCAAAGCCGCAGACAAGGTTTAGAGCCTACATTATAATTTGTACAAGTCTTAGCAAGGTAAAGAAACAAAGCATGATGAATGGAAATGCGAAGAAACTATGGAAGCTTACTCGTGTAAGGTCCCCTCTAAGGTAAGTCTCAATGTCTTGGAAGCACAAAGACCCAAGTGGGGACTTGGTCATCAAACGATATAACTCCTTGGGTATGGGCGTAACCAAAACTAAAATCAGTGTAGTACCAATGGGACTAGATTCCATCGCGACAGTTCACTCCACGATAAAGAGAGCTCGCGGACCAACACACTCGAAGCGGCAACACCTGGCTCCATTCGCGGCCTCTTCATTCTCAAAGGGCCTATAAAGGGCGAGGAGGCTGGAGGGGCATCAATATGATCATCGAGCGTGAGCCGAGCGCCTATCACCCTCCGGGAAGGAAGGGCGTCTCTCACTCTCTTGGGGAGAAGGGCGTGGCCTATCACTTCGAGGTGGGACACTCGATCTCTGCCGTGCGACTTCCCCTTTACCTTCTTCTTCTCCTTCTTCTTGAAAGCCATTGTAGGTCCCAAGGGGTGTGGTATAAGGTTTAGAAAGGGGTTGAATAAACCTTACCAAATTTTCGATTTTAGTCCTTTAAAATAGTTCAACATAGTTGACTCAAATCACCGTGTCCTTGGGGGACAACTTAGTTGGCTATTCAGCTAAGTTACCCACTCAACAGCGACACGATCGAGTTTGTTGATAGTATAACTCACCGCTTAAGCCAAATACTTAGCTTGGCTGATTTGGTTTTTAACAACGGAAGACTTAACACCCATTGATTTGTTTAAATCTTGTTTTTAACACTTAGTTTTTAACACTTAGTTATTTATCGAGTTGGATAGCAAATATAAACTAACAACGGATATTAAATAGATATGCGGGAAAGCAAATGTTGAAAGTAAATTGACACAAGTATTTTTATAGAGGTTCAAGATGGGGTAATTCTTCTAGTACTCTCTTCTCCAACTCTTGGAGGAATCCACTAAGTAACAAATCGGTTTACAAAGCGATTTATCGGAGAGACGGCGCTTGATCACCCAAATGGCTTCTCTTGCGACTCGAACTTCTTCACGAGGCAACTACCTTCCTACTTCAACTCACTTCTCAAGTTCACGATTTTGATCACGAAGCCCTCCAACAAACTTGATACTTGGTTTGACCTTGAACCTTTCTACAATCCTTCAACTTGGAAAGTAGACCCCTTTTGTTTCTTCAAATGTTTCCTCTTCAATCGATTGAAGTTATCTCTCCTTCATAGCTTATGTTGGATCGAGTTTCTTCGATTTTTAGGCTTGAGAAATATCTTGGTAAACTTTGAGAACTGCGGGTTAATTGCTTGAATATTGCTTAAAAAGTCTGTGTCATTAAGTAATCTTTTCTCAAATGCTTCCTCGGCCTTTTACAAAGGTGCACATTTGAAATTTGCCCGTTGAGGAGAAAGAATAGTTTCAAATGTCACTTTGTGTTCGTTAGCTTGTCTTGTCTTGGTCTGCGACTTTGTGATATTGACCTTTTCTCGTATTAAATAGCATTTCACTGCGAGTTCGACACAAGGTGCGGTGTTTCCCATTGGCTCATTCCTTTTGCACAATTACGGGCCAAACACTTTAAGACTGGCACTTGACATATTACTATATCGAGTAATATTCTTGACTTTATTCCAACGGATCTAAGTCGATTGTCTTCACTTGATTTCTTTGCTTTACCCTAGGTGACTTGAGTCCGCTCCAATCATGGGATTGACTCAACTATCACTTCAACTAATAGACTTGGCTTCTTGAGTTGACTTGACCGACACTTCTCACAGCTGTTCCACAGCTGACTCTCCTTCAGTCGAGTCCTTGACTTCCTTCTAGGCCATACTCGGTGACACACACAGTTTTTCATTCTAGTCCACATTGACTTCTTGTAATTTAGACTTAGTGACTTAACTCGGCTCTTCGAGTCCCATCTATTGCAATGCGGAATTACAAGGAAAATGGGGTGCCAACTTCCTAGTCTAAATTTTACATGGTATCATCAAAATCTAACAAATAAATTTCCTAACAATTTCCCCCTTTTGATGATGCCAAAACTTAAAACATATAACATAAGTAAACAACAAACATACAGCGGTCAAAAAAACAAAAGAATGTATGTTTTGAATAATCATTTTATTGATCATAGCATTCTTGTCCTTTACAAAGTCTGTTTTACAAAGTATCAAAGTTTTATACAAATCTAACAAAACAGTACATCTAAGCTAAGATACATAGAGAGTGAAAATTACGTTCACGAAGCTATTACGAGAAGACTTACATTTATGCATTTGCAACAAGTAAAATACACGAAGGGGTTCGCAAAGACACTTCATCGCCTTTGTTTGCTTCCTTCTTCTCTCTTCATCTTCACCCTTTTCCTATCATCCTCTTGTCTTCTTTTCTTCCTCTATTCTTTCTATTTCTTCTTCTTTTCATAAGCTCGTTTAGCAAAGAGAGTCATCCCTTCGCGCGTTTCAAGCCATTCTCTGTTAGCTCTCTTATTCTCTTCCTCTTACCTTCTATTTGCTTGACTAGCTTGCGTGCAACCTCAAGATTTGCAAGATGGTCGTGTCCAACCCAAGATATGATCCCTTTCTTATGTGGGTCAACATACGTAACATCCTATGGTCTTGGCCGTGGTTGAGAACCTCTTCTACTTTGCCACCATGTCTCCCCGTCCTAACTCGGCTCCTCTACCTCTAGGGTCGCATTTGGTTCCCAACCTTGATTGGGAGGATTTATCCTCATAGTATTACATTGCCTTATCCAAGGTAACTAATCAAGCTTGTTAAGATGTTTGGTCTTGATTGGGCCATTGGATATCAAGGCCATAAAATAATAAGAAGTTTGCTTGGATATAATAATAACATTTCTTACCTATTGGGCCTCCCCTAGTAAGTGAATTTCCAATGTTAACCTCAAATCGAACTGGGATCTAGAGTTATGGACTAATTTACGCAAACCGGACACAACACCATCGTCTTTCTTTCTCAACCTAATTCAATTGAAAAATGACAGTCTAACTATTTTGCAATACATTTATTTCTCAATTAAAAATAGAGTTACGATTAGGAAATTCAAAATACATTACACCAATGTAGCGAACACCATTTATTAAAATTTGGAGTAACAAAATGTAATGATATTAGATTATTCCCAGAGAAATTGTAAAACATTATTTCACAAAATTAACTTAATGATATGTTATTGAATGTGTTCGTAGTTGTTTAAACTTTAACTTTTAATCGAGTAATGGAATGTCAACTATTTGCAAGAACAACCAGTTGAGTTCAAATCTTAAATAAAATCGCAGATTCAAGCCAAATCACTTACAAATTATATAATTCAAACAACATTATCAAAACAAATATAAATAAATTGTGAAATTCCTTCACGAACCTCAAACATGGAGTTCAACCTATGGCACCAAGAATCCATATCTCATTACATCCACTTAAAATTGTTGTTTACAATATCTCAAATACTAACATAACCTGAGAGAATCTGGAAATTTTGGAAAAAAATTAAAAGGATTAGTTTTAAAAAATATGCCATAATTGTGTATTTATGAAGAAGAAACATTAACCAAAAAAAAGGAAGTCTTGAAAAAGTTTGTCGCGCCAAATCCGTGTTTGAAAGCCAATTATAGAGTCCTATTATTTTAGAAAAGCCACAATTTCATGTTGTTCTCAAAGCTAGGGTTCCATGGTAGAAGGATTTTCTTTTTTTTCAAGGGTGGCGCTATTGGCACCCCCTTTTTTGATGAGTTCACCCATCTTCTAAGTACCCCATCCCCTACTTTTTTAAATATGGCACAATTGATGAGTTCACCCCCTTTTTTTCCAATTTTACCCTTGCACTTATTTTCCTCCCAAATACACCGAAATGATAAACCCAGTAGCGGCGACGCGAAAAGAAATTCCACCAAATCTTTTTGTTCGTAACGAAAAAATATGTAATATCTTTTAGAATACGCATTTTTTAATTTGTTTTAATTGTAAATTTAATACTTTAATTTAATTTCGCACTTATAGTTAGATTAGTTAGGTAATTGTTGGGTATAAGTGTTGGGTAATTGTATTTGTTTGATTCTAGAGTTACAAATTTTTTTCTTTTTTTTTTCGGTTTTTGTCCGAGTTTGGGGAAGAAGACGACGGATGTCAAGATGGGTGGCACGATGGTATACTCGATCGTGCCATAAGGCACGATCGAAAAGTAACTCACGATCGTGCCATCATGCAAGTGGCACGATTGAAAAGTAACTACGATAGTGCCATCATGCAAGTGGCACGATCGAAAAGTAACTACGATCGTGCCACACGAGAAAATTTTTAACTACACTGCGATCGTGCCAAGTATCGCACTTTTGTTATTCAATAGTAAATTTTCAGCTGTAAAAATGAAATAATAACATACTTTTATATTATTCGACAAAATTAAATATTTTCAATAATGTGAGTGTTTAAAAATCTAGGGTTTACAAAAACAAAATCAGTTTTTTTACAAGAACGTGGGTGAGTGTGAGGAAGATGAAGTGTATTGGAAATTATTTATTTAAGTAAGGGTATCATAGTCTTTTAAACTAATTGCATTTTTCAAATTATATTAAAGGGGTGTACTTAACAATTTTGGGGGTGTCAATAGCGCCACCCTTTTTTTCAATTCGGGCGTGTAGTCGTTTTGTTTCCGCTAAACTTGCATTAGTAGAAATGTGGGGTAAGGTTATTTATATTGGGGGCATTTAGGTAAAATAACAATGTAAGGATATGAGATGGAAATTAGATCCCACCTTGGGGGTGGGATGTGTTATCAAGATTGTGGCTTGATAAGAGACAGGCCTCGCTTATATCGGGCCTTGCTTGTTTCAACCAAACAACCTAATGCTAAGGAAATATTATGAAACGGGTGACTCATCGGAAGTTTGTTGCTTATCACCAGTATTTCACAATTCCAATCCCTTCTCCCAATACAAGTCCCGGATTGAGTCGAGTCATCCCTTGAAAGTAACCTTTTGCTTCTAGAGTTTGAAACTCCTCTAGAGATCCGGGCTCGATCCAACATCGTGCATAATAATCTCTTTCGGGGCTTGATCGTAGTACGATCCTTTCCTACTGAGGACCACCATATTGCTTCATGATTTCTTCAACACAAGCCGATCGCTTCTCGGCTACTTCCTCAAATGCGGCTTCAATGGCCTTTCTTTTTATATTTCATGGACACCTCGATTCTCTCAATGGGTATGTTCTGGGTAGCTTCTGGAAGAATAGAAGGCGTGACTTCACCTAGGCCGTGGGGTTTCAAAGATACATCAATTTCAAAGGAGATTTTTCGAACTTCCTTCCCCCTCGCTTTGTCACCTCCTTTCTTCATCTCTTCTTTCAATCCCTTCAGGGCCTCATCTTTCCCCTTTTTGGCATCATCACCAAATTAAAGGGTTAGCCCGGGAATAATCCACTCGGATGAAATCCATCGGTTGTTGGTAGAATCCTGCTTTGAGTCCGCTGCAGAGTGAGCTTTTGAAACTCGGAATAAGTAGCCTTTGACTTAGCTATCGCAATTTCGTTTCCGCCATCAAGACTGAACTTTTCATTCATGCTATTCTCTAGGTGAGTAATTTTAGTCTAGTGATAGTGCTTAAGCGATCCATATCCGACTTGTGAGAGGTTTCCATCCTCACCATGTATTCCTTCATCTCTCTTGAAACGTAGAAGTGTCATTCACTCCATACAAGCATCTTGGCAAACAAGGCCTTGAAGTAACGAACACCGCTCGAACGCATGGTTGTCTATTGTGCAGCCCATTCCCTTATTCGAACAATAATCCCTCTCAAATCTGCTTTGTGAGGTAGCATCCCGATTGTCCATTTGAGATCCAGAGATGCCTGGTGTCGTTCCACTTTCTCAATCTCTTCACGGATCTTCTTGAAGGCTTCACGAACTCACCGTTGGATTTGACTCGACTTAAGCCACACCGCATCGGTTATAGTCCATTGGCACAATCGAATCAGAGGAATAATGGGTTCTTCTTGCACAAGATATTTTCTCTTAGTCTCTGTAGATTCTTCCTCCATGTCGCATTTTAGCAGTGAATGCGAACATATCCTCAAAAACATCATTGCGCACAAATGGTATCCCTGAAGCTTCACTTTGGGGGTCTTGACCTTGAAGTTCCCGCAATGATCCATCTCTTTGTGCCTCGGTTGCGGCAAAGATCATCCGGTAGATGTTGGTGCAGCTTGTGGAAGCCTCGCAATTGAGCCGGAGGAGTCGTTCTTGCTACAGTGGGTAGCTCAGACATTGACTCTATCGCAGCTAGAGTAGTTGAGAGTGATTGCTCACCGGCCGAGCCTCAACAAGTGTTAATGACTTCTTTGGTCTCGAGGGTTTGTCCTATTGAGTTACCTCCGGTCCTCGATGTATCATCATCATCATCATCGGAAGATGATGAGACCTTGGGAGTTGGCTCATCATCAAAATTGAATCTCGGGCGAGCCGTCTTATCACCGACATGGCTCGAGATTTAAGAACATCCTCGGCCTTGCCCATCGAAGAATATTCGGGGTGTGTGGACTCGGCTTCATCCTCCGATCCCAAAAAGGATGTGTCTTTGTGCTCTTGGGAATCATGAATGGTGCTGATTTCCTCTTTTACAGCAGCTCCTTCAAGTTGAGGATGTTCTGTTCACCTTGCTCTTTACCTAGGGAAGTCTCAACCTCCCTTAGGCCTTCTTTACCCACAACAGTCTCAATCGCTATAGGGCCTATATGATCCCTTCGATAGCTCAGCTATCTTAGGGACTTCAAGCATGGCATCTTTTAGAGTCTTAACTCCTTGGATTGCACTTTCACCGCCTGTCTCAAGTCCCAGGGCATCTCCATCCTTTGCCTTAGGCTGGCGGCTTATTTCATTGGCCTTCATAGCGATTGACATCTCTGCTAAGACAGACTCAATCTGTTTGAGCGTCGTTAATGTCACTCTGCGCTCGGTGGTATTCTTTCCTTCGCCTCCTAACTTCTTCGTTTGGTCTCCCACAAAGATCCTCCGACCTGTTGTGGTGGAGAGAGTTTTCCCCTCACCGCACCAACCGAGTGAATGATGATGGGGTCACTCCGCTCCCGAGACACGACTATTGTTTCCTTTGAGTGTTCAAAGTAAGAGCAGTGTCTCAACACTTTCTTCGGGTTAGGCTTGTCTTGGGTTCCCGCTTCATTGTTAGTTCCCTTGGAGCCATATTCGACCGCACGGGGGCGTGGTCTCATCAATCACGAATAATCTGTTGTGCCACTCCCAAAGGATCGATCTAGGAGAGACTTTGGAGGACTCTCTCGGACCTTCTTGAAGACTCATCTCGTGCATGGCTCTTGATTCTCGAGTGGCCTGTTCTAACTTGGCCTTCTCTGCTGCAGCAACAGGGTCCATGTCCTCCATTTCACTGTCAGTGGACTCATGGATATGCTCATGTGTCCCTGTTTGCAGACATATCTTGGATTTCTCCAAGGCTCTGGCTCACTCCTCAGCTTTCTCCTTCTCTTCCTCCTTGATGAGGCGAAGAGTTTCCATGCAGCTTTCTCCATTGAGGGCAAATTAGACAGATGCATGTCCAAGGAATCTAAGAAGCTCTTCCTCCTCCTCAATGAACTCAGGATGAGCAAACTGCCGCCGTGAATAGTCCAGCTTCCATGCCCTCCATTCTCTCTGTCTGCGCTGAATGTCTGGGTAGACTGGAGAGTACATTATTAAATCATCATCTTCATCTTTCTCTCTTGTCTCCTGAATGGTGGTTAGAGGGGCTTGCTCCTCCTCAGACTCAACTACGTCTGTCTGAGGGGTGAGACAACTTGTTCTGTCATGGGCTCGGTTGTCTCAGTTATTTCGGTCTCTACAGCTGTCTCCCCCACAACTGGGTCTTCTGTTCTCTGCTGATAAGCATCAGCAGTCTTCTCGGGCACATCTACTATCTCTAGAGACTGCTCCTTTTGCTTCTTCGGCTTAGTACCGAACTCAGCTGTTTTCTCCAATTCATGCTTCTTAAATAGCCCCCTTCTATTAGTGGCAACCAACGGAATCTATGGCTCCACTCTAGTAGGCTCTTCAATAGTGAAGGCATGTGTTTCAATAGAAGCCTTTGCAGTTGCCTTCTTTGACTTGGCAGTGCGCGTCTTATTCACGACTAGTGAGGAAATTTTGGGTTCCTCCTCGCCTCGATTGCGGGGAAGGGCTTGAGCTTCTTGGCGGGAGCATCGGTTGCGTGTGCGAGGAGCTTTGGGTTTTGTGCGGGGGCGGAGTGCCTTCTTTGATTTTGCTTCTTTGCAGGGCGAGGCATGCTTTGATGTAGCAGCTCTTTTTATGGATATCTGCTTTGGAGAGAGATTTGGGGAGGTCTCAGCTGTGTCTTCGGTAGGGTCAGTTGATTCCCCCTCACTTGTATCTGCCTTTCTTGCATGTGCCTTCTTCTGGGCTCTGGAGAGGTTCGCCTTGAACATCCATTTGTTTGCATGGAAGGGCTTGCTTTAGCGCAGTGCAATACCCTCCTACATCAAATGGCCAAGGACAAGGCCATATCCCAGCGAGCAACCAAAGGTTCCATCCTCCTTGTAGGACCTGTTCATCACGTTCTGGCACATTCGGCTGAAGACGAGCTCAGCCCAATTCACCTTCTTCTCTTGCATGATTGCAGCCATCACGATCAGCTTAGTCTTGGACAGCTGATTGAAACTACCAAATCATGTACATGCACTTGGATACGATATCCATCAGCTTGTGATAATCTTCCTTTTGGAAGTCCTTCTTGGTTTATACACGGCCTTCGCAAAGATACTCCGACTTTGCAACTTCCTTCCAAGTCACCAGGTTGACATCCTTCTCGGCGATGTCCTTCAACACTTCGAGAGGGTAGGAAAGCGATGCTCGGCAAGGTCCTTTGCGAGAGATTTTAATGGCCTTGCCGTGGACGGATGATCGATTTCATCATCGTGCACCTCCACATTCACGTAAAATATAGCCAATTCTTCCGGTAAGTGTTCGTGAATCGCATCGATGGAAAGTCCTTCGACCATACTTTTCCGATTTTCAACTATCTTCTTCACCAGGGCGCCATCCACGCCCGCTTGATCATTCCAAAGAAAATCCACGGACGATCCGAGTGGATTTTCTCGACAAAAACGCAAAATCATGATATCTAGCCATTTTCAGAAGTTCTTACCGATTGAAAATGCAGAAACTGAACTTGAAGAACTAGGGTTTCGAACTTGGTTGCAGAGAGAAAAATGCTTTCTTCCTGAAGACGAGTAAGTTTGCGTGAGGAGAAAAAAAATGAAATTTCGTATATGTGGGATGTGAAAGGACAATTTTTGGAATTTGAAAATTTTGATCAAAATCAACGGTCAAGATTAAACCTTCAAAACCGCATTAAATTCCCCACATTAAATGCAGCAGCATTTATATCCAATCATATAGTTTCTTTATCAACTTTTACTTTTGTACGACAAATATAATTACGCCGACGTCATCCTTAAAAACATTCACGCTCAATTAAAATGACTGTGTTTTTGTCACTTAGCTCATAAATGATTCAGCTTTCTTCCTAAGTGACTTAGCTCTGCTTCTCTCTTCACATAACATAACTCAACTATCAGCTAACTCGATCAAATTTGACTCCCGACCGGTCAATTTCACTTGGTCGAAATGTGAAACTCGCTCATTTTCCATTTTCTCATCTTCTTTCTATGCTTATTGAGTCTTCCGAGTAATCTAACTTAGCTCAATTAACCCTAACTCATTCTTGAGCTCTTCAAACCATGATTCACATAATGGATTTGTGAATTTGTCATCCGATTGCTTATCGGTTGAAATGTATTCCAAGGTGATGTCTTTCTATTCAAATAATCTCTTACAAAATGATATCCGACATCAATGTGGATGTAGCTATTGGATTTTGTTTCTTGCTAAACTAAGAAACCAATCTATTTCCAAGAATTTGACATGTGCCTCAAGTACTCTTCCTGTCAACTCTACATCCAAAGATAGTTTGAGTCCGAGTATCCTACCACTTGAATCCTCCTTCCTTTAGATACCATAAGCCGACTTCCGGCATCCTTTCAAATACCTTAGGATTCTCTTAGGCTGCATCATGTGGCTCTCTTTTTGTGCGATTGAAATCTAGCACATACACCTCTTACGCAACGGTGATGTCTAGCTTGCTTGCTTTCGTTAAATACGAAATGATCCAATGAGGGCTTTATATCGGTTTGATCAATGCGGCTTTGCCATCCGCATCCATGTCCATCTTGACCGGTGTATTCATAAATATCTACACGAAGACTTCTCTTCCATACCAAATTTCTTTATCAAATCTCTCGTACACTTGGTTTGGCTTATGAAGGTTCCATCCTTCAATTGCTTGACTTGAAGTCCTAGGAAGAAAGTTAGCTATCCCATCATGCTCATCTCAAAATTCCCTTGCAAAAGGTTTGAGAACTTGTCACACAACTCTTTGTTTGTGGAACCAAAAATGATATCATCCACATATATTTGAACAAGCAAGATACTCTCTCCATCTTGAATCTCAAGAGTGTTTTGTAAACCTTGCCTTTGGTGAATCCATTGTCAATTAGAAATTGAGACAATGTATCATACCATGCTCTTGGTGCTTGTTTCAATCTATATAATGCTTTCTTGAGCTTGTAGACCTTATCTCCAATAGTTTTCTGCTCAAAACCTTGAGGTTGTTCAACATAGACTTTTATTCTAAACGTCCATTTAGAAATGCACTCTTCACATCCATTTGATATACGGTGAAGTTCTTGTGTGCAAAGATAAGCAAGAAACATACTTATTGCTTCCAATCCGCAACAGAGCAAAGGTTTCATCAAAATCTATACCTTCTTCTTGGCGGTACCCTTTGGCTACCAATCTTGCTTTGTTTCTAACAACATATCCTTCCTCATTCATCTTATTTCTGAAAACCCACTTAGTACCAATAACATATTGTTGGGTTGGCCTTTTAACTAATTCTCATACTTTGTTCCTTTCAAACTGATTCAGCTCTTCTTGCATGGCTTGAATCCAAGGCATGTCATCCAATGCTTGAGACACATCTTTAGGCTCTATTTGGGAAATAAAACAAGTGAACATAGCTTCATGATGTGCTCGATCTGGTTCTTATGCCATCTCTAACATCTCCAATAACTAACTCGTGTATGGTCTCTCACCATCTTACATCGAGTTGGAGTAAGTCTCTTTGGATTCAAATGTCTCGCAATGACTAAGTTGTCTTGAACAACTTTTTCATCTTCATTCAACAGTAGGCCTTCCGGATGTCTCTCGATTCAACTTTCTCATCATCATCGGGGTTGAGTGCTCTCACTTGACTTCAACATAAGGACTCTTCTCGCATAGTTTGTTGATTCAAACTTATCGCTAACTCATCAATGTCTTATCCATTCACATTAGGTTCATCAAATACCATATGGATAGACTCTTCATTATCATAGTCCTCTTGTTCAAGACTCTATAGGCTTTACTCTCGAGTTGAGTATCCCAAAAGATACCTTCATCAGCTTTAGCATCAAAAGCCTTCAAATTGTCTTTGCCATTGTTATGGATGAAGCATTTACATCCAAATGTCTTGAAGTATCCAACATTTGGCTTTCTCCCCATGTCCAAATCTCATAAGGAGTCTTGGTTAATTGCTTGTTAATCATGCATCTATTCAGGTATAACATGTTGTATTTATGGCTTCAGCCCAAAATCTCTTAGGCAATCCAACTTCACTAACATGGTCCTTGCGACTTCCTTGAGAGTTCTTTCCTTCTTTCAAACTACTCCATTCTCGATGTGGAGTCCTTGCAGCTGATCACTCATGAGCAATACCATTTTCAACACAATACTCGAGCAATCCCCTGTCGATTTTATCTTTATAATGGTTTGACTCTTCTCATTTTGAACTCTTCTCATCATTGAGGTAACTTTTGCGATGTTTATCTTTTTACATATGAAAATTGTCCATGTATGTCTTGAATAATCATCCACCACCACTAAGGTGCATTCCATTCCACTGATGCTAGCTAGCTCCATTGGACCTAATAAATCCATATGCAACAATGTAATATCCTTGTTGAAGAAGGACTTGCTTATCCTCGAATGATGATTTGATTTGATTTCCCATCCGCATGCATCACCTACACTTTCTTTCTTATACACTAAGTCCGGCAATCCTTCTACAAGATGACTCCTTGAAAGCTTGTTGATTTTCTTGTAATTCGATGACTTAGCTTCTTATGCCACAACCAACTTGATTCGGCTGTGCTCTTTGCTAGCAGACACGTGCTTGGTGTAGTAGTAGACCAATCTACCACATACTGTAGTTGTTTCTAAGAATTTCTGTAATATTTTACTTGTATAATTTTAATTATGTAATTAAATCATGTAAATTGAATGATAAGAACAGAAATGGTGGAATATGATAGAGAGATGAGAGAGAAAAGATAGAATGATTTGTGTAACTAATTTCTGATATCCTCCTGCATGCTTTTCCACTTATGATGAGAATCCATGGACAAAAGACCCGAATGCAGTACCAATTGGTCCTGACGAGGGCGAGGGCAAGGAAGTTCAAGGATGCACTAAATGGGTTGATTCAAGTCATTCGAGAGCGAGGCCAAGAGTGCATTACCGAAGGAGGAAGATGATCGGGTGGTCCAGTTGATTAGCATCGTCAACGGTCCGTAGTCCACCTAAGACCGAGCAACTAAAGGATGCCACGAATACAAGCCACCTAGCTTCTTGAAGACCCCATAATCAAGTGCTCGATGGTGTTGTATTCATTTATCATAGTTAGTTGTAGTTTAGTTTTTATTATGAGTCATGTTAGTTGTAGGTCCCAAGGGGTGTGAGTGTAAGGTTTAGAAGGGGGTTTGAATAAACCTTACCAAATTTTCAATTTAGTCCTCTTAAAAGTTCGAGTTGATACTACACACCTGTGTCCTTGGTGGACACCAATTTAGTTAATCAAGAGATTTAGTCACTCAACGCACTGACTGAGTTGTTGATAGAATAACTCACTTTGTTAAAGACCAATTAGCTCAATTGTGGTTTGTTTTCAAGAAGACTTAACACCCTTAAGATTAGTTTAGTTATGATTTAATGCTTGATTTAGTACTTAGAAATTATCAAGTGGATAGAAAATATGTCAAAGAAAATTAAACAAATAAGATGCGAGGAATTAAAGTCTTTGAAATGTAAATGGCACGATAAATGTTTATAGAGGTTCAAGATGGGGTAATTCTTCTACTCCTCTCTTCTCCAGCTCTCCCGGAGGAATCCACTAAGTATTGATCAAGATACGAGAGTGGTAATGTCCGAGTATACAAGTCTTGATCACACACACCGACTTGATCCTTTGGGACTCGCCTAGAGATGCCTTGGTCACTCACCAAGCTTCTCGTCCGACTCGACCTTCTTCGCATGGCAGTACTGTCTTGCTACTACAACTCACTTGCTCAAGCTCTTAGGATTTGATTACGAAGCCCTCCTAAAACTCGAGACCGGTTCGACCTTGAACCTTCCTACAATCCTTCGTGGAATGTAGACCCCTTGATTCTTTAACAATTTCCTCTTCAACCGATTGAGTTATCTTTCCTTCACAGTGAGTGTTGGATTGATTTTCTTCGTAATGTAGGCCGAGGATTAATCTAGAATGATTTGAGAATATTTTAGGTTACTGATTCAAATGTTTTCTTGAAATGTTCGTGGTTCGTAATCAAGGTAACCCTCTCTCTCGTAGTCATTCCTCAGCCTTTTATAGTGATCTTTCAAAAATTTGCCCGTTGAAGAGATAGGCTTATTTTTGAAAGTCACTTGTGGTCGCTTGGCTTCTCTTGTTGCGATCTTTGGAATTGCCACTTCCTCGTATGAATTATTCTTGACTTTTCGAGCAATCGACATGGTGTAGTGCTTCCCATTGGTTTATTCCCTTGCACGCTTCTCGCGATCGAGCACTCCGAGAAAGGTAGCATGGAGATATTACTTGTTTAAGGAATTCTCTTGATTTCTCGTACAACGGATCTCTTTCGATTATCTCGACTTGACCGCATTTCCTTGCTTTCCCCAGGTGACTTAGAGTCGACTTTCAATCATTAAATGACTCTTATGTCACTTCAACTATAGACTTGACTATCTTGAGTTGACTTGACGATGCTTTACTCACCGCATCTCACCTGCATCTTGATCGAGTTCCCGTCTTCTCTTCTTTTGCCAAACTCGGTTGTCTCGCGGTGAGTCTTCCTACTAGTCTCCGATTGTCTTCTCGCATGTTTGGGCATAGCTGACTTAACTCACTTGACCACCCTATTTATTACAATGCGATTAACTCAACTTCCTATTCTAAGTTTTACATGACATTCATCAAAATCTAAACAATAAATTTCCCAACAATTTCCCTTTTTGATGATGCCAAAACTTAAAACATTCAAAATGTAAATAGCAAAGATACATACGAGATAGTGCATTCACAGAGAATGTATGCGTAGAATCAATCCTTTTATTGATCATAACATTCTTGTTCTTTTACACAATCACACAAGGTGTATCGAGCAAACATTTATGTCTACGCAAAAAAATAGAGAATTTACTGATTTATTACGGAAGACTTACATAGTATGTATTTACATAGTAAAATACATGAAGGGGTGGACAAAGAACACTTCATCTCCTTCACCGCCTCCTTCTTTCATCTTCTTCACTGTCATCTTCTCGGTCTTCTTCTCTTTTTCTCATCTTCACTGTTCTTCTTCTTTTCATATGCCTTCCAGGCGCCTTCATCTCTTGTTAATCTCTCTTATCTTTCCTCCCATAGCTGAGTTTGTCTTTTATTTTGTTCTTCGATTCTTTTCACATACTCGATTGTTTTCGCCACTTGCGTTGGCTACTTGGTCAAGACCAGCCCAAGAGATCCCTCCTTTCTTGCCTGGATCTATGTACTCAATGTTTTGGGCGGAGGCCTGGAGGTCCAAACCTCTTCCTCCACCATCGCTTCTTCCTTCTTCCTCTCGGGCGTGTATTGTCTTCTTTCTCTTCTTCTTACCAACGAGTGACTAGCGGAGTGACCAGCAGAGTGATCGCTTAGTCTCGTCTGCCTCTGTCGCTTCTTCACATAACGTGAGACCCTTTTCCCAAGATAAGTCCCGTGCTTGAGCCATAGACATGTTTGCGAAGTATCCTTCGGATCGAGCGGCGTTTAAATTCATCAACTCGATCTTGGCTCGGTCCCCGACATCCGAGATGGCATAAGTGTCTCTGCTCACCGGAATGCCTCCATGTTGTTTCAAGATGTCCATAACTCGGGCATTCAACCTTCCTTCCACTTCCTCCATCCCCGCTTCAATCGTCTTTCTCTTTTTTCACCATAGATGCAAAGAGTGTTGGAGTGGCGAGTCATCTGGGAGTTTGTCACGATAATATCAGTGACAAGACCTTGTTGAGGGGTTTGTGCAACCATCAAGGTCACATCTTTCGATCCTTCCCCCTCAACCAGACTTTCCTTTTTTTGTTTGACACTTCCTCAAATGTCTTTCCCTTTGCAACCGCTTCTCCTTCCTTCTCAACATCGAACTCTTGATCTTTTAGGTATTCCTCTTCCCCTTTTTGGCATCATCAAAAGAGAGAGAACCCCTGAAAACATATCTTGTGCAAAGGTGAAGTCGAGCCTCGATAGCCGAGTTCGCACGAGTCTGCTGCGAGTATGCGGCACGAAATTCGAGCGAGTAGCGTTGGACTCTCTTGAAATTAGCTTCATCTCGGCCATAAGAAGGCTGAATTTTCTATCCATGTTTGCCTCCAGGCGCAAGAGATCACTCTTATTTTGCTCACGCAGCAAAGAGCTTTATCTCGGATGTGAGCTTCATGCATGTGCTCAATGTGTTCTCTCAATTTCGTCTTTGCATCGGATTCTCGGCTATCCATACCAACAACTTGTTGAACAATGTCCTGAAGTATCTAGCTTGTTCCACACGCATTGTTGTTTGCTCTTTGTTGCCACCATTCCCCGATTCGACTATTATATGCGCCGCAAGTCGCCAGTATGAGTTGGCATCTCTGTTATCCAATTGCATGTCCATCGAGGCCTGGTGCCTCTCCACCCGCTCAATTTCGCAAATAATGCTTTGAACACTTCCCGAACTTCGTTGTTCCTCTCATTGCGGTGATGGCCAAGCGTCAAAATCATAGTCAATGAACGATGGTATCGATGGAATAACAGGATTTGGTCCGTGGAAGCGCGAGATCGTTTTACGACTCGTCGGGAGGTCGGGTACCTCCAGAGAGGAAGGAAATGATTCTACAAAGGAATCATCACGGCCAACCGGGATTTGTTCAATGATGAGAGGGGCGCGTGAAGTTCCTTGTGGGAGTCGAACTGCTGCGGCAGGGGAGCTGCGCGGTGGACTCTGTTTGTTGGGGTCTCTTGTGAAGTTGACCCGACTTGCCGAGCCTCGGCTTTCTCAACAGCCTTCGTCGGTCTTAGCTGGTTTCTTCAATTGAGTTGATCGTCCTCGGCCTTATCGAAAGCGTCATCGGACGATGATGAGATTTCCATGGATGGCTCATCATCAAGGTTGAAAGTTTGACAAGTAGTCTTGAGGTCGACTTGCTCGTGGTTGGAACATCCTCACCGAGTCTTTTGGATCAGTCCACAGGGGATGACTCAACTTCATCGTCTTCTTCCGATCCCGAAAAGGTTACATCGATTATCCTGGGAGTCGTGAAGTGCGCTAATCTCCTTTTTCGAGATGGATCAATGATAGCAGGAGAGATGTTCTCTACTTCGCTTCTTTACCCCGGAAGTCTCAACCTCCCGTTGGCCTTCATTACCTCCTGCAGTCTCAATGCGCGAGAGGGACCTCCCTTTCGACGGTGGCAGGTTTGTCTTAGGGTCTTTCTGTGTTGGCATCCATTGGAGTCTCAACCCCATGGATTGCACTTTCATCGCCTGCAGTGTTAACTCCTGGGTTGTTCCTTCCTCGTGCCTCAACCGCATCGCAGCATCATTAGCCTTCGTAGCGATTGGCACCTCACCGAGACATCTCAATCGTCTCGAGCTTCGTTGATGACAACTTGTTTGTGAACAGTGTTTGTTCCTTCTCCACTTCGCCTCCTAGATTCGTTGTGGAGTCATCTGCAAAGATCCTTCGTCCTTGCTGCAGGTGGAGGAGTTTCCCCCGGTGCGCACCACCGAGTGACTTGAATGGGGTCACTCGTATCCAAACTCCCGTTTCTATTGAGTGTTCAACCGTTGGGCGGTGGTAAGACACCTTCATTAGGGGTTGGCTCGACTAGGGTCCCCACTAACCCGTTTCATCGCCAGTTCCTTAATTCCTTTTTCCGAGTGAGTGGGGAAGTGGTGCCAGAACAATCGCGGGCAATATCTTTGCACCACTCCCATTGGGTCCAACTCGGTGTGTTTTGGAGGACTCTCCTGGTCCTCCCATCATTCTTTGCTCATGAAGAATTTTGGATTCGTGCATTGCTTGCTTGCATTTGCAACTCTTCGTAGCGGGCGTGAGGTCCGATCCTCATCACTATCCGATAAGACGTCAAGGAGATGATGTGTGTGTTCTCGTGGTGCGGTGATAGGGCGGATCTTGCCTTCTTACGTGCCTCGGCCTTCCTTCCTGCCTCTCTTCTTCTCTTTGTCCTTGAAGATCCGCAAGATATCTCGTGCGATTTTCTTCATCCAATGCTTGGACCACGTGGTCACTCCAAGAAAGTTCATCGCTTCCTCTTCTTCTTCGATAAACTCAGGCCGTTGGAACTATTCCCCTGGATCGACTCAATTTCCACTTCCTCCACTCTCGCAGATGATTTTGGATGTCTCGATAAAGTGGGGATAGGATCACACATCATAATCTCTTTCAAACTTCTTCTTGTGTCTCACCAGTCATTTAACAACATATGTGTCTTCAATTTGCCTCTCGATTGCCTTGAAAGCAGACTTAGTTGTTTCATCAATAATATCCGGGGACTCTACTTCTTTAGGTGTTTGCTCGGCTTAGTGGCTAACTCAGCCCCGGTTTCTCAAGCTCGGAGCGCTTGATGATTCTTCGTCGTCTCTTAGTTCGTACTCGGAGGATCTCTGGTTCGAGAGAGTTTCTTCAGAGTCTTGGCGGTGGCGGCTGGTCTTTGGTGTTTTCTTCGAGGAGCGGCCGTCTTGGCTTTTCGCCTCCTCTTTTTGACGACCGGAGAAGGTATTTGAGTTTGTTTTTTTTTTTGTCTTCTTTCTCAAAGACCTTTCTTTCTTCTTCATTCCCGTATTTGTTGACTACAGGATATGGACAATCAATGGCATAGTTACCTGGTTGCCTACGGTTCAAAGATAGATATTCAACCTTTTGATCGCTCTTTTGTAGTTCTCGGATCAATGACTTCTTCGACCTCGGCTCTCTTTCCATCCTTAACAATTAGAGCAAATTGTTTTGGGTATAACTTGTCTCTTCCTCGATCTTTTCTTCTCACTCAAATTCGTAGGCTTTGAGATCCGAGAATAGTTCATGGTTGGAGGTCTTCGATAGGTCCATGGAATGTCTCGGTGCCATGACCTTCATTTCCCATTCAACTGGGAGACGTTTTAGGATCTTCATACACATTTCTTTCTATGTATATTCCTTTCCAAGTGCATATAGCTCGTTGGTGATTTCGTGAAGCGAGCATCCGTTGATCCAGGTTTTCTCCTACGATCATTTTGAAATTCTCAAATTTTTGTACACCACCGATAATTTATTTTCCTTGATTTGCTCACGAGCCTTCACAAATCAATGTTAGCTTGTCCCCATTTATTTAGCCATTTTTCATGATTTGATTTTATTGAACATGGCTTTGTCCAAGGTTTTGTAAATGATGTCCTTGGCTACATTGTCCCCGATTGTATCTTTTTCTCGTCATCATTTGTCCATTCGGTTCTTGGTTTTTCAACCATAGCCGGTCTAGGGCAACATCCTCTTCACCTTCGATTGTACCTCTTCTTACAGCTGTGTTCACTTTTAAGATTTGCAGTGGCCCATCCTCTATCACTATCCACATCTCATCATGTAATGCTGATAGATGAGCCTGCATACGAATTTTCCAATCATCAAATTCTTCAATTGTGAACATAGGGATGCATGTCAAATTTGCTTCCATGATAATAACTTTTAATGATAAAAGGAGTTTTGAAAGCTTAAGTACTAAAACAGACTTTGAAAAGTTTGGAGATCTAGTTCAGTAACCAGTGCGGAAGGCTCAATGAACCAACCGCTCTGATACCACTTGTAGGTCCCAAGGGGTGTGAGTGTAAGGTTTAGAAGGGGGGGTTGAATAAACCTTACCAAATTTTCGATTTAGTCCTTTTAAAAGTTCAGAGTTGATACTACACAGTTGTGTCCTTGGTGGACAGCCAATTTAGTTAATCAGTAGAGTTAGTCACTCAACAGACTGATCGAGCTGTTGATAGAATAACTCACCGTTAAGACCGAATTAGCTCAACTGTGGTTTGTTTTCGGTGGAAGACTTAACACCCTTAAGATTAGTTTAGTTATGATTTAATGCTTGATTTAGTACTTAGAAATTATCAAGTGGATAGCAAATATGTCAAAGAAATTAAACAAATAAGATGCGAGGAATTAAAGTCTTTGAAATGTAAATGACACGATAAATTTTTATAGAGGTTCAAGATGGGGTAATTCTTCTACTCCTCTCTTCTCCGGCTCCTGGAGGAATCCACTAAGTATTGATCGGTATACGAGTGGTAAGTCCCGATACAAGTCTTGATCACACAACCGACTTGAACCTTTGGGACTCGATCTAGAGATGCCTTGGTCACTCACCGGCTTCTCGTCCGACTCGGCCTTTCTTCGCAGGCGCCTACCTTGCTACTACACTCACTTGCTCAAGCTCTTAGGATTTGATTACGAAGCCCTCCTAAAACTCGAGACCGGTTTGACCTTGAACCTTCCTACAATCCTTCGTGGAATGTAGACCCTTGATTCTTTAACAATTTCCACTTCAACTGATTGAAGTTATCTTTCCTTCACAGTGAGTGTTGGATTGATTTTCTTCGTAATGTAGGCCTCGAGGATTAATCTAGAATGATTTGAGAATATATTAGGTTATAGTTCAAATGTTTTCTTGAAATGTTCGTGGTTCGGGTAATCAAGGTAACCTTCTCTTAGAGTCATTCCTCGGCCTTTTATAGTGATCTTTCAAAAAAATTGCCCGTTGAAGAGATAGGCTTATTTTTGAAAGTCACTTGTGGTCGTTGGCTTGTCTTGTTGCGATCCTTGGAATTGCCACTTCTCGTATGAATTATTCTTGACTTTTGACTTTTCGAGCAATCGACACGGTGTAGTGCTTCCCATTGGTTTATTCCCTTGCACGCTTCTATGACCGAGCACTCCGAGAAAGGTAGCATGGAGATATTACTTGTTTAAGTAATTCTCTTGATTTCGATGCAACGGATCTCTTTCGATTATCTCGACTTGACTACATTTCCTTGCTTTCCCGGGGTGACTTAGAGTCGACTTTCAATCATTAAATGACTCTTCATCACTTCAACTATAGACTTGACTATCTTGAGTTGACTTGACTGATGCTTTACTCAAAGAAATCTCACCGTGCATCTTCGGTCGAGTTCCCGTCTTCTCTTCTTTTGCCAAACTCGGTTGTCTCGTAGCGGAGTCTTCCTACTAGTCTCTAGTTGTCTTCTCGTATGTTTGGGCATAGCCGACTTAACTCAAACTTGACCAACCCTATTTATTACAATGCGATTCACAACAAAAATGGGGTGCCAACTTCCTATTCTAAGTTTTACATGGCATTCATCAAAATCTAAACAATAAATTTCCCAACATTAGTATTTTGGAGGCCAAATAAACCTTTAATGCCGCGTTTTGAGTTGTTATTTTGAGTCTAGGGCGAACATGGGATAAAAAGATCAAGAAATCGAAGGAGGCAAAAGTCGTGGAAAGCACGACTGCCGTGTAAAGTTACACGATCGTGTTCGGACCCTTCGTCGCGAACACGGCCTGGGCCGTGCTTTCGGCACACGGCCGTGTGGAATGAGGAGTTCGTGGGTTCGTGGAAAGCACACCTAGCCGTGCTTGGGAACACCGCCATGTTCGGAAAGTCCTTCGCGAACACGGCCTGGCCGTGCCTCCTTGCACGACCGTGTTGGGGCTGATCCGGCGACGTGCAAAATACGGTCTGGCCGTGTTTCTTGGCACGGCGTGCTTTTTACCGGATTTTCGAGATTTTTATGTTTTTGTTTCCTTTTCATTTTAAAGTTGTTTTCTTGGTAGGTTAGGGCTTGGACCCTTTATAAAGGTGAACACTTGTTATTTTCGAAGGCGTTTTCAATACAATTAATCTTTTACTCTCAAATTGAGTGTTTCTCCAAGTGCTTCAAGATTTACGTTTCTTGTTGCAATTATCGACTTATCGGACAATAATCCATAATTGCTTGTGGCGTCTTTGCATACCGAGGTTCTTGCTTTGCTAAGCAACGGGTCGAGGTTTCCACCAAATTAACCAAATTAGTGAAGATTTTGGGTTAACAACAGATTGTTGTTGGGTCATATGCACATTGTTCTTTGCGGTTCACATCACCGTAATCGAGCCATCTAGCAAGGTTAAGTCTATCCTTGTTCTTTAATTTTGTTATTTTCCGAATTTCTCATAAACCCTAGTTCTTGAAGGGTAAAAAAAAGGAATAGCACACAAAAAAAAAATCACGGGTAAAGAATCGTAAACCGCGTGCAAAAAACAAAAACCCGAAAATTCTAGGAAATTCAAAAAAATTTAAACCCTAGTTTTCAATTTCATCTTTTACGATCCGTTGATTGGCTTGGTAATTTCTTGGTGTGTTGAGGCGTATACGCGCAATCGTCGATTGGTTTATAATCGTGACAAGTGCGGGTACTTGGGGATTGTGAGTTGAGTGATACACGAGTGTATACACGTGAGGGAGTTATTTAAACATGATCGAGGAAAAACAACAACCGGAAGATTTGGGTAACAAGATAGATATGGAGGTCGCGCGGACATGTTAAAGAAACTAATGTTGGAGATATACGGTAATCCCAAAGAGGCGCCGCGAGTCGAGGAGCCTCGCTACTAGGGTACATAGGCCTAGGAGGTTAGAATTATAGGAATGGGCGGACGAGATTGATGATTTTGATTACGAAAGGGAGCAAAATTATAATCCAGTAAGGGTCGGCGTGGAGATAGGGGTGATCGGGGGCGTGAGGATAGTAATTTGAGTAACATCAAAATGCAAATCCCCTCGTTCCAAGGAAAGAGTGATCCAGGCGCCTATTTGGATTGGGAGAGAAAGATTGAGAATGTGTTCGATCAAAAATTATTCCGAATCGAAAAGGTAAAATTGGCATCAACGAGTTCTCGGATTATGCAAGTGTGTGGTGGGATCAACTAATGGTCTCAAGGAGGAGAAACGGTGAGCGGCCAGTTTCTACATGGGAGGAGATGAGGAGTTTGATGAGGCGTCACTTTGTTCCAAATCACTATTATAAGGGCGTCTATCAAAGGTTACAGAGGTTGACTCAGGGTTCGAAGAGTGTGGAGGACTACCACAAGGAGATGGAGATGCTAATGGCAAGGGCAAACATCGATGAGGACCGGAGGTGACTATGGTCGATTCATCGCGGGTTTCAACATGCCTATTATGGATGCCGTCGACCTACATCATCGTGTCGATCTCGAGGAGATGGTGCATATGGCGGTGAAGGTGGAGCAACAGCTCAAGAGGAGGGGTTTCAACCGGCAAGCACCAAACTCTAACTACAATGCATGGAAGTCAAACACCAACAAAAAGGAGGAGCGGGGTTCGAAAATGACGGATCAAAGGGGAGGGCACCCGAGCCCAAACCCGCAGTAAAATCGAACCCTCTCTTGTCACACTAGGGATATTAAATGTTTTAAATGTCATGGGTTTGGGCATATAGCTAGTCAATGTCCAAATAAGAGAGTGTTGGTGTTGCGTGAGAATGGGGAGATGGAGCCGGAGAGTTAGGGAGAGCGGGATTATAGTGATATGCCTGGGAGTTGGAGGATATTCCAAGAAGATGATAGAGGTGGCGAGGGGGGCGTTATCCTTGGTGTCTCGAAGGGCGCCGAGCAATCAACCTAAGTCGAGATGAAGGAGTCCGGTGAGAGAACATCTTTCATACAAGGTGTTTTGTCAATGGAAAGATGTGTAATGTCATCATAGATGGGGGAAGTTACACTAATGTAGCTAGTGCAAAGATGGTAGATAGGTTAGGAATCCCAACGATGAAACACCCACAACCATATAAGTTGCAGTTGTTGAGCGATCGTGGGTAGATGCGGATAAGTAGGCGGCGAAGTAGCATTTCAAATAGGGGATATAAGGATGAGGTGTTCTGCGATGTGGTGCCGATGCAGCGGGCACATCCTTGTTGGGTAGGCCGTGGCGATTTGATAGGAGGGTTCAACATGATGGCTACACTAACCAATATTCTCTTGTTTATAATCCGGCGTATTGTACTTCTTCTTCGTCTAACCCCAAAAGAAATCTATGAGGATCAAGTGAAATCAAAAGAGAATTCGGCTAGTGAGCATAAAAATCAAAATAAAGCCGAGAAAAGAAGAGCTTGAGAGAAAACAAGAGCGAGGTCCGACTAAGGGTAGAAGTGAGGTTCGAGAGATAGCCGGAAAAAAAAAGAGCAATAATTTTGAGAGGGCCGGAAAACAAAAAGGGGGTGGGATGGCCAAGAGGTAAGAAACGAGGGAAAAATAAATTTGATGGGAAAAATGAGTGACCTTAGGAAAGCCACCACGAGTGGTTGTTCGATGATACTCTTGTTTTACAAGGGCACTTATTTATCTACCGGCGATCTTAACCCCGATTTGCTTAGTTCTGTCTTGTCTTTGTTGCGGGAGTTCGAGGATGTATTTCCCAGGCGAGATGTCGGGCGGACTACCACCCATTCGAGGATTGAGCATCGATTGATTTCATTCTCGGTGCATCATCACTGCAGAATCGGCCGGCGTCTGAACTAATCCGGAGGAGACAAAAGAGTTGCGAAAGTGGCGGGTTGATGAGTTGTTAAGCAAGAAACTCATCCGGAAAGCATGAGTCCTTGTGCGGTTCTCGTGTTACTAGTTCCGAAGAAGGATGGGTCTTGGAGGATGTGTGTGGATTGTCGGGCTATTAACAACATCTCTATCAAGTACTTGCACCCCATACCTCGCTTGGATGATATGTTAGACGAACTCCATGGTTTTAGCATCTTTTCCAAGATCGATTTGAAGAGCGGGTACCACCAGATTCGGATGCGGGAAGGGGATGAGTGGAAAGCGGCTTTCAAAACGAAGCATGGTTTGTATGAGTGGTTAGTCATGCCATTTGCGCTAACCAATGCGCCAAGCACGTTCATGAGTCTTATGAACCATGTTTTGAGAGCTTTCATTGGTAAGTTTGTTGTGGTTTACTTTGATGATATTCTCATTTATAGTAAATCATTGTACGAACACTTGGATCACTTGAGGGCCGTCTTAGAGGTGTTGAGGAAGGAAAAGTTGTATGCAAACGTCAAGAGGTGCACCTTTTGTTCGGGCAGTTGATATTCTTGGGGTTTGTAGTGAGCTCGAGGGAATTACAATGGATGAGGAGAAGATAAAAGCTATCCAGGATTGGCCTAAACCCACATCGTCCGGTCAAGTGCGTAGCTTTCATGGCCTTGCGAGCTTTTATAAGAGGTTTGTGCGGGATTTCAAGATTATCCCGGAAAGACCATTGATGGAAACTATTAAAAAGAGTGTTGCGTTTCAATGAGGCGAGGCCCAAGATAAGGCATTTGAGTTGTTGAAGGAAAGGCTAACACATGCGCCTTTGCTAGCACTCTTCGACTTTACCAAAGTCTTTGAGATCGAGTGTGACGCGTCGGGGTTGGGATCGGCGCCGTGTTAATGCAAGAGGGGCAACCAATCGCATTCTTCAAATAAAACCGAGTGGTGCGGCCTTGAACTACCCGACATACGATAAGGAGTTGTATGCTTTGTCCGGCCTTAAAACGTGGCAGCACTATTTGTGGCCAAAGGAGTTCATAATCCAAACCGATCACGAGTCCCTAAAGTATCTCAAGGGGCAGCAAAAGTTGAACAAGCATCATGCACGGTGGCTCGAATTCATCGAGACATTTCCATACATCATCTAGTACAAGCAAGGTAAAACTAATATTGTAGCAGACGCACTATCTCGTAGGTACACTCTTCTCTCTACTTTAGATGCTAAAATCCTTGGGTTTGAACATATTAAAGAGTTGTATTTGCATGATCTTGATTTTTCCGAGCCATTTGGTGTGTGCGAAAAGGGGGCCGAGGGTACGTTTTATAAGCATGATGGTTTTCTATTTCGGGAGGATAAATTGTGCATTCCCGAATGTTCTTTGAGAGACTTACTAGTGAGAGAGTCGCATGGTGGGGGTCTTATGGGACATTTTGGAGTAGCTAAAACCTAGCCATCTTGCAAGAGCATTTTTATTGGCCCCATATGAAGCGAGATGTTGAGCGCATTTGTAGTAGGTGCATTACGTGTAGGCAAGCTAAATCCGGGTTCAAAACCGGGGGCTTTACACGCCCTACCCATTCTCGACGACACCATGGGTTGATATTTCTATGGACTTTGTTTTAGGACTTCCAAGAACTTAACATGGGTCTGATTTTATATTTGTTGTCGTAGATCATTTTTCAAAGATGGCACATTTTATTCCATGCCATAAACTGATAATGCATCTTTGATTGCCGATTTATTCTTTAAAGAAGTTGTGAGGTTGCATGATATGCCTAGAACCATTGTGTCGGATAGAGACTCTAAGTTCTTAAGTTACTTTTGGAAGACCTTGTGGGGAAGTTGGGAACTAAATTGTTATTTTCTACTACATGTCATCCCCAAACAGACGGTCAAACTCAAGTAGTGAATAGAACATTGTCGATGTTGTTAAAGGCTATCATTAAAAAGATTATTAAAACTTGGGAAGATTGTTTACCGCATGTTGAGTTTGCTTATAATTGTGATGTGCATTCTCGCATCAAAGTTTTCACCATTTGAACTTGTTTATGGTTTTAATCCACGAACCCCATTGGATTTATCACCTTTACCTGCTTTCGAGCTTGGTAACTTAGATGGGCGTAAGAAAGCTGATTTTGTGAAACAGTTACATGAGAAAGCGAGACTCAACATCGAACGGCGGACGAGCAATACATGGCGCAAGCTAACAAACATCGCAAGAAGATGGTGTTCGAGTCAGGGCGACTGGGTTTGGGTACACATGCGGCCGAATGATTTCAGCAGATCGAAAGTCCAAGTTGCAGCCGCGGGGAGATGGTCCGTTCCAAGTGCTCGAGCGGATCAATGACAATGCTTACAAAATCAATTTACCGGGCGACTATGGGGTCGATGCTTCTTTCAATGTTGCGGATCTTAGTCCATTTGATGTCAATTCATATTTGAGGACAAATCCTTCTCAAGAGGAGGGGAATGATGAGAATCCATGGACAATGACCCGAATGAATGTACCAATTGGTCCTGACGAGGGCGAGGGCAAGGAAGTTCAACGATGCACTAAATGGGTTGATTCAAGTCATTCAGAGCGAGGACAAGAGTGCATTACCGAAGGAGGAAGATGATCGGGTGGTCCAGCTTGATTAGCGTCGTCAACGGTCTGAGTCCACCTCGGATCGAGCAACTAAAGGATGCCACGAATACAAGCCACCTAGCTTCTTGAAGACCCCATAATCAAGTGCTCGATGGTGTTGTATTCATTCATCATAGTTAGTTGTAGTTTAGTTTTTATTTTGAGTCATGTTAGTGTTTTGGAGGCCAAATAAACCTTTAAGGCCGCGTTTTGAGTTGTTATTTCGAGTCTAGGACGGACGAGGATAAAAGATCAAGAAATCGAAGGAGGCAAAAGTCGTGGGAAAGCACGGCCTGGCCGTGCTTAAGTTACATGGCCGTGTTCGGACCGCCGTCACGAACACGGCCTGGCCGTGCTTCTCGGCACGGCCGTGGGAATGAGGAGTTCGTGGGTTCGTGGAAAGCACGGCCTAGCCGTGCTTGGGAACACGGCCGCGTTCGAAAATCCTTCACGAACACGGCCTGGCCGTGGCTTCCCGCACGACCGTGTTGGGGCTGATCCGGCGATAAAGCAAACACGGCCTGGCCGTGTTTCTCACGGGCGTGCTTATTACACGGATTTTCGAGATTTTTATGTTTTTGTTTCCTTTTCGCTTTTAAAGTTGTTTTCTTGGTAGGTTAGGGCTTGGACCCTTTATAAGGGTGAACACTTGTTATTTTTCGTGCGCTTTTCAATATAATTAATCTTTTACTCTCAAATTGAGTGTTTCTCCAAGTGCTTCAAGATTTACGTTTCTTGTTGCAATTATCGACTTATCGTGGCAATAATCCATAATTGCTTGTGGCGTCTACGCATACCGGGTTCTTGCTTCGCTAAGCAATGGGTCGAGGTTTTCCACCAAATTAACCAAACTAGTGAAGATTTTGGGTTGACAACAAATTGTTGTTGGGTCGTATGCAGAGTTGTTGTTTGCGGTTCACATCAACTTACTTAATGGTTTTCTTTGGGACCACTTCCTTTACAAATCAAATGTAAATTAATCAACATTACATAATAATGACCTATTGGGCCAAGACCCATAATATATAAAATATTGGTCATTAATTCCAAACTCAATAACCAAATGACCCCAAAGGCCCAAAAGTACTTCAACGGACCATATCCTCAAAAACTCATACATAGCCCATGTTCCCTTCTTTTCAGATACTGATCTCGTCTTCTCGTTCACCATCCCCAACTCATTTCCTTCCAAAACTCTACTTCCTGTTCCTTTTTCTTCATCCTTGCTCAAGAGTTCATGACAATACCCCTCGTTGAGCGGATCCTGGTCCCCAAGGATCAAAGTGAGGAAATTTCTTTCGAATAAATTTGATATCTTCCCAAGTAGAAAGATCTCGAGCTTGAATTCATCCACTCAATCAAAAGTTGTTGTACCTCTTCTCCACTCCTGAATCGAACGATTACCCAAAGACGCCAAAGGATAGATCTTCAAGTTCCTGCCATTTTCTGTGCGAGGCAAATCTGGTGATGGAGTGGTTGTAGGATCGAGCCGTTTCTTCAAAGAAAGATACATGGAACACCGGGAGGATGCGTGACACTTCGTAGAAGTTCCAATCGGTAAGCCACTTCCCTATCTTTTCTAATAGAGTAAAAGGTCCAAAATACTTCGATCTTGATTCTTCCTAAGATGGACTGAGTTCTCGTCGGAAAGGTTGGAGCTTGACAAAACCCGATCCCCTACCTTAAAACCCTTTCACTTCATCGTGTTTGTCTCGCATAAGTCTTCATTCGATTCTCGAGCTTGCTTGAGATTATCCCTTAGAAAGCTCACCCATTTCTCGCCTATAGATGTATTTCTTTGGCCTCGGTATTAGGAGAATCCAAATATGGATCTACCGAGAATAAGGGTGGGGAGTAGCCATATAACGCCCGGAAAGGTGTAACCTTGAGACCAAAGTGTGGTAATTGGTGTTATATCAATACTCGCTAGTGAGAGCCATTTCAACCAGTCTTAGGGTTATTATGAACCATACAACAGAGGTAATTCTCTAGGCACTCGGTTAATTCTTTCTATTTGACCATCGATCGTGGGCGATAAGCGTAAGTCATGTCTGATCGACCGCCCTACTATGCTTGAACAACTCATTCCAAAAGTTCTTTGGTAAACACCTTATCTCTATCGGACAATACTAATCGGTTGTCCATGTAGTTTGTAGATCGTGCCTAGAAAACATTAGCAACAAAGAGGAGCAATGAAAGGATGTGATAATGCTACCAAATGAGCATATTTTGTAAATCTGTCAACCACCACCAAAATGACATTCTTACCCCCGCACTAGGTAACCCCTCAATAAAATCCATGGAGATGTGTGTCCAGGCTTGCTCGTATAGTTAAAGGTTGTAGAAGTCCAGGGTAAGTGAGTTTTTCTGATTTGTTCATCCGCAAGTATCACAATGCTTCACTAACTCAATCACATCGATTTTAACCGATGCCGAGAAAACACTCTTAACCCTCATATAAGTGCCATTGATCCCCTGAATGGCCCCCATAGCCGAATGATGCATGTTAGAAAGCGAGAAGTTTTCTTCGAGTTCTTCATTGCCACGCATCGCTACCCTACCCTTGTATCGATTAGACCTCTTGCACCGAAAAATCGTGGGATATGATGCGGGATCCACATGTTCTTTGCCAAAATCATGGTAAAGAAAGGATCATGTGCATAACTTTGAATCACCTGTTGAACCCGGTTAGATGAGACGGTAGTAATTGCATTACAAACTTCATCATCCGACCCCCTCCTAGAAAGAGCATCTCGCACTGTTCTCCTTCCTTCCTTTCTTGTAATGAATCTCACAATTCAATCACAATAACTTAGTAATCCACTGATGCATTGGTGTCATAATCTTCCTCGTCCAATAGATGTTTAAGGAGGGCTTGGCGATCGGTGTTAATGATAAATTTGCTTCCCTGCAAGTAGTGCCTCCACTTTTCTATGGCTAGTAGAAACAGCCCAAAAATTCCCTCTTATAGATTGAGAGAGCTTGGTTTCTCGGGACAAAGCATCTTTGCTTAAGTAAGCAATACGCCTTCCTTCTTGCATAAGAACAACCTCTATACCAAGATTAGCATCAGTTTCCAAGACAAAAGGCTTGAAAAGTCAGCAACGATGCTATAAATCGAGCACTAATCATAGCCTCTTTTTCAAATTCTTGAAAGCATGTTCAAGATCATCATTCCACTGAACTTATCTTTCCTCAAAAGATCGGTTAGTGGTTTACTAATCACCCCATATCCCTTCACAAATTTTCTCAGTACCTGTTAAACCCGAAATCCCCTCAACTATTTAATGGTGGTAGGGTGTGGCCATTGAACCATGCTTAATATTTTCGTGGTCGGTGGAAACCCCGCTTGTGGGAAATGACATGCCCCGGATACTCCATCTCCTTCAACCCAAACTCGACACTTGCTTTTTTTAGCATACAATCGATTTTCTCTTAATAGCAAATGGATCGTCTCCAAGTGAACCAAATGTTCCTCCCAAGTCCTGCTATAAACCAATATGTCATCAAAAATACAAAAACAAACTTCCTCAAATGTGCTCTAAAACCTGGTTCATAAGTGACTCGGAAGGTGGCGGGAGCATTGCACACCCCATATGGCATAACCAAGAATTCATAATGCCCATTATGGGTGTTGTTGAAAGAAGTCAAAAATCTGTGGTCGTCAGTGCCATCAATATTTGAAAATACCCCGACCTTAGGCCTATCTTTGAAAAGTAATTAGCCCCAAATAATTCATCTAGAGCTCATCAATGACTGGTATAGGATAGTCATGTTTTATGGTTAGTTCATTTAAGTATCTCGTAATCTACACACAACCTCCAAGTTGAGTCTTTCTTCTTCACTAAGATCACCGGTGAAGCAAAGGGGCTGGCGGGTTGAATGATGCCTGAATCCAAAGATTTCCTACACAATTCTTTCTATTTCATCTTTATGGTCAGTGAGAAGTCCTATAAGGGTGTTGATGTTTGGGATTGCTCCCGTGTTTTAACACAATCTGATGTTCTACTCCCCTTAGGAGGTAGACCTTTGGGCTCTTCAAATACATCCTGAAACCTCCCTAACAACCCTTGTAATGAAGGGTTGTCCCCTTGACACTCGTAATCCATAGCAAGTAGAAAAAGTTCGTCAATAACTGCAATCGCATCGGTGTGTATCATTTTATATAGGGTTGGTCCTGAAATAAACATACATTCAGCCATAGAAGTCAATGATTGAATCTTTATTTTCTTTCTCTTTACGGTGACTATGAAAGTCATTCTCTCATAGTCAATCTCAATGGGTGTGCAAGATTTCACCAATCTCCACCCAAAATTAGATCACCCTCATTTTGTAATACCCTCAATGGGTAGGTAAAAGTATGCCCTTGGATGTCCCACTTGAAACTTTTAGCTCTATAAGAACCCGACCATCCTTTGCCCATTAGCTACCTTCACCAATAGAGGTTTGACAACCTCTAGCCGACATCCCAACTCCCTTGCGTTGATTCTTGTATAAAACTCAAAGTGCTACCCGAATCAATTAAAATATGTAGCTTATGTCCATCACATTCCCCAAAATGACCTCATAGTGGTGATTCCATCCTCCCCTATAATAGCATTTAAGGACATCCGCACCTCTTCCATAGGACTAGAGTTAGTAGCTTCCATGGGGTCTCAGTTACATGCGGCCTTGTAAATAAGATAACTCCTCATCTTGATCATGATCATGTAGGTGACCCTATTTTTGCATCTCAGTGCCCAAAAGTAAATGCCTCATCACAATTATAGCATAACCCTTTTTTCTCTTCTTGCGGCCATCTCGGTGAGACCGATAACGACTTAAGGGGTGGTTTGGATGAATTGGGGTATTGTGGCTTAGTAGGTGGGGTCCGAGAGGTGGGCTCAATCCTCCCGGGGTGGTTGTAAGTGATCATGTGGGCATCCTAGCAGGACCCTTAACCTTTTTGTGATGGCTTCCATAGTACACAACTGTTTTCTCCCCAATTCAATGGTCTGCATTGGAGGGTAGTGGGTTCAAACATATTAATAAATGCCTGGGATTGTTCACTCATCCCACTAAGAAAACTAGCTATGAGGTACTCTTCTTGTGTAATTCCCTTTATTTAACATCAACATACAAGCCTGCAATTCTTCAAACTTTTCAACATACTCTGCATAAGTCCCGGTATATTTTAGTTTGTTGAATTCCCCTATAATCTTATCTTTCTTCAACTCCTCAAACCTATAGGATATAATCTCCACAAACCGAGCCCAAGTTAATTCAACTTGTTTTGTGTTAAAGTTAAGTACCAAGATGTTTTTCCCTCAAAGTGCATAGAAGCTAGGGTAACCTTATGATGATCTGGGATGTTTGGAATAAGCTTGAAATACACATTACACTTCAAAATCCAAGAACGGGGTTGAGTTCCATCAAACCGGGAAAATCAATCTTGGGTAAATGGTTTATAATATTCATGCCATTATGATCCATAGGTGTTCTGACTAGGAGATTGTTGCTTTGAATCCTGAAACTTGATCATTCTCCAAGAAACCCAGGGTAAGGTCCCCTAAAATTGATTCCTCATCCGGAAGTCATTTTTTTCCTTTATTTAAATTCAATAATCAAAGTTGAATAGTTGCTAGTGTATTGGTTAAATGTTCATACCTCCCATTTAAACCGGATAACTTCTCATGTACCTCGCTTTAATCCCGGATATTTGCTCTTGAATTTTCATTTCAATTTCTTCCCTCTTCATATATTCCGTTTGTAGAATCGATCAATGCGTTTCTAGGCTTCTTGCGGGTCTTTCGAGACGTGCCTTCTGCCATGGCCAAGGATCGTCCGCTCGGATACCAAATGTAGTGGTTTCTAAGAATTTACGTAATATTTTCTTTGTATAATTTTAATTATGTAATTAAATCATCAGAATTTGAATGGTAAGAACAAATAGAGGAAAATGATAGAGATGAGAGAGAAAAGATAGAATGATTTGTGTAACTAATTTCGGATATCCTCCCGCATGCTTTTCCACTTACTTAATGGTTTTCTTTGGGACCACTTCCCCTTACATAAATCAAATGCAAATTAATCTGAAAATTACATTATAATGACCTATTGGGCCAACACCCATAATATATAAAATTTTGGTCCATTAATTCCAAACTCAATAACTAAATGACCACCAATAAAAAAAAGTACTTCAACGGCCCATATCCTCAAAAACTCATGCATAACCCATGTTCCCTTCTTTAGATACGATCTCGATCTTCTCGTCCACCATCCCCAACTCCTTTCCTTCCAAAACTCTACTTCATGTTCCTTTTTCTTCATCCTTGCTCAACGAGTTCATGACATATACATACTCTTTTTCTTGACCCTTGCAAAGACTATTTTATTGGATTCAACATCTTTGATTTGGCATATTCCAATGTTGAATCCTACATTGTAGCCCTTGTCACGAGTTGGCTGATACTTAACATGTTGAAGTTGAGGCCTTCGACATAAGCAACATATGTGAATTCCAATCCATTTTTCTTGATGGATCATGTGCCTTTGATCTCCCCTGGAGCTTCATTACCTCCAAATAGGACTTTTGAACCTCTAATCTCCTTGAATCTTGACATATATTTCTTGTTTCTGTCATATGTCCTAATGTACCACTATCCATGTACCAGGTTCCTTGACACTCACTACTTCCTTGAACCTCGCAATCAAGGAAATCGATTTTTAGGTACCCATACTTGTGCAGGTCCTGGGGGGTTAGTCTTTATAAGATGTTCCAACCAACCTATAGCCGATGACCGACTCTGAGGTTGCCATCTATCGATGCCATAATCATAGTGCACATTAGCAAATTGCTTGGGGTTTTTAGGATCATACAAATTTGTCTCTTTTGTCATGTGCTGTGTGTGTGTTTGTTTTAGCAATTGCTTTCTTGGGATAGTTGTGGTATTTTTATAGAGGTTCAAAGATGGGGTAATTCTTCTAGTCTCTCTTGTCCAACTCTTTGAGGAATTTACTAAGTAATGATCGATTTACAAAATGGTTATCGATGCCTGAGAGACGCCTTGATCACATAGCCTTCTCTTGCGACTCAACTTCTTCACGAGACAGGCAGTCGTCTTGCTACTTCAACTCACTTCTCAAGTTCTTGGATTTGATCACGAAGCCCTCCAACAAACTTGATATTTGGTTCGATCTTGAACCTTTCTACAATCCTTCAACTTGGAAAGTGGACCCCTTTTGTTTCTTCAAATATTTCCTCTTCAATCGATTGAAGTTATCTCTCCTTCACATCTTGTGTTGGATCGAGTTTCTTCCATTTTTAGGCTTGAGGAAATATCTTGGTAAGCTTTGAGAACTTGTAGGTTAATTGCTTGAATATTTCTTAAAAAGTCTGTGTCATTCGTAACTTTTTCTCAAATGCTTCCTCACCTTTTATAGTGCACATTTAAAATTTGCCCGTTAAAGAGATAGACTAGTTTCAAATGTCACTTTGTGTTCGTTGGCTTGTCTTATTTTGGTCTACAACCTTTGTGATGTTGACCTTTCCTCGTATTAAATGGTATTTCACTTTGCGGTTTCGACACAAGTGCGTGTTTGCCATTGGCTCATTCCTTTTGCACAATTCGGGCCAAACACTTTAAGACCTGATGACTTGACATATTTCTATATCGAGTAATATTCTTGACTTTATTCCAACGGATCTAAGTCGATTGTCTTCACTTGATCGCTGCATTTACCCTGGTGACTTGAGTCCGCTCCAATCATGGGATTGACTCAACTATCACTTCAACTAATAGACTTGGCATCTTGAGTTGACTTGACCGACACTTCCATAGTTGTTCCACACCGACTCTCCATCACCGAGTCCTTGACTTTCTTGTAGTCCATACTCAGTTGACACACAACAGAGTCTTCATTCCAGTCCGCAGTTGACTTCTTGTAATCTAGACTTAGCTGACTTAACTCCGCTCTTCTAGTCATATCTATTGCAATGCAGAATTACAAGGAAAATGAGGTGTCAACTTCCTAGTCTAAGTTGCACATGGTATCATCAAAATCTAACAAATAAATTTCCTAACAGCCATCAGCTCTGCAATGTTGTAACTCTTCTTACTTGAAGAGCAAGTAGAAGCAACATTAGAAAAGAAAACAGTCAAAATATATAAGTAAAGCGGGAAACAATGTAAATACGTAAATCAAGGAGGGATACCCAAGAAATTTTTAACATTCGAAGATTTTTAAACAAGCCCTGGAGACCTATAAGCCTCCACCATCTCCTTTCGGGGAAGCGGAGTGCCTCAAGCAACCTTAAACTCGGTAACCCACTCATGAGGAAGCTCCCAACAAGCTTATCCCTCACATAGAAGAAATCCTCTTTCTATAGCCCACTAGGAGGGGAAGTCCATCAAGCAATTTGCACCGACTACGTGGGAAGAAGTGGAAGAAGAGGTCACCCGGAGACTATAAGTCCAAGTGGCTATGGTAATCTAGAGGGGGTGAATAGATTATATCCATTTTCTCGATTATTCCCTCTTTTTCGAATGTAATAAGCTAAGACAAGAATGGAAGTGCGGAAGTAAACAACACGCGTCGATTTATAGAGGTTCAACCCACCTGAGAGCCTAATCCTCTACCACCCTAGTATTTCCTGGGATGGATTTCAAAAAAGAAAAAGGGTTTTATTAATTACCATATTTAATACAACATCACCTTACAACACCTCTTTGGAGATTACCACAATCTCCTTGAAGATTACCACAATCTCCTTGAATGTCGTTCATGTTTCATCTTCCGATCAACCCCGAATATCCTTACCAAAGTTGTTACCACCATACGCCCATTGCTCTTGAGACAAACTCCCACTTCGATTCTCTCGGCTTCATTTGAGGGTGGATGATAAGATACAATGCCATTCATCTACAAATATCTAGAAGATTAGTTAAACGGTTGTAGTAAGAAGTTAGTTAAAGTTGTTAGACAGTTAGTTCGTTATACTCCATTGTAAACCTCTCTATAAATATAAGATGTTCTCTACACATTTGATATAATGGAATACACATTTTACCGTTTCTTTCAAAAATAATTATATGCAAATATTTACGTACATAATCTAAAATTATTGATAAATACCTGCAGTATATCTGTCGATAAATTTAAAAATTGTAGGTGATCTATCAGTAATTTGTCAGTATTATCAGGAGAAAAAATTATATTTTTATTCTTTTAAGTATTCTACAAGTAACTATAAAATTTAGTAACAAAATATTTATGTCGGTAAATTGGGATTTTTCTTGTAATGATTACTACTACTACTACTACTACTACTACTACTACTACTACTACTACTACTACTATTTACTACTATTACTACTACTACTACTAGTAGTAGTAGTATTAGTAATAGATGAGGCTCTCGTGCGATGCACGAACGTAACACCCTTACCCTTGTAATACGTATTTATATAGTATAAAAATATAATTCATAGGTAGCACAGCTGCATTGCACATGATATTAATATATTAACCATCACTATAACATTTTCGCCAAGCGGAAGCATTTATTCAAAACGATTTAACAACGCTCATTCACATATATGCATTCATCCATATTGTGAAGATTACCACAATCTTCTACGGCATCTTGTGAAGATTACCACAATCTTCCACCTTGAAAAACACCAAATTCTTCAACACCTCAAAGAGAACCAAACTCTTCAATAAGAAGATTACCACAATCTTCTAACAACTAACACCAAAGATCACTCAAGTATGTTCTCACCACAAGAACACTCACAAGGATATCTTGTGTTGAATAATGACCACAAATTCAAGATTACAACTCGATAATGAATAATACAATTTTGAGTGCAAGTGTAATCAAGAACTAAGCCTAGACATCAAGATGTGAAGTGTAAGACCTTAGGTTATTACAACAAGAATATTGAAAATGAAAAAAAGTGTTTGCTTGAATGTATCTTGTTGTGTTGTAGTATTCTCTCTTCATGTGTTACTTCAATTCTTCATCTATTTATAGAGGATGTCTTGTGCTTGATAGGCTCCTTCTAGGAGATTGAAATCAGAAAAAATTGCAAGACAAATGAAGAATATAGTTGTTAGAGATCAACACCATAATTTAAGGAAAAGTTGTCGATGCTGCACAACGAATTTCTTGTCAAAATGCATATGGCGACCGCGCTCTAATACTTGAAATTGAGAATACACAACAAATTTACACATGGGGACCGGTCCGGGGTTGGACCGTCACCATAGGTTGGACCGTCACCCCCCATGTGGATCGGTCACCCACCTTGTTTTTCGTCTGAGATACTGAGTCTCTGTAATTTCCCGGCACACCGGCCGCCCTTTGTGCGATCGTCGACCTCCGGGGTTTTCAAACGTCTCATTTCTATTTCAAAACTCAACTTGAGACATACGGGTTGCTCTATAGGGCGACCGATTGAACACGAGACAAGTGTTGTCGAATTTTTGTCAAAAATAAACTTCAAGAAATACTCCAAAAATTAGTAAAAACATTTATATCGATTGGGAGTATTTGGACAACATTTAGAAATATTGTTTTGGTGTAAAAACATTAACGCAAAATCATCAAAAGTGTTGTCCAATATTTATCGAATAATAAACTTCAAGAAATACTCAAAAATTAGTAACAACATTTTAAATCATTTAGGAGTATTTGGAAAACATTTAGAAACATTGTTTTGGTATAAAAACACTTTAAAACAAAATCATCAAAATAATGATAAAAACATTTATCTAACTAACTCCCCCTTTTTATGATTACAAACCAAAACAATTTAAAGAGGTCGATTTTGAAAACAAAACAATTTTCTCTGTTAAAAATAAACTATCCGTTAACAAATGACAACATTCAACGATAATAATCACAAGGATGGGAGTAGAGATTTTCAAAAACATTTTACAAATGCTCCCCTATCAACATGCACAACAAGAGTAGTATAGAAACAATCAAACAAAAGCTAGAAGTTTTAGCTTATACAATGTAAACATGAATATCATGAGCTTAGTAGCCCCATGTCAAATACAATCATTAATAAGGAATAACAAGTCCATAATATATCCATTGGACTAGATTTTGTTCACAACTTTTGGCTTAAACTAGCCACATCTTATAGCTTTTTTCGTGAAGCTTATTATAGCTTCTTTGAGCTATAATGCTTATTTCCTGTTTCTCCCCTTTGGAATCATCAAAAAGAATGTTAGCATCATAAAAACATCATATATCCATATCAAAGTGCGCAATTTACTCGATTTATCGAGCTATAGAACATTAAGCTTAAAATTCCAAAAGCTAAGGGAATAGTTAATCATATGACTTGTAGAAGCTCGTAAAAGCTCATTTGATTTGCAAAACATGATCTCTATAAATATATAAGACATTTGAAATTGAGAGAATCATGTAGGTGATGAATTTTTCTTTGAAACATTTTTATCGAACAATTGGCGGGCATATAATGAAAAAGACGATGTATAGAACCCTTGTAAAAGTAATTAAGCCCAATCTTTCATCACCAAAAGCAATTTTACAAATATCATCCAACAACAATCATCATGGCAAACACAAGTATATAAGAATTCCAACAAAATATCAAATATGAAGCACATTCTCAAGGGTTCAACCCAATTGAGATAAAGAATAAGAATTCTTACAGAGAGGTCGGGTATCATGGATGATATACCAATAGTATAAACTCAAAAATATATAATTTACAAGAAATAAATCATTTTGAGTATATTGTGTGTGAAATTTGAAAAAGGGTTCGAGTTTGAAGAAGAAGAGCATAAAAATGCTAAGTGTTGTACATAACGTATTTTAACTCTGAAAAATGCCATGGCGACCGGTCCAAGGGGGTTCGACCGGTCGAGGTATGGTTCGACCGGTCCCCTCCCTCAATCTGGTCCCTGGAGCTCTTTTTCTCGATTCTATCCAATTTAAAAATCCGATTTTTCACCCCGAAGTTTTAAAAATGCACAAAATACAAACATAGACCTTATTCATATACATTATGCCTAAACAAGCTCGAAATGAGGTAAAAGACACTACTGCTTAATGGTTAAAAACAAATGGCCGCGAGTTATCCTTGAGACTAATTAAACACATCTCAATTTTTCTCGTATAAGAAATACAATCCCTTAAAAATATCAAATCTCAATATATTTAGTTCGGTTATGAAGAACCATATTTTGAGAAATTATTATCACCGGACTTGTTATCCCGAAAATATGAACATTTTAAAACTTTGGATAAACAAGCCATAAGAAGAAGTGTCTTTCAAATATTTGAAAATTTCTTTTAATGGCACTTTAATGAGATTCGTTGGGATAGTTTTTGAAGTCGAGCATATAGACATAAGGCATAAAGAATGTCGAGTCTATGGGAGTAATAAAAGTTAATGAACATACCTCGAATATGTTTGTCAACCGATATGCCTTTCTCAAACTTTGTCAATCTTGATATTGGTTGTCATAGGGTTAGAGACGGTTCTTCCTTCTTTAATGCTGAACTTCTTCAAAAATTCTTTTGTATACTTTGATTGTGAAATTTAAATACCTTCTTGACATTGCTTAATTTGAAGTCCAAGTAAGAAGTTGAGCTCCCCATCTTGCTCATCTCGAATTCACCTTGCATTAACTTAGAAAATTTCTTGCATTGTTTCAAACAATATTCCCTTGGTCATCAAGCTTGTTCCAAATACCAAAAATTCCTACAAAATCTTAACAAGATATCTTGCACAAGAGCATAGTAATATCGAATAATATGACACTATAACAAGTAACACATGATGTGCCTTTATTTTAAAAAAAAATCATCAAGAGTTTAATTAAAACATGTAAGTTCAAATATGCTTATAGGAAACTATATAAGGTCTCTTTTGAAATTTGAAAATCCGAGAGCATATAGTTGAGACCTTATTTAAAAGAAGTATTTGAACAAGAGTTTTTGACAAAGCAAATAAGAATAAGGACATGGATATGTGCAATCAAATGCTTAATTTTGAGAGGAGGATAAAAATCGAATGTTTTATCAAAACAAATATAATCCTTTACAAGTCTCGGATAAAACAAGCTTTATAGAATAGTGTCTTTCAAAAATCAAAAATCCTTTTAATGGCACTTGTATGAGATTCTTTGAAATTGCTTCAAAAATGAGCACATAGGCAAATGTCAAAAATATCGAGTCTATGAGAGATGAATAACAAAGGTGAACATACCGATAGTTTATGTCACTCTTGACAAATTATAAAGTAGATTACCATTGATGAGGATATATATCTCCTAAACAAGCTAGACAAAAATTTTTGCACAAGAGCATAATAATATAGGCTAGAGCAATATAAGAAGTGTCACAAGTATACCATGCCATGATATAAATAAAAGACTTAGAAATATGCATGAGTTTGTAAGACTCTATACAAGGTCTCTTTTCAAAAGAAATTAAAAATCCAAGAATATGTAGGAGACTTTAATTTTTTTTTTTAAATAATTTTGAAAAATCATTTTGGCAATTAAGATGAAAATCAAACATGCATAAAAACAATATGCGTATTTTAAAATGAAAATACGGTTTACCAATTATGCCATTTCCAAGGGTTATGTCTTTCCCTTTGTTAATAGTATCTTCTTCTTGGGAAATCATCTTGTTGATGATGTCTTCTCCAATTTTGCCAATTCCAAGGATTGTGTTCTTCTTATTGTTGATTATAGTTTCTTCTTGGAATTCGATTTTGTTGATAATATCTTCTCCTTTGATCAAGTGGCGCAAATCTTTGTTGTCGATTTGACAATTTGAATTTTCTTTGATTTTTGTTGCGCCAAGTATCTATCATAAAATTTTCTTGTGGTGCCCTCAAGTGTTTGGGTCCTTCGAATTAGCTTTGAGACTTTTAGGTCTCAAATAATAATTAGAGCTATTTCTAGCCCGACAAGTATTAGCCGTATGACCCTTTTTACCACAATAGAAGCATGTAATAATTTTAGAGGCATAATGACCAACATGCATAGGAACTTGGTTCTTTTTCATATTATCAACAATATTAGACTTATAACCAAGTCCTAGTTTCAAATTATCACAAGAATGAACATCAAGAATTTTGGTCATTTTTTTGGTACTCAAATGAAACTTTATGAAATCATTTTTCATGCAATTAATATCCTTCACAAGAGATTCATTATCCTTTTCAAGGTTTCTAACCTTATCAAGTGTGGTAGTGTGAGCACATGAAAGTTATTCATAGGAATTAAATAAACTATCCTTATCATTTTTCAAAACATTGAATTCCTTTTTCAAATTTTTGTATTTAACAAGCAAGCTTTGGAATACATTTTGAAGTTCATCGAAATCATTTTACAAATCATCATAATCATCATGCATTTTATTACCAAAAGAAATATAGAGTTTGAGCATACCTCATTGTCTTCGTCGATGCCCATTAAACATTGCTCGGCTTTTTCATCATCGGAAGTTGTAAGAAGCTCATCCCATGTTGTTGGATTTGATGTTGTATCCATTTGAGAGGTAGATGCTTTTGAAATGCTCCTTTCATTTGCATATAGTTCATAGATAGCTTCTAATTTTTCCCATGCTTCATGTGTCGATCGTAGTCCTCGAATATGATCGTATTCGAAGAAGTAAGTGAACAATGAAGAATATTTAGAGCTTTACCATTTAAGGAGAGAATTTCCTTGTCTTCATCATTGAGATCCTTGATGACTTTGGAGGTGAGCGGTCCGTCTTTCATTAGGATGGATTCTACATTTATGACCTTGTTCCAAATATCAAACCCGCAACTTTGTAAATAGCATTCCATTCTTTCTTTCCAAAATGCATAATATTTGGAGTCGCATAGTGGTGGCTTGTTGGTGGAGGTGTCGGTAAGATAGACTTCATTCGTAGCCAATGATCGTTCCTCTTTACTCGCGATGTGGAACGAGTTTGCCAAAGAGTTTTGCTCTGATACCACTTGTAAGTCCAAGTGGCTACGATAATCTAGAGGGGTGAATAGATTATGCCTATTTTCTCGATTATGACCTCTTTTTCGAATGTAATAAGTCAAGGCAAGAATGGAAGTGCGGGAAATAAACAACACGCATCGATTTATAGAGGTTCAACCCACCTTGGGCCTAATCCTCTACCACCCCAAAGATCTCTGGATGGATATCAAAAAGAATTTTTTTATTAATTACCATAATTAATACAACATCACCTTACAACACCTTTTTGGAGATTACCACAATCTCCTTGAAGATTACCACAAATGTCTACGGCACCTTGTGAAGATTACCACAATTTTCCACCTTGAAGAACACCAAATTCTCCAACACCTCAAAGAGAACCAAACTCTTCAATAAGAAGATTACCACAATCTTCCACCTTGAAGAACACCAAATTCTTCAACACCTCAAAGAGCACCAAACTCTTCAATAACAAGATTACCACAATCTTCTAACACCTAACACCTAAGATCACCCAAGTGTGTTCTTACCACAAGAACACTCACAAGGATATCTTGTGTTGAATGGTGACCACAAATTCAAGATTACAACTCGAAAATGAATAATACAATTTTGAGTGCAAGTGTAATCAAGAATTAAGCCTAGACATCAAGATGTGAAATTGTAAGATCTTAGGCTATTACAACAAGAATTTTGAAAATGAAAAACAAAAGTGTTTGCTTGAATGTATCTTGTTGTGTTGTAGTATTCTCTCTTCTTGGGTTGCTTCAATTCTACATCTATTTATAGAGGATGTCGATAGGCTCCTTCTAGGAGATTGAAATCAGAAAAATTGCAGGACAAATGAAGAATATAGTCATAGTTAGAGATCAACTCCATAATTTGAGGAAACGTTGTCTCATTTGCACAATGGTTAGAATTTCTTCAAAACGGTACGGCTACAAGTCGCACTCTAGTACATAAATTGAGAATACACGGCAAATTTACACATGGGGACCGATCCGGGGGGTTGGACCGGTCACCATAGGTTTGGACTAGTCACCCCCATGTAGACCGGCCACCCTCCTTGTTTTTCGAGAGATACGTAGTCTCTCTAATTTCCCCAGCACCGGTCGCCCTTTGTGCGATCGGTCAACCTCCGGGGTTTTTCAAACGCCTCGTTTCTATTTTAAAAGTCAACTTCGGACATGGGTTGCTTTATAGTAGGCGACCGGTTGAACATGAGACAGAGTGTTGTCCAATTTTTGTCGAAAATAAACTTCAAGAAATACTCCAAAAATTAGTAAAAATATTTTATATCAATCGGGAGTATTTGGACAACCTTTAGAAACATTGTTTTGGTGTAAAAACACATTAACACAAAATCATCAAAAGTGTTGTCTAATTTTTATTGAATAATAATGTTGGGAAATTATTTTGTAGATTTTGATGAATGCCATGTAAAACTTAGAATAGGAAGTTGGCACCCCATTTTTGTTGTAAATTGCACCGTAATAGAATAGATAGGGCTGGTCGAGTGAGATAAGTCGCTATGCCCGAACATGCAAGAAGACAACCGGAGACTAGAAGGAAGACTCATTGTGAGGCGGTGAGTATGGCACGAGAAGAGAAGATAGGAACTCGATCAAGGTGCAAAATGAGATGATCGGTGAGTGAAGTATCGATCAAGTCAACTCAAGATAGCCAAGTCTTAAGATTGAAGTGACAAATCATCCAATTATTGGAAGTCGACTCAAGTCACCTGGGGAAGGCAAAGAAATCCGGTCAAGTCGAGATAATCGAAAGAGATCCGTTGCACGAAATCAAGATAATTACTTAAACAAGTAATACTTCCATACTACCTTTCTTAAAGTGCACATCCCGAAGCGTGCAAAAGGAATAAACCAATGGGAAGCACCGCACTGTCGATCTCTAAAAAGTCAAGGATCATATATACGAGGAAATGTCAATTCCAAGAACTGCAACAAGACAAGCCAACGACCACAAGTGACTTTCAAAACAAGCCTATCTCTTCAACTATGTCTTGAAAGACCACTATAAAAGGCCGAGGAGTTTATTTGAGAAAAGGTTACCTTGACCATCCGAGAATTGAATACAAGCAAGAAAGAAACATTTGTAACCTGAAATATTCTCAAGTTATTGAACGCTCAATCCTCAAGCCTACATTACGAAGGAAATCAATCCTACACTCACCCGTGAAGGAAAGTCGACTTCAATCGGTTGAAGAGGAAACATTTAAAGAATCAAGGGGTCTACATGCCACGAAGGATTGTAGGAAGGTTCAAGGTCGAACCATTTAAGTTATTTGGAGGTCTTCGTGATCAAATATAAGGAACTTGAGCAAGTGGGCTCAGAGTAGTAGCAAGGCAACCGCCTGTGAAGAAGCCGAGTCGTATGAGAAGCCACCGTGTGACCAAGGCATCTCCGGATCGAGTCCCAAAGGATCAAGTCACCGTGTGATCAAAACTTGTATTTGACCGTTAACCACTCTGTATATTGATCAATACTTAGTAGATTCCTCCAGGAGTTGGAGAAGAGAGGAGTAGAAGAATTACCCCATCTTCGAACCTCTATAAAAACTTATTGTGTTATTTACATTTCAAGACTTTAATTTCTCGCATATTACACTTATATCTCTGGCGATAAATTTGCATTCCAATTGATAATCAACAAAGTGCTAAAACCAAGTATTAAAACAAACTTAAACCAAAATCAAAGGTGTTAAGTCTTCCTGAAAACATATCACGAGTCTAGTTAAGTCTTTAGTCAAAACAAATTGAGTTATTCTATCAACAACTCGATCAAGTCTGTTTAGTGACTAACTCACCGATCAACTAACTTAGCCGTCCATCAAGGACTTAGCTGTAGTATTAACTATGAATATTTAAAAGGACTTAATTTGAAAAGTTGGTAAGGTTTATTCAACCCCCCCCTTCTAAACCTTACACTCACACCCCTTGGGACCTACAAGTGGTATCGAGTGGTTGGTTCATTGAGCCTTCCGCACTGGTTCTTTTAGACTAGATCTCCAAATCTTTCAAAGATTGTTTCAATATTTGATCTTTCAAAACTCTTTTAATCAAAGCAAAGTTATTATCATGGACAAATGAGAAGAAATCCAAATGAGTTCCTCAACAAACTCCAAATAGGAAATACTCAGAAAGAAGAAACAGAGCTACCAAAAGTCCCGAAATTCTATAAAAGAAATATATATGATGGGAATGGTAGAAACTACCTGTGCCAAGTGATTGGAATAATGTGAACTATCGGAAAGATCTATGGAATATAAGCCTAAATGGCAAATGCCTAAAACTCAACAAAGGCCATTCCAAAGGCATAAGAGCTATCATCAAAGACACTTATGCACCTAGGCACTACACTCAAAGATATCACAACTACCCAAATACAACAATTGCTAAAACACATTCACAGCATACCGACAAAAGAGACAGATTGTATGAACCTAGAACCCCCAAGCAATTTGCTAAAGTTAATTATGATTATGGCGATAGATGGCAACCTCTTAGAGTCAAATCATTTGGCTATAAAATTGGTTGGATCATCTTATAATACTAACCCCTCAGGACCCAGGCATGTATGGGTACCTAAAATCTAATTTCTTGATTGCGGGTTCAAGGAACAGTGAGTGCCAAGGAACCTAGTACATGGATAGTGGATGTTCCGACATATGACAGAAACAAGAAACATCTCACAAAATTCAAGGAAGTCGAGGTGCAAAAGTCATATTTGGAGGAAATGAAGCTCCGGAGAAATAAGGGGCAATCGTATCCATCAAGAAAATGGATTAGAAATCTCGAGATGTTGCATATGTTGAAGGACACAACTTCAACTTGCTAAGCATCACCAACTTTGTGACAAGGGTTATAATGTTGGATTCAACATGGGTATATGCCAAATTAAGGACATCAATCCAATGAAGTTGTCTTTGCAAGGATGCGAACAAAAAGAACATGTATGTGGTAGATTGGTCAATCGCAACACCAAACACGTGTAGCAAAGAGCACATCCGAATCTAGTTGGTCAGGCACAAGAAGCCGAGTCACCGAATTTCAAAACAATTAACAAGCTTGCCAGGAGCAATCTTGTAGAAAGACTTCCGACTCGATGTACAAGAAGGAAAGTGTATGTGATGCATGCGGATGGGAAAGCAAATCAAATCATCATTCAAAGAAAACACATGTCCATCTTCAACTAGAATAGTGCACCGCTACATATGGATCTATTTGGTCCAGTTGAACCACTAGCATAAGTGGGAAGAAATACACCTTGGTGGTAGTAGATGACTACTCAAGATATACATGGACAATATTCATGTGTAAGAAGAAAAAACTCGCAGAAACTACCACAATCGATGAAAAAATCCAAAATGAGAAGAGTCAAACCATTATCAAAATAAGATCCGACAGGAACTCGAGTTTGTCAATGGTATAATCACTCAATCTTCGTATTGAAAATGGTATTGGTCATGAATTATCTGCGAGCAAGGACTCCACAACAAAATGGAGTTGCGAGAAAGAAGGAACATAACTCTTAAACAAGCAAAGAAGGACCATGTTAGACGGGGCTACCTAAAAGATTTTGGGCTTAAGCAATAAACACAAACATGTGTTGGGAAATTATTTTGTAGATTTTGATGAATGCCATGTAAAACTTAGAATAGGATGTTGGCACCCCATTTTTCTTGTAAACCGCATTGTAATAGATAGGGCTGGTCGAGCCGAGTTAAGTATGCCTAAGCATGCAAGAAGACAATCAGAGACTGGAAGAAAACTCACCGAGGCACCAGTATGGCAAAGAAGAGAAGACGAACTCGATCAAGATGCATCCGAGATGCGGTGAGTAAAGTATCGATCAAGTCAACTCAAGATAGCCAAGTCTCAAGTTGAAGTGATGAAAGAGTCATCCAATGATTGGAAGTCGACTCTAAGTCACTTGGGAAGGCAAGGAAATGCGATCAAGTCGAGATAATCGAAAGAGATCCGTTGCACGAAAATCAAGAGAATTACTTAAACAAGTAATACCTCCATACTACCTTTCTTGAAGTGCTCGGTTCGAGGAAGCGTGCAAAAGGAATGAACCAACGGGAAACACCGCACCATGTCGAACTCCGAAAAGTCAAGAATCATTCATACGAGGAAACGTGAATTCCAAGGATCGCAACAAGACAAGCCAACGACCACAAGTGTCTTTTTGAAAATAAGCCTATCTCTTCAACGGAAAATTTTCAAAAGAACACTATAAAAGGCCGAGGAGTTTATTTGAGAAAAGGTTACCTTGACAACCTCGAACCACGAACATTCAAGCAAATATTTGAATCAGTAACCTAAAACATTCTCAAGTTATTCAAGATCAATCCTCAAGCCTACATTACGAAAGAAATCAATCCAACACTCACCGTGAAGGAAAGATAACTTCAATCAGGTTGAAGAGGAAACTTTTGAAGAATCAAGGGGTCTACATTCCACGGAGGATTGTAGGAAGGTTCAAGGTCGAACCAGTCTCAAGTTATTGGAGGGCTTCGTGATCAAATACAAGAAGCTTGAGCAAGTGGGTCAGTAGTAGCAAGGCAGGCCGCCTGTGAAGAAGCCGAGTCGCACGAGAAGCCAAATTGAGTGACCAAGGCATCTCCGGATCGAGTCCCAAAGGATCAAGTCACCAGTGTGTGATCAAGACTTGTATCTGGACTGTTAACCACTCGTATATTGATCAATACTTAGTGGATTCCTCCGGAGTTGGAGAAGAGAGGAGTAGAAGAATTACCCCATCTTCGAACCTCTATAAAATCCTATTGTGTCATTACATTTTAGCACTTTAATTGCTCGCATCTAATTTTTATATCTGTTGATAAACTTGCTATCCAATTGATAATCAATCGTGTGCTAAAACCAAGTATTAAAACAAACTTAACCAAATTCAAGGGTGTTAAGTCTTCCGCGATAACTAATTACAATCGAGTTAAGTCTTTAGTCAAAATAGTGAGTTATTCTATCAACAAATCGATCAGTGAAAGTGACTAACTCTGTGGTTGATTAGCTAACTTAGTTGTCCATCAAGGACTTAGTTGTGAAGTATTAACTCTAAATATTAATAAGGACTAAATTGAAAAGTTGGTAAGGTTTATTCAACCCCCTTCTAAACCTTACACTCACACCCCTTGGGACCTACAAGTGGTATCGATTGGTTGGTTCATTGAGCCTTCCGCACCGTTCTTGAACTAGATCTCCAAATTTTTCAATGTCCGTTTTAGTACTTAAGTTTTCAAAACTCTTTTTACCATCAAAAGTTATTATCATGGAAGCAAATTTGACACGCATCCCTATGTTCCCAATTGAAGAATTTTATGATTGGAAATTTCGTATGCGAGCTCATCTATCAAAGATTACATGATGAGATGTGGATAGTGATAGAGGATGGTCCACTGCGCAAATTTTAAAAGTGAACACAATGTAAAGGAGAGCCGCAAAGGTGAAGAGGATCTTTGCTCCCGGACCATCATGGTTGAAAAACCAAGAGTGAATGGACAAATGATGATAGAAAAAGATATAACTTGGACAATGTGGCCAAGGACATTCTTTACAAAACCCTGGACAAAGCTATGTTCAACAAAGTCAAATCATGCAAAACGGCTAAAGAAATGCAGGACAAGCTAACATTGATTTGTTAAGGCTCGAGTAAATCAAGGAAAATAAACTATCGGTTGTTGTACGAAATTTGAGAATTTCAAAATGATCGCAGGAGAGACCTTGGATCAACCGGATGCTCGGTTCGCGAAATTACCAATGAGCTATCTCGCACTTGGACAAGAATATACACGAAGAAATGTGTATGAAGATTCTAAGAAGTCTCCCAACCGAGTGGGATATGAAAGTCATGGCCATGAGACACTCCATGGACCTATCAAAGACATCCAACCATGAGCTATTCTAAGATCTCAAAGCCTACGAATTTGAGTGAGAAGAAAAGACCAAGAGGAGACAAGTTGTGCCCAAAACAACTCGCTCTAATTGTTAAGGATGGCAAGAGAGCCGAGGTCAAAGAAGTCATTGACCAAGAGGAAATAGCCCCGATGGTTAAAAGGTTTAACAAGTTCTTCAATAAGAACTACAACGAGAGGCAAGGCGAATCCTCCGAAGACACTCGGCTCACTCCAAGTCAAGGGAAGATAGGCCAACCAAGAGAACAGAGCATCAAAAAGTCAATATCAAAGGGTGACAATCCAAGAATGGAAAGAGCTGATCAAAAGGTTGAAAATCTATCTTTGAACCTATGAGCAACCAGTCACTATGCCATTGATTGTCCATATCCTGTAGTCAACAAATACATGAATGAAGAAGAAAGAAAGGTCTTGAGAGAAAGAAGACAAGAAAAGAAAAAGGCAATGTTGGCTGCAGAGAGATCTAGCCGAGACAGCCAAGTCAAGAGACACAAAATGATTGAGAGTGAAGTGACTACTCAAGTGACTCAAGAAGAAGCATTGATCCGTTTGATGGCCAAGGAACAAGACCAACCTGACCAAGAAGATGAGGTACACTCTAACTCATCACACTCGGTTCTAGTGATAGTGACTGACACACACACTTCATCACCCACTTGATCTTTATGATTCATTAGGCAAAATGATGAAAGATTTTGAACACATTAAATCCTCACACACATTACTAAATGAGGAAAACAGCCTACTCAAGAGCCAAAACTCACAAATGACTAAGGAGCCGAGTACTCTAAGTCGAATAGCCGATGAGAATGAAAGTCTAAAGGCTGAAAATGCTAAGCTAAAAGCGAAATAACTCGCTATAGAAAAGAGGGAAAATGACCTCAAAAATGTGATTGCCTCATTCACTAAGGTATCTAAATCATTGGATGATCCTATTATGAGTCAAAGAGAATGTGGAGACAAGATAGGCTTAGGATTTAATTCCTCTGTGCTATGTCAAGCTCCAAAAGTGATTTTGGAAAAAGGATCTTCAAGCAATGAAGTATCTCAAAAATCCAAAACTCCAAATGGTGCACACACATTATTCCAAAGCACAATTACAAGCAAAATGGCCTTGGTTATAAAGGAAAAGGAAAATAGCCGATTGAGTGTGCTTAGAGGACAGCTGAGAAGAAATCCACCGAGTTCCTCAAAGAAACTCCGCAGAAAATACTCTGTAAAGAAGAAACAGAACTACCAAAACCTCGGAAAGTTCTATAAAAGAAACACATATGATGGGAATGGTAGAAAATACCCAAGCCAAGTGATTGGAATAATGTGAACTATCGGACGGACCTATGGAATATAAGCCCAAATGGCAAAGGCCTAGAACTCAAAGAAAGGCCATTCCAAAGGTATAAGAGCTTTCATTAGCACACATATGCACCTAGGCACTACACTCGGAGACATCACAACTACCCAAAGAAGCAATTGCTAAAACACATACACAGCATACGACAAAGGAGACAAAATTGTATGAACCCGTAACCCCCAAGCAATTTGCCAAAATTAATTATGATTATGGGACTAATAGATGGCTACCTCTTAGAGTCAAATAATTTGGCTATAGGTTGGTTGGATCATCTTACAACACTAACCCCTCAGGGACCTAGACAAGTATGGGTCCTTAAAACTTAATTTCCTTGATTCCAGGTTCCAGTGAGTGCCAAGGAACTGGTACATGGATAGTGATCGTTCCGGACACATGACAGAAACAAGAAAAATCTGTCAAAATTCAAGGAAGTCAGAGGTGCAAAAGTCATATTTGGAGGAAATGAAGCTCCAGGAGAAATAAGAGGCATTGGATCCATCAAGAAAAATGTATTAGAAATCACGATGTTGCATATGTTGAAGGACTCAACTTCAACTTGCTAAGCATCGGCCAACTCGCGTGACAAGGGTTATAATGTTGGATTTAACATGGGTATATGCCAAATCAAGGATATCTTGAATCAAATGAAGTTGTGTTGCAAGGATGCGCACAAAAGAACATGTATGTCGTGGATTGGTTAACCGCAACACCAAGCACTGTCTATTAGCAAAGAGCACAAATTTGAATCAAGTTGGTTGGGGCACAAGAAGTCGAGTCACACGAATTTCAAAACGATTAACAAGCTTGCGGAGAAATCTTGTGGAAGGACTTCCCGGACTCGATTATACAAGAAGGAGAGTATATGTGACGCATGTCGAAGGAAAACAAATCAAATCATCATTCAAAGAAAAGACGTGTCCATCTTCAACAAGAATATTGCATCTGCTACATATGGATCTATTTGGTCCATTGAACCAAATAGCATAAGTGGAAAGAAATACACCTTGGTGGTAGTAGATGACTATTCAAGATATACATGGACAATATTCATGTGTAAGAAGATAGAAACTCTACAGAAAACTACCACAACTTATGAAGAGGATTCAAAATGAGAAAAGTCAAACCATTATCAAAATAAGATCTCGACAGAGGAACCGAGTTTGTCAATGGTATAATAACTCAGTATTGTATAGAAAATGGTATTGGTCATGAATTGTCTGCAAAAGAAAGACTCCACAATGAGAATGGAGTTGCGAAAGAAGAAGGAATAGAACTCTCAAAGAAGCGGCAAGGACCATGTTAGTCAAGCAGGGCTACCTAAAAGATTTTGGGCTGAAGCAATAAACACAACATGCTATACTCAAAATAGATGCATGATAAACAGACAACGACAAAGACTCCTATGAGATTTGGACAGGAGAAAGACAAGTGTTGCATATTTTAGAAATTTTAGATGTAAATGTTTCATCCATAACAATGGCAAAGATAATCTAAAGGCTTTTGATGCTAAAGTGATGAAGGTATTTTCTTGGGATACTCGGTTGAAAGCAAAGCCTACAGTACTCAACAAGAGGACTATGGTTACAGAGGAATTCATTCATGTGGTGTTTATCGAGCCAAATGTAAATGGAGAAGACATTGAAGAGTCACCGATAAAATTTGAATCAATCAACCATGCGAAGAGTCCTTATCTTTGAAGTCAAGTGGGATTATAAACTCGTATGAAGATGAGATAGCCGAGTCTCAAAAACAGGAAAATCTGCAGGAAGTGATGACGAGAGAGCGATCAAAGCAACATAGTCGCAAGACGATCGAATCCACTAACTTACTCCAACCCTTTGATGTAAGATGGTGAGAGACCATCCACCGAACTAGTCATTGGAGATGTAAGAGAAGGTGTCAAAACAAGATCCGAACTCAACAAGAAGCAATGTTCACCTGCTTCATCACACAAATAGAGCCTAAAGATGTGTCACAAGCACTCGGATGACACACATTGGATTCAAGCCATGCAAGAAGAGTCAAATCGATTTGAAAGAAATAAAGTGGGGAATGGTTCAAAGACCTACCCATCAAAATGTTATTGGCACTAAATGGGTATTCAAACAAGATGAATAAGGAAGGTTCTGTGGTAAGAAACAAAGCAAGATTGGTAGCCAAAGGATATTGCCAAGAAGAAGGAATAGATTTTGATGAAACTTTTGCTCCCCGTGGCAAGATTGGAAGCCATAAGGATGTTTCTTGCCTATGCAGCTCACAAGAACTTTATTGTATATCAAATGGATGTAAAGAGTGCATTCCTTAATGGTTTATTGGAAGAAGAAGTATATGTTGAACAACCTCCAGGATTTGAGCAGAAGATTCTTGGAGATAAGGTATACAAACTCAAGAAAGCTCTATATGGATTGAAACAGGCACCAGAGCATGGTATGACACATTATCACAATTCCTGACTGAGAATGGATTCACAAAAGGAAAAGTGGATAGAACACTCTTCAGAATTCAAGACAGGAAGAGCATACTGCTTGTTCAAATATATGTGGATGACATCATTTTTGGATCCACAAACAAAGAGTTGTGTGATAAATTTTCAAACCTCATGCAAAGAAAATTCAAAATGAGCATGATGGGAGAGTGACATTCTTCCTTGGACTCCAAGTGAAACAGTGAAGGATGGAACCTTCATAAGTCGACAAAATACACCAGAGAGATTTAATGAAGAAATTTGGTATGGAAGAGAAGTCTTCTCTGAAAATACCAATGAATACATCACAAAATGGATATGGATGCGGATGGCAAGCCTCAGTAGATCAAACAAGATACTGAGCACTTATTGGATCATTGCTCTATCTCACAAAGATGCGGGCGGACATCACCTTTGTTGTAGGTGTATGTGCAAGATTTCAATCTGCTCCAAAAGAAATCCACATGATCACAACAAGAGAATTTTGAGATATTTGAAAGGAAGCCAAGAAGTTGGCTTATGGTATCCAAAGGAAGGTGGATTCAAGCTAATTGGTTACTCGGACTGACTATCTTTGGATGTAGAGTTGACAGAAGAGTACCTCGTGCACATGTCAAATGCTTGAAATAGGCTGATTTCTGGTTTAGCAAGAAGCAAAATTCAAAAGCTACCTCCACAAAGTGACAGAATACATAGGCTGCTGGCAAACAAGCAGCCCAAGTCTTATGGATGAGACAACAAAGAGAGACTATGAAGTTGAAGAAAAGGAAATTCCAATCATGTGTGATAACACAAGTGCAATTGCAATCACTCAAAATCTTGTGTTGCACTCAAGAACAAAGCATATCGATGTCGATATCACTTCATAAGAGATAATGTTGAAAAGAAGGACATCACCTTGAAATATATTTCAACCGATAAAACAGGTTGGTCGACATATTCACAAAACCATTAAGTGGTCAAGATTTGAAGAACTCAAGCATGAGTTAGGGTTAATTGAGCTGAGTTGACACTCGGAGACTCAAAGAAAATAAATGAAACACGAAAAGGGAAAAGAGTGAACTCTCAAATCAGCTAAGTAAATTAGCCATATCGAAAAGGGCAAGCCGAGTTATTTATGAGCAAAGTGACAAAAACGCAATCGTTTTACTAAGCGGGAATGTTTTTAAGAATGACGTCGGATAATTATGACGTGTACAGCAAAAGCCGCACACCAAGCTTATGATTGGATATAAATGTTTGCCGCATTAAATACGAGACATTAAATGCAAATCGGCGTGCAAGATCTAAGCCGTTGATTTTGATCACATTTCAAAACCACCCGCACGCCCTTTCATGAACCATACTTAAACCTTTTTCGTCCGTTTCTCTCACACTTTACCAAAACTGTTCATCTCTCTCTTGAAAGCAAAAGCAAAACTTTCTCTCAAAACCTTTCAATCCTCAAATCATTTTCTAAAGTTTCTTTCGGTAAAATATTGAGAAATAGCATCCACTCATGATTTTGTCAAGCTAAGAAAGCAAATCCACACCAGGTCTCACTGTGGATTTCGATGGTATGGTGAAACAGGGGTCCGACGACACCCTAGTGAAGAAGATTCTTGAAAATTGGAAATGTCTCGGGTGAAACCGTTTCGACGTTGGAGTTTCCGATGAGCTATGTGGAAGAGGTCGCACATTCTACGTGAATGCCGAGGTTCATGATGAGGGCATCAAGTCCTCTATTCATGGAAAGGAGTTCATCATTATCGCCAAGGATTTGGCGTAACACCGCTTGTTACCGGTGGAAGGAATGTTGGAAATCAATGAAGCCGTGTTGATGTTGATCACCGCTTGCTTGAAGGAAGTAGCTAAGTCCGACTACGCCGAGAAAGTAGTCTACACAAACAATAAGAGGCTCTTGAAGGAGGACTACCACAAATTGCTGGACATCGTTGCCAAATGCATAGATATCAAATTTGGCGACTTTGACCACCGGTCTGTCCAAGCAAAGTTGATCGTAATGGTTGCGATCATTGAAGAAACGAAAAAGTGAATCTGGGGTGAGTTTTTCTCTTAAGAGATCGCCCGAACGTTGGGAACAAATCCTTCAAGGAGGATGGAACGTTTGGAGGTTCTCTAGATACGGCCTGGTGATTGGCCGGTGATGGAGATAAAAGGAGTCCTCTTCGACATGGAAAGGCGTTCCATGTAAATAAGATGATGTTCGAGATCAAACCTCTCCTCGCGCACTGAAGAGAGCCTACGCTAAGAGAGTCGATATTTAGTGAGGGGCAATCACCGACCAAGATACAAATTGTTGCTCTCCTCCAAAGAAAAAGGTCGCTCTCCCGCACTTGCTAAGAAGATCATTGCTCTCGCAAAAAAGAAAAAGAAATCTGCTCCCGCCCGCAGCCGAGTCACCGCCCCCGCCCACAGCCGTGTCTCCCCCCCTGCGGCGCAGATGGAGAAGGAACCATTAATCCCTTCTCCGGTGATCAAGAAGAAGGGATCGCCACAACAAGGAAGGCAAACTACCTCTAAGACATCTCGAAGGCATTCACCTTCAATGAACCGAGGAGGAAGTGGAGCGGATATCCCTTTGGTAAAAACAAAGAGAAGAAGAAGACTTTCCAAGCTCTCCGAGCTTGAGAAGACAGATGAGTCTCTTGGAGAAGTAGAGTCTCTAGAAGTGATTGATGAAACGCCAAGTCTGGCGAGGCCGATCAACAGAGGGCAACTCAAGACCCACCAGACAGAATAGGCCGAGGAACAAGGAATGGCCGAGACAACCGAATCACCTTGTTGATGAGGTTGTTTCTCCAACTCAGTAATGCAGAGGCTACGAGAGGATGTTGAGCAAATGGGTTCTACTACCCTTAATTCCCCGAAACGAGGCCGGCAAGCGAATGAAGAAGACGATAAATCATGTACTCTCCATTGTATCCAGACATCCAAAATCGTCTGAGAGAGTGAAGAAAATGGAAGTCGAGCCTATCCAGAGTACAAAGTCAAAAATCCGAGTTCATTCTTTGAGGAAGAAGAACTCTTCGTGGTTTCTTGAGGTGGACACAAAGTCTGCAAGCCCTTGATGAGGATAATTGCATCAATATACTGCAGATTCGAGAAGAAAATGAACGGGCTAAAGCAAAAGACGCAGCCGCACGTGAGAAGGCCAACATCCGCCCTCTCACTGGCACCACCGATCATACACACCCTCACTTTGGTGTCCTATCGAAAGTGATGAGGATCGTGACCATGTTGCTGCCACAAAAGAGTTGCCAATGCAAAGCAAGCAATGCATGAGTCCGAGAATCCTACATGAGCAAAGAATGATGGAGGGACCAGGAGAGTCCTCCAAATCACAAATGAAATAGACCCAATGGGAGTGGTGCGACATATTGCCATTGTTTGTCGCCGCCACCACTTCCCCACTCATTCGTAGGAAGGTACTAAGGAATCTGGCGATGAAAGCGGGAGTGTGGGGACCCCGTCAAGCCAACCCCTAATGAAGGTGTCTTACCACCGCCCCAACGAATACTCGGTGGGAACAACCGGAGTCCGAGACGAGTGACCCCATTCCAAGTCACTCGGTTGGTATGCGAGGGGAAACTCCATCCACTACAAAGAAGGTCGGAGGTCTGCTGCAAAACGACTCCACAATGAATCTAGGAGGCGAAGTGGAGAAGGATCAATCACGCAGAATACACACAAGCAGTTGTCACCGACGAGGCTCGACATTTGTGACTGCCTCAAGTGCCAAATCGCTTCTCTGCAGGCTAATGACGCCGCGATGCAACGAGCGGTCGAGCCACGAGAAGGAACCGCCGGGAGATAACACTGCTGGCGATGAAAGTGCAATCCATGGAGTTGAAACTCCAATGGATGCCACCTTAGAAGACCCCAAGACAAAGAGACATCACAAAAATGATGACCAAGGCCTCGCTATGCAGCTTGAGACTGCAGGAGATAATGAATGCCAACAGAGGTTGAGACTTCCTGGGTAGAGAAACCGAAGCCTACGAACATCCCTCCCGCTATCATTGATCCATCGTAAAAGGAGATAAGTGCTCTTCACGATTCCCAGGATAATCCTGATGTAACCTTTCTGGGATCGGATGAAGACAATGAAGCTGAGTCATCCCCTGTGACTGATCCCAAAGACTTAGCTGAGGATGTTCCAACCACGAGTAAGTCTGACCTCAAGACTACTCGCCAAACATTCACCTTTGATGTTGAGCCACCCATGGAAATCTCATCATCGTCCGATGACGCTTCTGATAAGGCCGAGGACCGATCAACTCATTTGGAAAACCACCGAGACCGACGAAGATGTTGAGACAGTGAGGCTCGGCAAAGGTCGGGTCAAATTCAAAGACCCCAAAAATAGAGTCCACCAAAGCTCGGGCTCCCAAAGAGCTAAAGTCCGACCGCACAAGGAACTTCACGAGCACCGCTTATAATTGAACAAATTCCAGTTGCAAGTGATGATCCTTTCATAGAATCATTTCCCTTCTCTCTGGAGGTACCTGACCTCCCTGAAGAATCAGACAAAGATCGCGCGCGCTTCCATAGACCTGATCCTGTCATTCCATCAGACACCATTGTTCCAGCTAACTATGACTTTGACTCGCTTGGCGTCACCAAACAGAGGATGCATCCCCGGTTCGGGAGGTGTTCAAAGCCCTATTTGCTGAGATTGAACGGATGGAGAGGCACCAGGCCTCGCCGGACATGAGGCCGGACAATAGGGGCGCCAACCTCACCGGGCCGATTTGAGAGGCATCATAGTCGGGATCCGGAGTGGTGGCAACAATAGCAAACAATGCATGTGGAACAAGCTCAATATTTCGAACATTGTTCAACAAGTTGTTGGTCCAGGGCGAAATGAGAATGCGATGCAAAGATAAAATTGCAAGAGCACATTGAACAAATGCATGAATCTCATACTACAGAGATAAAATCGCTTTGCGTGAACATAACAAAACGAGCTCCTGCATGTGGAAGAGAATATGGATCAAAAATTCATCTCCTCATGGCCGAGATGAAGTTGGTAGAATTAATCCAACGCCACTTGCTCGAGTTTCGTGCGGCTTACTCTGCAGATTCGACGAACTCAACTATCGCCAGACTCGACTTCTTGCTTGCTAGCTTGTTTCGGGGTTCCTCTCTCCTTTGATGATGCCAAAAAGGGGAAGAGGAATACCTAAAAGCGCCAAGGATCCTCGAAGGCGAGAATAAGGAAGCAATTGTGAAGGGAAAGATAGGCGAGGCGAATAAGAGAGAAAAAGGGAAGTCTGTTGAGGGGGAAGGCTCGAAAGATGTGACCTTGATGATTGCAAAAACCCCCAACAAGGTCTTGTCACAAATTTGATATTATCAAGAAACTCCCATGATTCTGCCACTCCAACACTCTGCACCAATGGTCGGAAAGAGAAAGACAGGTTGAAGCGAGGATGGAGGAAGTGGAAAGAAGAATGAATGCTCGAGTTATGGATATTCTCAAAACAACATGGAGGCATTCCAATAGACAGAGACACCTATGCCATTTCGGATGCCGGAATCGAGCAAGATCTGTTGATGAATTTAAGACGCTCGCATCAAGGTTACTTCGCAAACATGTCCACGGCTCAAGCCTGGATTTGTCTTGGGAAAAAGGTCTCACATTATGTGAAGAAGGCGACAGCAACAAACCACCGGAGTCACTCTGCTGGTCACTCTGCTAGTCACTCACCGGGAAAAAGAAGGCTCAAAGACAATACACGCCTGAGGCAGGGAATAAGCGATGGTGGAGGAAGAGGTTTCGGACAGAACTCGCCCAAAAACATTGAGTACATAGATCCAGGCAAGAAAGAAGGGATCTATTGGGCTGGATTTGACGAAGTAGCCAATCTGCAAGTGGCTAAGAACAATGTTGAGTATGTGAAGAGAATTGAAGAAGAAAATAAAAGACAAACTCAAATGCTATGGAAGGCGTATGAGAAAAAAGAAGGCGCTTGAAGATGAGAAGAAAAGGAAAAGGTCGAAGAAGATGAGTCAAGAAAGAAGATAAAGAAGGAGGCAGCGTGAAGGAGATGAAGTGTTGTTCTCCACCCCTTCATGTATTTTACTATGTAAATACTTTTTTATGTAAGTCTTCTGTACATTGAATAAAATTGTACAATTTCTATACTTGTGGAGATATAGAACATCATGGTTACTTTAAGGTCCATTTAAGCTCTGATACATTTTCTTTTGATTCAAGCTCTGATACACTTTGTAAACTATGTAAAGAACAAGAATGTTATGATCAATAAAAAGATCGATTCTAATCATACATTCTGTGATTCTACATTTGCCTGTATGTATCTTTGTTGTTTAATTATTGATGTATGTTTTGAGTTTTGGCATCATCAAAAAGGGGGAAATTGTTGGGAAATTATTTTGTAGATTTTGATGAATGCCATGTAAAACTTAGAATAGGAAGTTGGCACCCCATTTTTGTTGTAAATTGCATTGTAATAGATAGGGCTGGTCGAGCTGAGTTAAGTCAGCTATGCCCAACATACAAGAAGACAACCGGAGACTAGAAGGAAGACTCACTGTGAGGCGGTAGTATGGCAAAGAAGAGAAGATAGGAACTCGATCAAGGTGCGGTGAGTGAAGTATCGTCAAGTCAACTCAAGATAGCCAAGTCTCAAGATTGAAGTGACAAAGAGTCATCCAATGATTGGAAGTCGACTCAAGTCACCTGGGGAAGGCAAGGAAATGCAAATGCGGCCAAGTCGAGATAATCGAAAGAGATCCGTTGCACAAAAATCAAGAGAATTACTTAAACAAGTAATACTTCCATACTGCTTTCTTAAAGTGCACATCCCCGAAGCGTGCAAAAGGAATAAACCAATGGGAAGCACTCGCACTGTGTCGAGATCTTTGAAAAGTCAAGGATCATGTATACGAGGAAATGTCAATTCCAAGAACTCGCAACAAGACAAGCCAATGACCACAAGTGACTTTAAAAAACAAGCCTATCTCTTCAACCGCAGATTCTTGAAAGACCACTATAAAAGGCCGAGGAGTTTATTTGAGAAAAGGTTACCTTGACCATCCGAGAATTGAATACAAGCAAGAAAGAAACATTTGTAATCCGAAATATTCTCAAGTTATTGAACGCTCAATCCTCAAGCCTACATTACGAAGAAAATCAATCCTACACTCACCGTGAAGGAAAGACGACTTCAATGAGTTGAAGAGGAAACATTTAAAGAATCAAGGGGTCTACATTCCATGAAGGATTGTAGGAAGGTTCAAGGTCGAACTGGACTTAAGTTATTTCGAGGGCTTCGTGATCAAATCCAAGGAACTTGAGAAAGTGGGTTGTAGTAGCAAAGCGGCCCTATGAAGAAGGCCGAGTCGTATGAGAAGCCACCGTGTGTGACCAAGGCATCTCCGGACCGAGTCCCAAAGGATCAAGTCACCGGTGTGATCAAGACTTATATCCGGATCGTTAACCACTCTGTATATTGATCAATACTTAGTGGATTCCTCCAGGAGTTGGAGAAGAGAGGAGTAGAAGAATTACCCCATCTTCGAACCTCTATAAAAACTTATTGTGTTATTTACATTTCAAAGACTTTAATTTTTGCATATTACACTTATATCTCACGATAAATTTGCAATCCAATTGATAATCAACAAAGTGCTAAAACCAAGTACTTGAAACAAACTTAAACCAAAATAAAGGGTGTTAAGTCTTTCAACAAAACATATCACAGTCAAGTTAAGTCTTTAGTCAAAACAAAATTGAGTTATTCTATCAACGGCTCGATCAGTGCTGTTGAGTGACTAACTCCACCGATCAACTAACTTAGTTGTCCATCAAGGACTTAGTCAGTGTAGTATTAACTCTGAATATTTAAAAGGATTAAATTTGAAAAGTTGGTAAGGTTTATTCAACCCCCTTCTAAACCTTACACTCACACCCCTTGGGACCTACAAATAAAATTCAATAAATACTCCGAAAAATTAGTAAAAATATTTTCATTTAGGAGTATTTGGACAACATTTAGAAACATTATTTTGGTGTAAAAACACTTTAAAACAAAATCATCAAAATCGTGAGAAAACATTTATCTAAGAGAGACTTCCAAGCGTAGAACAAGGAATGGAATCCTTCTACGATCGAGTCAAGTCCAATTCTTTGCATGACGCGATAACCTCGAGATACATGCATAGGCACGAGGAATCAACTAACCTACACACGCTCCTACCGACCAAAGGATCGAGATAAGGAAAGCATCCGAGGAAGTTTGAAGCCAACCGAGAAGTCAGAGATATCTTTGTGAAGAAGCCCTTGGGTGGATGAGCGAGCCATGGCTGAGGGGGCTAGCATTGAAAAAATCGGAGGAATCAAGTCGCTCGTGCAGCCTTTTGAAGATATATGGAAGTCACTCGACCGACCAACACTCACGGACAATCGCCGACAACGGGAGGTGGCTTATGCTAGTACTTGGTGGCATGGACCTTTTCGGACTATCACTTTCTCATTTCACCTCGGAAGAATCATCACTTGAGCCCGAATCCGGCTAAAGATCTACCTCATCATCACCCTCAAAATACAAGTCCTGGAGCAAGGGGAGGAATATCAAACTCTATGAGAAAGCGTGGACATGGAATAATCAACCATAAATACATCTTCCAATAACACCTCGACCTCCAAGTGGAATGGAAGAAGTACAAATCCGAGGCATGGCTCAAAATATACGAAAACTAGAGCGAAGATTGAGGAAAACGGGAAGAAAAATGGACCGAGGGTTCGGAGTCACCCCATGAGCGCACCCTCCTCCACCAAGGAGGGCGCTCGGCGCGTCCTCAGGGCCGCCCGAGGAGGGCGCCAAGGGGACGCCTTGCTCACTCCAAGGAGGTGCCGAACGCCTCTCTGGGCTCTCATCTCCTTCTCTCGTGCGATGCACTCCACAACTCTCACTCAAGTCTCACCTCAACTCTCACCTCCAGTCTCTCCTCACCTCTCACTTGTAAGAATTTTACTAAGTCTTCTACAAAGCAAAAAAATTCAAAAGTTAGGAGGTAGAGAGAGAGAATTTACCTTTGGAAGATATGGTCACAAGGATCCACTTCAATGTGTCGTTGTGCAAAGTGGTCAAAGATTCTCCAAAGACAAGACAACATATACTACAAACCAAGCCTCGATATTATCTACATCGGATTAGATCACGCATCGCTTCATTCCTCCGCAACACCGAGCCTGGGGCTTATCTTTGGGGACAAAAATGGTATTTCATAATTTAATTAAATATAATTCATTTTATATTTTTTCTATTTAATATTAATTGCCCAATGGGCTCTTGATAATTGAACCGGACAAAAGAAGTCCGTATTGCCCAAGCGGTCATTTTTCACTACATGGATCGCCCATAGGCCAAATTCTCCTACCGACCCATGGGGCCCATCTCTCAAATATAAAATGGTCCCTCGTATTAATTGTAAGCAATTAACTTATAATTAAGTATTCTCCTATGCAATTAGTATTCTTTTACTATATTAATTTATCTCTCGTTCACCGTGCTTGACTTGAGCGTTGGAGAGGCCTCCTAGGAGAACCACCGAGGTCCTCTAACATTTGCGCGTGTGTAGATAAATACCCAAATGAAGGAGCTAGAAGTTCCAGGAGCGAATACAAGAAGACTTCCCCCTCGGGAAAAGGACTAGCTCAAGACTTCCTCTCTCGGAAGAGGATTTTGGTCAACTTAGTTGACTTGGGTTATCTGCTCTAAAAAGCGGCATCACAAAGGATACCAAAAAAAAACCGTTGTATTATAAAATATAATTCTACCTTTAAAGAATTAAAATAAATGGGAAAATGTCCAAAAATAAGAAAAATCACAACCATTAAAAACAAAAAAAAAAATGGATAAGATTATTCTATCCTGTCTCACTTTGGAGAAATGTGTTCTCATTTGAACCAATTCTATAGGTCCCAAGGGTGTGATTAAGGTTTAGAAGGGGGGTTGAATAAACCTTACCAAATTTTTGATTTAGTCCTTTTAAAGAAATTACGAGTTAACACAAACAACTAAGTCCTTGAGGGACAACTAAATTAGTTATTCAAAATAGAGTTAGCCACTCAAATGACTTCGATAGAGATATTGATAGAATAACTTAGTTGTTTAACCCGAAACTTAACTTGACTGTGTTGGTTATCAACGGAAGACTTAACACCCTTTGATTTGTTTTAAACTTGTTTTAACACTTGATTTTAGCACTTGGTTATTAATCGTTTGGATAACAAATAACTTTATCAAATGAGATATAAAGTAGATATGCGAAATGTAAATGTGCTTTGAAAAAATAAATGACACAATTGATTTTTATAGAGGTTCAAGATGGGGTAATTCTTCTAATCCTCTCTTCTCCAACTCCCGGAGGAATCCACTAAGTAAGAGATCGGTTTACAAACCGGTGATCGATCCTAGAGACAATCTTGGTCACACAGTTGGCTTCTCGTCCGACTCGAAACCTTCTTCACAGGCAACCTGTCTTGCTACTTCACTCACTTTCTCAAGATCTTGGATTTGATCACGAAGCCCTCCAATAACTTGATACTTGGTTCGACCTTGAACCTTTCTACAATCCTCCTTGGAAAGTAGACCCCTTTTGATTCTTCAAAAGTTTCCTCTTCAACTCATGTTGGGAAATTTATTGTTTAGATTTTGATGAATGCCACGTAAAACTTAAACTAGAAAGTTGGCACCCCATTTTCCTTGTAATTCATATTGTAATAGATATGGGTGAATAAGCCGAGTCAAGTCACTATGCCTGAAATACAAGAAGTCAATCGAAAATCAAGTGAAGACTCTGTGAGGAACAACCGAGTATAGGCAAGAAGAAGAATCAAGGACTCGATCAAGGGAGTATCGGCCGTGAAACAAATTATGAAGAGTCACCAAGTCAACTCAAGAAGCCAAGTCTCAAATTGAAGTGAAAGATGAGTCATCGATTGATCGGAAGCTAACTCAAAGTCACCTGGGAATAAAATATCAGTAGTCAAGTCTAAACAATCAATGAGATCCGTTGATAAAAGTCAAAAATGTTACTTAGAATAGTAACTGTTAAAGTTATCGAGATAAAGTGTTAGTTCCAGATTGTGTGCAAAAGGAACAAACCAATGGGAAGCACTCGCACCAAATGTCGAAACGCCGCAATGTTGCAAGACATTAAATACGAGGAATTGTCAACATCAAGGATCGCAACAAGATAAGCTAACGAACAAAAGTGACTTTTGAAAATCAGCCTATCTCTTCAACGGGCGAGTTTTGAAAGTTCACTATTAAAGGCCGAGGAATTTCTTTGAGAAAGGGTTACCTGAACCACGAACAAGCAAGCTATATTCAAATCAGAACCTGCAAAATATTCTCAAGTTATTCAAGAAAAATCCTCAAGCCTAAATCTCGAAGGAAATCGATCCATCATAAAGTCATGAAGGAAAGACAACTTCAACCTGTTGAAGAGGAAACTTTTGAAAAATCAAAAGGGGTCTACTTTCCAAGGAGGATTGTAGGAAGGTTCAAGGTCGAACCAATCTCAAGTTATTGGAGGGCTTCGTGATTAAATCTAAGAAACTTGAGAAAGTAAGTCAAGTAGCAAAGCAAAATGACCACCCTGTGAAGAAGCCGAGTCGACGAGAAGCCACTGTGTGACCAAGGCATCTCTGGACTCGTGTCCAAGGAGCAAGTCACCGTGTGTGATCAAGACTTATCTCTAAACCGATAACCACTTTGTACTGGTCATTACTTAGTGGATTCCTCAAGGAGTTGGAGAAGAGAGGAGTAGAAAAATTACCCCATCTTCGAACCTCTATAAAATTTACTTGTGTCATTTAAATTTCAAAGATATTTACATTATGCACACATATTTTATATCTGCGATAATTTTCTATCCAACTAATCAAATAACAAAGTGCTAAAATCAAGTGTTAAAACAAAGTTAAATCAAATTCAAGGGTGTTAAGTCTTCCAATTTGAAAAACTCATCACAAACTTAGTTAAGGTTTAGACTAAGCAATCGAGTTATTCTATCAACAAAATATCGAGTCCGCTTGAGTGGCTAACTCTGGCGATTAACTAATTTAGTTGTCCCTCAAGGACATAGGTGCGTAATTAACTCGTAATATTTTAAAAGGACTAAAATCCAAAAGTTGGTAAGGTTTATTCAATCCCCCTCTAAATCTTACTCACACCCCTTAGGACCTACAAGTAGTATCGTAGCGGTTGGTTCATTTAGCCTTCCGCACCGTTCTCGAACTTGATCTCCAATTTTTCAAAGAAATTTTTAACACTTACTCTTTCAAAAATCATCTCTTTTATTCAAGAAATCTATTATCATGGAAGCAAATTTGACACGCATTCCTATGTTCACTATGGAGGAATTTGATGACTGAAAATTCATATTCGGCTCATCTATCCGCTTTACATGATGAAATGTGGATATTGATAGAAGATGGGCCACCGCAAATACTAAAAGTGAACACAAACAGACGTCGAGAGCAGCCCACCAAGGAGAAGAAGTCGCTGTCATTGAGGCTAAGAAGACCACTTCTAGTTGAAAAACCAAGGACTCGAATGGACAAACGAGGATAGAAAAAGATACAACTTGGAAAATGTGGCCAAGGACATACTTTACAAAACCTTGGACAAAGCAATGTTCAACAAAGTCAAATCTTGCCAAACCGCAAAATAAATGGGGATAAATTAACTTTAATTTGTGAAGGATCTCGAGCAAATTAATGAAAACAAATTGTCTACATTCTTTGTATAGAAATTTGAAAATTTTAAAATGCTTGCATGTGAAACCTTGGATTAGCTGGATGCTAGATTCACCGAAATCACAAATGATATATCAAAGACTTGGAAAGAATATACACAGAAGAAATGTGTATGAAGATTCTCGAGAAGCCTCCCGATTGAATGGGAAATGAAGGTCATGGCCCCGAGACATTCAATAAACCTCACAACATCATACAATCATGAGCTATTCTGAGACCTCAAAGCCTACGAGTTTGAGCCGAGAAGAAAAGATCAAGAGGAGACAACTGTACCCAAAACAACTGCACTTATAGTCAAGGATGGGAAGAGAGCCGAGGTCAATGAAGCCATTGACCAGGAGGAAATGTCCCGATGGTTAAAAGATTCAACAAGTTCTTTAACAAGAACTATAAAAGAAACAAGGGTGAAACCTCCCGAGACATTCACTCCCTCCAAGTCTAGGGAAGATAGGCCACCCAAGAGAGTGAGCATTAAAAGGTTCAATATCGTAGAGCTAATAACTCAAGAACGGAAAGAGCTTATCAAAGAGTTGAGAACCCGTGTTGGAACCGCAGACAACCAGACACTTTGCTATTGACTCATGTCCATATCCATTAGTCAATAAATACAATGAATGAAGAAGAAAGAAGAGTCTTCGAGAAAGAAAACAGAAAAGAAAAATGTTATATTGGTGCACGAGATCTTTGAGACAAATAAGTCGAAAGAAGCGGCAGACTCAGAGAGTAGTGAAGTCTACTCAAGTGATTCTCAAGAAGAAGCAATGATTTGTCTAATGGCTAAAGAACAAGATCAACTCCTGACCAAGAAGATGAGGTACACTCTAACACATCTCACTCGGATTCTAGTGATAGTGATTGTGACACACACACTTCATCACCAACTGATCATTATGATTCATTAGGCAAAATGATGAAAGACTTTGAGCACATTAAATCCTCACACACACTATTGAACGAGGAAAACAAATGACCCGACTCAAAAGCCAAAACTCACAACTCGACTAAGGAGCGGAGTACTGCGAGTCACATAGCTGATGAGAACAAAGAGCTGAAGGCTAAGAATGCTAAACTGACAGCAGAGATAGATGCTATAGAAAAGAGGGAAAATGACCTCAAAAATGTGATTGCATCATTTACAAAGGCATCTAAATCATTGGATGACCTTAATATGAGCCAAAAATAGTGTGGAGAAAAGACAGGCATATGATTCAATTCCTTTGTGCACAACAAACTCCCGGAGTGATTTTGGAAAAAGGATCTTCAAGTAATGAAGCATCTCAAAAATCCAAGACACCAAATGTTGCACCCACATTCACTCCAAAGCACAATCACAAACAAACTCGGCCTTGGATATAATGGAAAAGGAAAACAACCAGATTGAGTATCTTTGAGAGGACAACTCGAGAAGAAACCCAACAGAGTTACTCAAAGAAACTCCAAACAGAAGTACTCTGTGAAGAAGAAATAGAGCTACCAAAATCCCCGGAAGTTCTATCAAAGAAACACAAATAATGGCAATGGTAGAAACTACCCAAGTCAAGCCGATTAGAATAATGTGAAATATCGGCTAATACCTATGGAATACAAGCCTAAATGGCGAGAGACCTAGAACTCAACAAAAGTCATTCCAAAGGCAAAATAGCTATCATCAAACCAGAGATATGCACCCAGGCACTACACTCGAAATATCACAACTACCCAAAGAAGGCAATTGCTAAAACACACACACACAGACATACAAACAAAAGAGACAAACTTGTATGAACCTAAAACCCACAAGCAATTTGCCAAAGTGAGTTATGATTATCGCACGATAGATGACAACCTCTTGAGTCAAGTCATTTGGCTATAGGTTGGTTGGATCATCTTACAAAGACTAACCCCTCGGACCTGACAAGCATGGGTACCTAAAAACTAATTTCCTTGATTGCATGTTCAAGGAACAAATGAAAGTGCCAAGGAACCTGTACATGGATAGTGGTTGTTCCAAACATATGACAGAAATAAGAAAAATCTGTCAAAATTCAAGGAGATTAGAGGCGCAAAAGTCATATTTGGAGGAAGTAAAGCTCCAGGAAATAAGAGGCAATCGGATCCATCAAGAAAATGGATTAGAAATCACGGACATTGCATATGTTGAAGGCCTCAACTTCAACCTTGTTAAGCATCACCAACTCGTGATAAGGGCTATAATGTTGGATTAAATATGGGAGTGTGCCAAATTAAAGATACTCAATCAAATGAAATAGTCTTTGCAAGGATCCATACAAAAGAACATGTATGTGGTAGATTGGTCTCATCACACACCAAGCACTTGTCTCATTAGCAAGGAGTACACCAATCAAGTTGGATGTGGCACAAGAAGTTTAGTCAATCAATTTCAAGACAATCAACAAGCTTGCAAGGAGTCATCTTGTGGAAAGATTACAAGACTCAATGTACAAGAAGGAAAGTGTTTGTGATGCATGCCAGATGGGAAAGCAGATCAAATCCTCATTCAAAGAGAAGCCTAATCCTTCTTCAACAAGAATATTGCATCTGTTGCATATGGATTTATTTGGTCCAGTTGAACCAGCCAGCATAAGTGGAAAGAAATACACTTTAGTGGTGGTGGATGATTATTCAAGATACACATGGACAATCTTTATGTGCAAAAAGAAGGAAACCTTGCAAAGATTACCTCAGCTGATGAAGAGAATTCAAAATGAGAAGAGTCAAACTTTTATCAAGATAAGATCTGATAGAGGAACTGAGTTTGTTAATGGAATAATCACTGCATGCTATACTCAAAATAGATGCATGATTAATAGACAGCTGACAAAGACTCCATATGTAATCGGGACAGGAGAAAGCCAAATGTTGGGTACTTTAGAATATTTGGATGTAAATGCTTCATCCACAACAATGGCAAGGACAATCTAAAAGATTTTTATGCTAAAGTCGATGAAGGTATCTTTTTGGGATACTCAAACCAAAGTAAAGCCTATAGAGTCTTGAACAAGAGGACTATGGTCACGAAGAGTCTATTCATGTGGTTTTTGATGAACCTAATGTGAATGGAGAAGATATTGAAGAGTTACCTAATATCTTTGAATCGCCAACCATGCAAAAGAGTCCCTACGTTGAAGTCAAGAAAGAGTTATCAACCAAGATGAAGATGAGATAGTCAAATCTCAAAGACAAATGGAAAATCTGCAAATGAATGATGATGAAAGAGTTGCTCAAGACAACACAATCTGAGGCGAGACAAACAACCCACCGGTGATTTGCTTCAACCTGATGTGAGATGGTCGAGAGACCATCCAATGAACTAGTCATTGGAGATGTGAGAGATGGTATAAGAACCAGATCCAGAGATCAACAAGAAGCAATGTTCACTTTTTTTATTTCCCAAATAGAGCCAAAAGATGTGTCCCAAGCATTGGATGACACACATTGATTCAACCCATGCAAGAGAGTCAATCAGTTTGAAAGAAACAAGGTGTGGAATTGGTGCAAAGACCAACCCATCAAAATGTTATTGGCACAAAATGGGTCTTCAGAAACACGATGAATGAGGAAGGTTCTGTGGTGAGAAACAAAGCAAGATTGGTAGCCAAAGGGTATTGCCAAGAAGAGGAAAAGATTTTGATATAACATTTGCTTTGCAAGACTAGAAGCAATAAGAATGTTTCTTGCCTATGTTGCACACAAGAACTTCATTGTATATCAAATGGATGTGAAAAGTGTATTTTTAAATGGATCACATTGGAAGAAGAAGTCTATGTTGAGCAACCTCGAGGCTTTGAGGAGAAGACCATTGGAGATAAGGGGTACAAGCTCAAGAAAGCTCTATATGGATTGAAACAAGCACCTAGAGCATAGTACGACACATTGTCTCAATTTCTAACTCGAGCATGGATTCACCAAAGGCAAAATAGACAAACACTCTTGAGAATTCAAGATGGGGAGAGTATACTTTGCTTGTTCAAATATATGTGGATGATATCATTTTTGGATCCACAAACAAAGAGTCGTGTGATAAGTTCTCAAACCTCATGCAAGGCAAATTTGAAATGAGCATGTTGGGAGAGACGACATTCTTCTTAGGACTTCAAGTTAAACAACTCAAGGATGGAACCTTCATAAGTCAAACAAAGTACACTAGAGATTTAATGAAGAAATTTGGTATGGAAGAGAAGTCTTCTCGAAAATACCAATGAATACATCGATCAATATGGACATGGATGCGGATGGTAAAGTCAGAGATCAAACAAAATACTGAGCATTTATTGGATCACCGCTTATCTAATGTTAAGAGGCCCGACATCACCTTTGCAAGAGGTGTGTGTGCGAGATTTCAATCTGCACCAAAGGAGAGCCATATGACTGCAGCTAAGAGAATCCTAAGATATTTGAAAGGATGCCAAGAAGTTGGCTTATGGTATCCAAAGGAAGGTGGATTCAAGCTAATTGGTTACTCAGACTCTGACTATGCTGGATGTAGGGTTGACAGGAAGAGTACTTCAGGTACATATCAAATGCTTGGAAAGAGATTGGTTTCCTGGTTTAGCAAGAAGCAAAACTCAATAGCCACATCCACAATCAAGCAGAGTACATAGCCATGCGGGCAAAATTGGGCCCAAGTCTTATGGATGAGACAACAAATCGAGAGATTATGAAATTGAAGAAAAAAGATTCCAATTATGTGTGATAACACAAGTGCTATTGCAATCACTCGTAATCCTGTGTTGCATTCAAGAACAAATCACATTGATGTCGATATCATTTTATAAGAGATCATGTTGAAAAGAAAGACGCGTCACTTTGGAATATATCTCAACCGATAAACAAGAATGACATATTCACCAAACCCTTATGTGAATGAAGATTTGAAGAGCTTAAGCATGAGCTAGGGTTAATTGAGCTGAGTTGACACTCGAGAAGACTCAATGAGAAAAGATGGAACGTGAAAAGATGAAAATAGAACAAATCTCATAAATCAGCCAAGTGAATAAGTTGTATTGGAAAGTCACCAGATCGAGTTAGAATGACAAAATGAGTTGCTTAGTGAAAGGAGAGAAGAAGAGTTGAGTCATTTGTGGAGTAAGTTGAGTCATTTATGAGCTAAATGAAAAAAACATAGTCGTTTTTTAATGAGCGGGATGTTTTTAAGGATGACGTCGAAAGATAATAATGACGGGTACAATCAAAAGTCGCACAAGAAGCATATGATTGGATATAAATGTTGCCGCATTAAATGCGAGCAATTAAATGCAAAGTCACGTGCTAAACTGAGCCGTTGATCTCGATCAAAATTCAAAACCGAAAACACGCCCTTTCATAACCCTTATATACTCTTCCTTTCATTTTTCTCTCTCACTTAAAACTGCTCATCTTCAAACATTCAAAAGCAAGTCTCTTTTCTCTCAAAAATCCTACAAGCTCTCAAGAAAGTTCATCAAGATTTAATTGGTAGAAACTTCTAAAAATGGCACCAAAGACTAATTTCGTCAAGTTATTGAAACAAATCCACTCTAGTTCGATTTGGGATTTTGAAGGCATGGTTAAGAAGGGTTCGGATGCAACCCATGTGAAGAAGATCACGGTTATGTTGGAAAAATCTGGGCTTAAAGCCTTTTGACGGTAGAATACTCGCACTCCTACCTCGGAAGAGGTGACGCAGCTTCTATGTGAATGCCGAGTGCGGGGACGAAGGTATCAAGTCCTCTGTCCACCGCAAGGACATCATGAACACTGCTAAGGCCCTTACGGAGCATCATCTTATTACCGTCCCAAGGGTATGACGGAAATATGCAAAGTGATGTGGACTTGGTTGCGCATGGAAAGAAGTAGCTAAACCCGAGTGTATCTGCGAAGGTGGTCTACACAAATGACAAGAAGTTCTTTGAAAGATGACTACCATAAGTGATGGATGTCGTCTCCAAATGTGTGGACATGAATTTTGGTAGCTTTAACCCGCTATCAAGGACTAAGCTGATCGTCATGGCCGCGATCATGCAAGTAAAGAAAGTTAATCGATGAGTTCGTACAAATGACTCTCGCTAGAACGTTGTGAATAAACAAGAGGATGTTCAGGCTAACCTTTCAGAGCCCAAGAGAGCCCATGCGAAGAGGGCGGAGACACAAGTGAGGGAAATCACCACCCCCCCGAGAAAACACCTATTGCCTCCTCCCAAGAAGAAAGTTGCCCCCGTAGTCTGCGAAGAAGAAAGCTACCCCTGCAAAGAAAGAAGAAGGACGCACTGCCCTGAAATGAGTCACCGCCCGAGCAGCCATGTCTCCCGCCACGCAGCCGAGGCGGAGAAGGAAGCCCAAATACCTTCTCCGGCCATCGAAATAAGAGGATTGCCGAGCCAAGAAAGGAAGCTCCTCAATCCAAGAAAGATGCTCCGCCCCCACCGCCCAAGAACTCGAAGAGGCCGAACTGTAAATTCCTCCGGTGAGGACAAAGAGAATAAAGAGAATCTTCAAGCTTTGAGCTTCAAAAGACAAATGAATCTGCAACTCAGCTGGAAAAAGGTTCCGAGACTGCTGGTACAGAAGAAGTGCAGTCTCCAGAAGTTGTTAATGAAACAGCCAAGTCTGCTGAGGGTGATCAACAGAGGCAATTAGAAGACCCGTGTGGGACAGAATAAATGAGGAGGAAGCATCGGCGAGTCGTGAATCCCCTGAAAGAGTTGTGTCTCCACCCGCCCCCCGATGCTATCAAGGTGAAGAGCAGTAGAGTATGCTACCTTTCATTCCCGAAAAGGAAGGACAAGAATAAGATGACGATGATGATATCATCATGTATTCTCCAATATACCCAGACATCCAAATACGCCTATGTGAATGGAGGGCGTGGAAACTAAGTCACTCAAGGGTGCAATTTGAACGCCCGAGTTCATCGAAGAAGAAGGGAATTGTTCGACTCCTTGGCATCACCAAGGTGATTCAAGCCCTTGATGAAGAAAATTGCTTGAATATCTTACAAATCTTCAAGTAGAATGAACAAGCCAAAGCGATTGAAGAAGCGGCTCGTGAGAAGGCGAATATATGCCCACTCATTGAACTCGGAGCAAACTCATCCTCATATCGATGCACTCTCGGAAAGTGATGAAGACATGGATTCCATTGCTGCGAAGGAGAAGTTCGAGATGCAAAGAAGCCATGCGGGAATCTAGGATAATGCATGAGCAAGCGGCTTGATGGAAGGACCAGGAGAGTCTTCAAAATCTCTCCGGAGATAGACCCTTTGGGAGTAGTGCAAGACATTGCCACGATTATAGTGAAACCGCATCCCCAATTCACTCCAAAAAGGGTCTAAGGGATTTGGCAATGAGACCGGGAATTTGGGCACCCAAGTTGAGCCAACCCCTATTGAAGGTGTTTTACCACCGCCCCACGACTAAGCACTCAATGGAAGCAATGAGTTTGGAGTAGAGTGACCCTACCATCACCACTCACCGGTGCGCCACCGGTGGGGGAAACTCACTCCACCTGCAGCAAGGTCGAGGATGTTGTAGATGACTCCATTATGAAGGAAGGAGGCAAAGTGGAGAAAGAAAAAGAAAAAGAACAACAAAGAAGTTGACACCGACAAAGCTCGAACAATTGATTCTCGCCCCACCAAGTGACGACCGCTGCAGGTGAGGACGCCGTTGTTTCTGGGCCGAGGCACAAGAGTTAACACTGGCACCGAAAGTGCAATCCAAGGGGTTGAGACTCCTTCGGATGCCAATGTCGAAGACCCTAAGACAAACTACACCGTCGAAGGGATTGCCGAAGACCTCGTTGCGCTTGAGACTCGCCGGAGGTATTGAAGGCCCAAGGGAGGTTGAGACTTCCCGGGTAAAAATCAAGGAGATAAGAGCATTCCTCAAGTCATCTTTGCTAGTCGAAGAGGAAATCAGTGTTCTTGACGATTCTCGTGACAATCCCGACACAATATTCCCGGGATCTCAAGACGGCCGAGTCCACCGCCGCACAGACTTAGCTATGGATGTTCTTCCACGGACGAGTAAGACAGACTTGAAAGTCGCCACAAACTTTTAACTTTGATGATGAACCAAACCCCCAGGTTTTATCATCCTCCGATGACGCTGAAAAAGAGTTGAGGACAAGGAAATTCATTTAGTAGAATCTACCGAGGCCGATTTAAGTCATTAAAACAAATGAGGCTCGATCACCGCAATCCACTCATCAAGGCACAAATGAAACTAGTCATCCGTGCAGCTCCCAAAGTGCAGCAGAGTTCGACTCAACCAGGATCATCAAAGGCATGAACAACTCGTAGAATCAATACCATATGTGCACGATGATGCATTCAAAAACATTCCCTTTCTCAATTGAGTTGCCTAACCTTGAAGAAGAGACAGAAGAGCAAACACGTTTCAACATCCGGGAGCGGACTTTGATTTTGATGTTGCATGGCCACCACCAATCCGAAGTGACAATGAGATCTATGAAGTCTTCAAGAAAATCATGGAGAGATTGAGAAGATTGAATGGCACCAGCCTCACTAGATATGCGACCGGACAATAGAGATGCCACACTCACAAATGGACTTACGAGGATTGTGGTACGGATAAGGAATGGTGTCGGCCAGCAGAGTACAATGTGATACGAGCAAGTTTGATATTTCAAGGCATTGTACAACAAGATGCTAGTTTGGAGTGCTGACAATGCTGATATGAATGAAGCGGCGGATGGATGCAGCCAATATTTACGAGAATGCATGCCTCTCACACAATTGAAATGGAGTTATCTGCGTGAATTTCATCGAAAAGAAATTTTGCGTGTTGAGGAGAATATGAACACTAAGTTCAGCCTTCTCATGGTTGAAATGAAACTAGTGGCGATTGAATCGAAAGCCACACACTCGTAATTTTGCACAAAGACATGCCGCAAAGACTCCAAGCGAACTCCGCTCTAAGCCGACCGGATTTCATGCTCGTTGGGATGTTTCCAGGGTTCCTCTCTTTCGATGATGCCAAAAAGGGGAAAGAGGAGTACCGGGATTTTGAAGGAAGAAAAAATGTTGTCTGCGAAGAATAAGGAGACAAATGAGAGAAAAGAAGGAGAAGGGAAAAGTCATTGTGGGGGAAAGGTCAAAGGATGTGACCTTAATTATTGCCGAAACCCCTCGAAGGTCATGTCACAAAGATCGATAATCAAAAAATTCCCGTGACTCTGCCACTCTAACACTCTGTTGTACCTATGTCCGAGAAGAGAAAAATTGTGGAAGTAGGGATGAATGAGGTTGAATGAAAGACGGATGCCCGTGTACTAGAAGTCTTGAAAGCTTATGGAGGCATTCCGGCGGGAAGGACACAGATGCCATTCCAGATGATGGAACCGAGCCAAGATCCGTTGAAGAATTCAAAACGCTCGAGTCCGAAGGTTATTTCAAAAACATGTCCATAGCCTAAGCCTGTGATTTGTACTGGGAGAAGGGCCTCGAAGTCATGCGAAGAAGGCGATAGAAAGCGACTTACCACTACCGCAGCCCATTCACCGGGTAAGAAGAAGACTCGATAATATACGCCCATAGGAGGAGGAAGAAGTGGTGAAGGTATAGGCTTTCAACCTAGACCTCTACCCAAAAACATTGAATATATAGATCCAAGCAAGAAGGGAAGGATCTACTAGGTCAAGGTATGATGAAGTAGCCAATCGGGAAGTGGCTAGGAAGAATCTTTGAATATGTGAAGAGAATTGAAGAAGAAAACAAAAGACAAAATCAGTTGTGGCAAGAAAGACAAGAAAGAAAAAGAAAAGATGAAGCTGCGAAGAGAGCTTATGAAAAGAAGAAAGCAGCTGAAGAGGAAAAGAAAAGGAAGAGAGCTGATGATGACAGAGCTGAAGAGGAAAGTAGGAGGCAGCGAAGGCGATGAAGTGTTGTTGTGAATCCTTCATGTATTTTACTTTTGTAAATACATTTTTGTAAGTCATCTACACTCTCTTAAGTGTTTTTTTTTTAATCATCTCACGCGTATCTGTATTCTAGCATAGATGTGTGTAATTTTCTAGATATGAGTATGCTCTAATACACCTTGTAAACAGCTGTGTAAAGGACAAGAATGATATGATCAATAAAATGATCTATTCAACACATACATTCTTTGTTTCTGCATTGTCTGTATGTATATGTGTTGTTGATTTTATTTAATCTTGTTAAGTTTTGGCATCATCAAAAAGGGGGAAATTGTTGGGAAATTTATTGTTTAGATTTTGATGAATGCCATGTAAAACTTAAACTAGAAAGTTGGCACCCCATTTTCATTGTAATTTGTATTGTAATAGATAGAATTTGAATAAGTTTGAGTCAAATCACCTATGCCTAGAAATACAAGAAGTCAATCAAGATCAAGTGAAGACTCTGAGGAACAGTTGAGTATAGGCAAGAAGAAGAATCAAGGATTCGATCAAGGAGTATCGGCCGTGAAACAATTTGTATGAAAGAGTCACCAAGTCAACTCAAGAAGGCAAGTCTCAAGTTGAAGTGACAGATGAGTCATCCATTGATTGGAAGCTAACTCAAAGTCACCTGAGGAATAAAAGACTGCAGTCAAGTCTAGACAACCGAACGAGATCCGTTGATAAAAGTCAAGAATGTTACTCAGAATAGTAACCTGTTAAAGTTGTCAGAAATAAAGTGTTAGTTCCAATTGTGTGCAAAAGGAACAAACCAATGGGAAGCACCGCACCAAGTGTCAGAAACGCTGCAATGCTGCAAGACATTAAATACGAGGAAATGTCAACATCAAGGACTGCAACAAGACAAGCCAACGAACAAAAGTGACTTTTGAAAATCAGTTTATCTCTTCAATGGACAGATTTTTGAAAGTTCACTATAAAAGGCCGAGGAATTTCTTTGAGAAAGCGTTACATTCAACCACGAACAAGCAAGCTATATTCAAATCGTAACGCAAAATATTCTCAAGTTATTCAAGAAAAATCCTCAAGCCTAAATCTCGAAGGAAATCGATCCAACACAAAGCTATGTAGGAAAGACAACTTCAACCTGTTGAAGAGGAAACTTTTGAAGAATCAAAAGAGGTCTACTTTTCAAGGAGGATTGTAGGAAGGTTCAAGGTCGAACCAATCTCAAGTTATTGGAGGGCTTCGTGATCAAATCTAAGAAGCTTGAGAAAGTAAGGCTGAGTAGCAAGCACCACCCTGTGAAGAAGATGAGTCGACGAGAAGCCACCGTGTGACCAAGGCATCTCCAGATCGAGTCCGAGGAGCAAGTCACTACGTGATCAAGACTTGTCTCTGATCGATAACCACTTTGTACTGATCATTACTTAGTGGATTGCTCCGGGAGTTGGAGAAGAGAGGAGTAGAAGAATTACCCCATCTTCGAACCTCTATAAAATTTACTTGTGTCATTTACATTTCAAAGATATTTACATTCCCCGCACACATATTTTATATCTCACGATAATTTGATATCCAACCGATCAAATAAAAAAGTGCTAAAATCAAGTGTTAAAACAAAGTTATATCAAATTTAAGGGTGTTAAGTCTTCCAAATAAAAACCCATCACAAACTAGTTAAGGTTTAGACTAGCGGTGAGTTATTCTATCAACAAATGACTCTATCGAGTCCGCTGAGTGGCTAACTCTGTTGATTAACTAACTTAGTTGTCCCTCAAGGACATTGTTGCGTAATTAACTCGTAATATTTTAAAAGGACTAAAATCGAAAAGTTGGTAAGGTTTATTCACCCCCTTTCTAAACCTTACTCACACCCCTTGGGACCTACATCAACAGTTTGAAGTTATCTTTCCTTCACAACTTTGTGTTGGATTGATTTCCTTCGAGTTTCGGACTTGAGGATTTGCTTGAATATCTTTGAGAATATTTGCAGTTATAGTTTAAATATTTCTTACTTGTTCGTGGTTCGGGTAACCTTTTATCAATCAATTTCCTCAGGCCTTTTATAGTGAACTTTTAAAAATCGCCGTTGAAGAGATAGGTTGATTTTCAAAAGACACTTGTGTTCGTTGGCTTGTCTTTTCTTGGTCTTCTATATTGAGATGTAGACCTTTCCTTGTGTTAAATGAATGTGGTTTCGTGTTCGACACGAGGTGCAATGCTTTCCATTGGTTTAACCCTTTTGCACGCTCGGTAGTCTGCTACTTATCGGCTTCTTCGCACAATTTAAGACCTTTCTCCCAAAGATGATCCCGTGCTTGGGCTACGACATCTTTTGGAAATAGCCTTCGATTCGAGCGTCTTTAATTCATCAACTCGATCTTGGCTCGGACCCATCATTTGGAATAAAGCATCTTGATCCTTCCCCTGCGGAATGCCGCCATAATGTTTCAACACTTCTTCAATGCGAGCATCCATCTTTTTATCGAACTCTACCATCCCCGCTTCTACGATTTGCCTTTTCTCCGACATTGGCACAACAGAAGTGTTTGATCGGCGAGTCACCGAAGTTTGCGATGATTGAGTCCATAACATGACCCCCGCCGAGGGTTTCAAAGAATCATTAATGTCAGTCCTTCAATGTTCCCCCTCAACCGCTTTCCCTTCTCTTCTTTAGTTGTTGCTTCTTCTTTCAAACTCCTTAGGTACTCCTCTTCCCCCTTTTGGCACCATCAAAGAAGAGAGGACCCGGAACATGCCCGCGAGCATGAAGTCGAGTCCCGAGAGTGGAGTTCTACTGGAGTCTGTTGCGGCATAGGTTGTCCCAAATTCTCGAACGAGTTGCTTTTGACTCGGCCGCCACCATTTCATTTCGGCCATGAGAAGGCTGAATTTCGCATTCATGGTCTCCTTAAGATGTAGAACTTCTTTTCGTTGGAATTCATGCAAGCTCCATTTTTGTTGTGTGAGAGGCATGTACCTCTCAATATACGCCGCATTCTCTCGCTTCATATCAGCATTGTCGACTTCAAACAAGCATCTTATTGTATAATGCCTTGAAATAGCGAATTTGCTCTTATCGCATTGCCCTCTCTCATTGAGACCACTCCCCGATCCTTACCACTATCCCTCTCAAATCATGTTGTGAGGGTGGCATCTCTATTGTCCAAAGGCGTAAGTCTAGTGAGGATTGGTACTGCTTCTATCTTTTCAATCTCTTCACAGATCTTCTTGAAGACTTCGCGAATCTCGGTTGTCACACATGATTCAGTTTGCCACCATTCCGCATCAAAATCAAAGTTTCTTGGCCGGCATAATAGAATCGGTAGGGATTATGGGATCTTCGTACAAAGAAATTGTTCTTGCTCTTTAGCGGTCTCTCCTAGCTCGAGGCAATTAGATAGAGAAGGGAAATACTTTCTCAAAAGCATTATCTCGCACATTGTTTGTGTGGTCTCAGTGCTGTGATGTTCCCGGTGGAGTCGATGCTGCTGCCACTTGTGGAGCCCGCGCAGATGACTCGGTTTTCTGCCGGGCTTTTGAAATGGGTTGGCGACTTGACCGAGCCTCGCCTATCTTAATAGCTTCATCGGCCTCATTAGGTTTTTCTAAATGAAGTATCGGATCCTCTCACGCAACATCAAGATCATCGGATGATGATGAAACCGGGGGCTTGGTTCATCATCAAAGTTGAATGTTTGACGAGCTTTTGTAACTCGACCGACTCATCTGGCCGAGAACATCCTTAGTGGGTCCTTTTGATGTGCAACGGTGTGGACTCACTTCATCTTCGACTTTAAATGATATGTCGATTCTCCTAGAGTCATGAAGTGCACTAATCTTCTTCTTAGATTCAAAGACTATGAACAGGAGGAATGTTCTCAATCTCTTGAGCTTTACCCGGAGGTCTCAACTTCCCTTGGGCCTTCAACACCTCCGGCCAGTCTCAGCCTCAATCGGCAATGAGGCCTTCAACATTTCCTTCGACATGCAGCTTGTCTTAGGGTCTTGACATTGGCATCCATAGGAGTCTCAACCCCGATTGCGCTTGCACCCCTGCAGTGTTAACTCCCGGGCATTTCCAACTTGTGCCTTGATCGCAATAGTGTCATCACTTTCAAAGCAGTTGACACTTCGGCCGGGACAAACTCAACCGTCCGAGCTTCAATGTCAATCTGTTGTGGTTCTTTCTCGCCCACTTCGCCACATTTCTTCAATATAGAGTCATTTGCAGCATCCTTGACCCCGCCAGTAGTGGGGTGAGTTTCCCCTCACCGACACACCATCCGAGTGATTGATGATGGGGTTACTCTTCTCCGCACTTCACCGCTTCCTTGAGTGCTCACCGCGGGGCGGTGGTAAAACACCTTCGAGGGGTTGGCTCAACTTGGGTGCCCAAATTCCCGAGTCTCATTGCCAATTCCCATGGACCCATCTTCCAAAAGTACCGGGACGTAGTCAGTAGTGATGGTTGTGGCAATTTGTTGCACTACTCCCAATGGGTCAATTTGCAGGAGAGATTGTGAGGACTCTCCGTCCTTCAAACATTTGTCGCACATGCATCTTCCTGGATTCCCTTAGAGCTTGCTGCATGTATGACTTCTCCGTTGCAAAGATCGGGATCCATAACTTCATCACTCTCTAAGAACACATCCACATGAGGGTGAGTGTGTTCTAGAGTTCCAAAGAAGGGGCATATTTTGGCTTTCTCGAGAGCTTGTACTGGCCGCTTTAGCTTGTTCCTTCTCTTTGATGATGTGTAGAATGTTCAGCATTATCTTCATCAAGGGCCTAAAAACAGCACGGTGGTGACCCCGAGAAATTGCAACAACTCCTCTTCTTCTTCAATAAACTCGGGTTGTACAAATCGCGCCATTGCGTTTTCCACGCTCTCCATGCCTTAAGATGGCGCTGAATGTCCGGGTATAATGGAGAGTACATGATCACATCATCATCATCATCTTCTTCTTATCCTTCCTTTTTCGAGGATTGAAGGCAAGATGCTCTGCGCTTCTTCACCTTCAATAGCGTCCCGTAGCAGGTGGAGACACAACTTTTTCAACGGGAAGTTCCGTTGTCTTTGTTGTTTTATTGTCCTCACTGTCCTCTCCACAGTTGGGTCTTCTGTAGGCCTCTGTTGATCACCCTCAGCAGACTTGGCAATTTCATCTATTACTTTAGGAGACTGCACTTCTTGAGTTTCAGCAGTCTATGGTGTTTCCTCCAGCTGAGTGGCAGATTCAGCTATCTGTTCATGCTCTGAAAGCTTGAAGATTCTTCTCCTTTTGGTTCGAACCAGAGGAATTTCTGCTCTTCTGTTTCTTCTTGTTCTTTCGCGGGGCCGGGGAATCTTTCTTGGATGGAACGCTTCCTGGCTTGCGATCATTTTCTTGTGTATGGGTCGAGAAGGGATTTGCGATTTCTTCTTAGCCTCGGCTGCAGGGGGTAGGAGACACGGCTACACAGCAGTGACTCGGTACGCAGCGGGCAGTGCATCATTTTTCTTTTCGTAGGGGCGGCCTTCTTCTTCTTTACACCGCAGGGGCGCTTTTCTTCTTTGGAGGAGGGGTAGCGATTGTGTCCTCGTGTTCACCGATTTCCCCTCACTAGTGTCCGTCCTTTTCGCATGGGCTCTCCTGCGGGCTCCCGAGAGATTAGCCATGAACATCGTTTTGTTGACATTGAAAGGTTTTCCATGTCGAAGGGGAATACCCTTCACTTCCATCGAGTGGCCAATCACCGGGCCATAACCAAGAGATCCTCCAAAGGATCCGTCTTCCTTGTACGATTTATTTACAACATTTCGACGACAGTCGATGTACACGAACTCGGCCAGTTGACTTTCTTGCCCTACATGATCACAGACATGACGATAAGCTTAGTCTTTGACAAATGGTGGTTGAAGCTACCAAACTTCATGTCTACACACTTAGAGACGACATCCATCAACTTGTGATAGTCGTCCTTCAGCAATTTCTTCTCAGCTGTGTAAACCACCTTAGCAGCACACTCTGGTTTGGCCACCTCTTTCCATGCAGCAGCCAAGTCAACATTAGCTTTGTTTTTCTTATGCATGCCCTCGCACGGCAACAAAGCGTGCTCCGCAAGGTCCTTAGCATTTATCATTATGTCCTTGCGGTGGAAGGAAGACTTGATCCCTTCGTCCTTGCACTTCCGCATTGACGTAGAACTTGTGCTACCTCCTCGAGATAGGTATGAGAGTATTCCAAAGTCGAAAGCCTTAAGACCGACTTTTCCAACATTTCAAAGAATCTTCTTCACTAGGGTTTCATCCAAACCCTACTTTACCATGCCTTCAAATCCACCGACGATCTTTAGTGGATTTGCTTGATAGCTTAACAAAATCAAACTTAGGTGCCATGTTTAGAGATTTTACCGATTTAAAACTTGAAGAACTGGTTTGAGGACACTTAGGGTTTTCGAGAGAAAAAATGGCTTGCTTTCTTTTGCTTGAAGATGAACAGGTTTCGAGTGAGAGAGAGAATGAAAAATGAATATATAAGGGTTATGAAAGGACATGTCTTTGATTTTTGAAATTATGATCAAGATCAACGGCTTAGATCTAGCTCGTCAAACCGCATTTAATTTCTCGCATTTAATGCGGCAAAGCATTTATATCCAATCATATGCTTTCTATGTAGCTTTTGATCTGCATTCGTCATTATTACGCTAACGCTATCCTTAAAAATATTCCCGCTCATTTAAAACGATCGTTTTTGTCACTTAGCTCATAAATGACTCAAACATCTCAAAAATAACTTAACTCTTCTTCTCTCTTTTCATTAAGTGACTCAACCTCGGCTTCCTAACTCGATCAAATTGACTTTCCGATATGGTCGTTTCACTTGGCCGATGTGAAAAACTTGTTCATTTTTCATCTTTTCATCTTCCATTTCTTCCGATTGAGTCTTCTAAACATTAATTCAAATCAATTAACCCTAGTTCATGCTTAAGCTCTTCAAATCTTGATTCACATAAGGGATTGGTGAATGTGTCACTAACCGCTTATCGCTTGAGATATATTCCAAAGTGATGTCTTTCTTTTCAACATGATCTCTTATAAAGTGATATCGATATCAATGTGCTTTTTTCTTGAATGCAACACAGATTCGAGTGATTGCGATAGCACTTGCATTATCACAAATGATTGGAATCTCTTTTTCTTCAATTTCATAATCTCTCACTTGTCTCATCCATAATACTTGGGCACAATAGGCGCCGCAGCCTATGTATTCTCGTCACCGTGTGGATGTGGCTATTGAGTTTTGCTTCTTGCTAAACCAGAAACTAACTCGTTTCCAAGCATTTGACATGTACCTAAAGTACTCTTCATGTCAACTCTACATCCAAAGATAGTCCGAGTCCGAGTAACCAATAAGCTTGAATCCACCTTCCTTTGGATACCATAAGCCAACTTCCTGGCATCCCTTCAAATATCTTAGATTCTCTTAGCCTGATCATGTGGCTCTCCTTTGGTGCGATTGAAATCTTGCACATACACCTACTTGTGATCCGGTCTCATGGTTGTTAAGTAGAGCACGATCCAATTAGTGCTCTATATCTTGTTTGATCTACTGACTTTACCATCCGCATCCATGTCCATCTTGACCGGTGTGTTCATTGGTATTTTCACATAAGACTTCTCTTCCATACCAAATTTCTTCATTAAATCTCTCGGTGTACTTTGTTTGACTTATGAAATTTCCATCCTTCAATTGCTTAACTTGAAGTCCTAGGAGAAGTCGCTCTCCCATCATGCTCATTTCAAATTTTCCTTGCATGAGGTTTGAGAACTTATCACACAGACTCTTTGTTCGTGGATCCAAAAATGATATTATCAACATATATTTGAACAAGCAAAGATAATCTATCCATCTTGAATTATGAAGAGTGTTCTATCCACTTTGCCTTTAGTGAATCCATTATCGCTTAGAAATTTAGATAATGTATCATACCATGCTCTTGGTGCCTGTTTCAATCCATATAATACTTTCTTGAGCTTATACACCTTATCACCAACGGCCTTTCTCGCTCAAAGCCTAGAGGTTGTTCAACACGACTTCTTCCTCTAATGATCCATTTAAGAATGCACTTTTCATATCCATTTGATATACAAAGAAGTTCTTGTGTGCATCATAGGCAAGAAACATCCTTATTGCTTCTAATCTTGCAACAGAGCAAAAGTTTCATCAAAATCTATTCCCTCTTCTTGGCAATACCCTTTGGCTACACATCTTGCTTTGTTTCTTACCACGCATCCTTCCTCATTCATCTTGTTTCTGAAAACCCATTTTGTGTCAATAACATTCTCATGGGTTGGTCTCTCGCACCAATTCCCATACTTTGTTCCTTTCAAACCGATTCACTCTTCTTGCATGGCTTGAATCCAATGTGTGTCATCCTATGCTTGAGACACATCTTTTGACTCTATTTGGGAAATAAAACAAGTGAAGCTTGTAGCACAAATTGAACAGGTCAAGCGCAGACTCAAGATTTGGAATCACCGGACGTTTGGTAATGTTTTTGATCGGGTTAGACTGGCCGATGAGGCAGTTTCAGTAGCTCAAGCTGTATATGATAGGGATCCATCTCCGACTCATCGGGCTGAGCTACATCGTTGTGTGGCTGAGTACGAGCTACGTTTGAAAATGGAGGAGGAGTTTTGGCGCCCGAAAGTCGATTAAGTGGGCGATCGGGGGAGCGCAACACTAAGTTTTTCCATGGATTTGTTAAGCGAAGCGGTGTCGCGCTAGGATTCACTCGATTGACGATGATGGAGTGGTGATCACACAGGATTCTGAGATTCGGAAGTCGGCAGTTCAATTCTTTCAGTCCTTATTGACTTCTGACTTGGAGTATCTGACTCCCCCTGTAGATGAGTTCTTTCCCCGGCTTCCTGATTCCGTTGATCTTGATGGACTTTGTGTTATGCCGACGGCTCAGGAGGTTCGCGATGCGGTGTTCGAGATTGATCCGTCTAGCATTTCGGGGCCTGATGGATTCTCATCTTTGTTCTTTCAAAGACTTTGTTGGGATTTCGTCGGATCGGATGTTGAGGATGCGGTGGTTGACTTTTTCTCGGGTAATCTCATGCCGCCCACGTTCACGGCTACATCTACAGCTCTCATTCGAAGGTTCTCACCCTCGTAAGGGATGAGTTTGCCGATTAACCTGCGGCAACGTGACGAATAAGATTATCTCTAAGATTATGAATGTGCGGTTGGTCTCGATTACTCGCTTTGATTGTGTCGCCGAATCGAGTGGTTTCACACCCCGGTCGTGTCATCTCGGATAACATATTACTCGCAGAGCTTATCCATGATATCGGCCAGCCACGGAGATTCCTAATGTGGTGATGAAGTCGATATGGCTAGAGCTTATGATAGGGTGCGAGTGGGATTTCTTGTATACAACTATGATTCACATGGGATTCCCCGCTCGGTGGATTGATATGGTTGGCAAATGTATTGAGCAACTGCGGCTTCTTCCTTTCTAGTTAATGGTATCCCTTCCGGATATTTTCCTTCGACTCGGGGACTATGGCGGGGGATCCTCTATCTCCCGCCTTGTTTGTTCTAGCGGCGGAGTATTTATCCCGGGGATTGATTCCATTATTAGGCGACACCGGGATATGATTTATCGGACGCGACGGGGTTTTCCTTGACTCATTTGCCTATCTTGATGATGTTTTTATCTTCACTAGAGCGTCGACGATGGCCTCGTCACGTTGAGGCACTTTCTCGAGCACTATTCTCGCTACTCTTACGGCTAGGTTATGGGTGTCGAGTCCGTAAGAGTAGATTCTTTCTCGCCCCACGTTACATTGACGGGCCGGGAGCACATGTTTAATGGTGACAGCTTTGTTCGCGATGACTTGCCGATGACTTATTTGGGTGTCCCTTTGTTCAAGGGGGCGAATGACGAAAGAGCTCTTCCTCCCGGTGATTTAGAGGATGTTGGATAGAGTTGTTGGGTGGTCGATCGACATCTCTCCTTTGGTGGTAGGCTCACTCTAATTCGAGCACGCTAATGGCTACCCCGTTGCATATTCTTCGAGTCATGCGGCCGCCAAAGACAAGCTTCCGATTCAGCTTGGAGCAGATCATGGCTAGATTCTTCCTCGGGGATCCTATGCGGGGACGAGAAGAAGACTCATTGATCGATTGGGATATTATCTCGCCATCCTATTTTTGAGGGTGGACCTGGGTTGCGCCGACTTTCAAATATTGCTAACGCCTTGATTACAAGTTATGGTGGAGGTTACGCGAGGGCCATTCGTTGTGGGCTCAATTCTTGATCGCAAAATCTTTATTCAATGGGCTTCGGTCTCCTGTAGAGTCTATGTAACACATAATAATAGTCATCGGTGGAGGCGCTTGAGGAGGATCGGTATTCGAGCCCGGGAGCAGATTTTCCGGTCTATTGGCGTAGTCGTGGTCGCTTTTGGGATGATACTTGGTTTGGGCATCGCCGCTTGGATCATTGTTTGGATCGGCCGTTGGGTCATATGACGGTTGAGTGGTTCATTCACGATGATATGTGGGATAGAGATAGATTGTATCAGGTCTTGGTCTCCGGATGTGGGCTTCTTGAGAGTCTCATTGAGGATATATCCGGGTTCCGATTCTCTTGGGGGTCTAAGGATATCATGCGGTGGATGTTTACCTCTCATGGTGGGTTCTCTATGTCTTCTCGCTGGGATTCTCTTCGGGTATAAATGCTCGTAACCTTCGTATGGTGCCATTTGGAACGAGGCTCTTATTCCTACTATCTCTATATTCCTTTGGCGCCTCCTTCGTAATCGTCTTCCGTAGATATCAAGCTTGGACATGTGGCACTTCCCTTGCCTCACGTTCTTTGTTGTTGCTTGAATAATCCACATTCTTCTCCTCGTGCCGAATCTATCCCTCACCTCTTTTTGATGAATGATAATCTTTTGTTCGATCCGTGTGGAATCACTTTCTTCCTTGGTTTGATACTACACTTCCACACACCACCGATATGATATTGTTCCTTTCATTTTGGAGGAATCGCACAAACGGATCACACACGAGGCACTTGAGTTTCTTGGTTCCCCTGCTTGATTTTATGGTTTGTCGGGCGGAAAGGAATTGTGTCAAGCATCGACACCTTTATTTCTTGGCATCTCACATTATTTGGCGGGTGGAGCGGTATCTCGGATTCTTGTTTCGTGTCGGCTTCAACCCATCGATTGGTCCGGATGCTTCCCTACTTGTTGGCTTTTTGCGGGGAGTGCTCCACCACAGGTTCCACGCAGGTCGAGGATTGTGATTTGGCGAGCCCCTCGGTCTCCTCGGTCAAGGCGAACACGGATGGTTCGTTTGATCGGGACACTTTGATTCTTTGGCGGAGGGGATTGATTCGTGATCATTCGGGCGACTTATGTTGGCTTTCCATTGTTCTCTCCAAAGCGGTGTCTAGCTTTCATGCCGAGCTTCTAGCTGGAGATGGGGCGAGGCATGCTCGTCTTTTTCTCTTGATTTGGATCGAGTTGGATGCGCGGCGGTGGTCACCACGATCACTTTCGGTGGCCTTGGCTCTTGGCAGTTTCAAGACACCCCGATTCGCATTCGAACATCTTGACGGACCTTGATGATTCGATTTCCCACATACACAGAGAGGGGGAATCGACCAAACAGATCACCTTGCGAGTTGGGAGATGCGCGCCTTGCGCATCACATTGTTGATGAGGGCACGGCTTCTCACCACCTCATAGCGCTCATTCGGATGGACCACCGATATCCGAGCTTGATTTTCATAGATCATTGGTTCTCCTTTTATTTTTAGATATCTCATTATGATAGTCTTTCTAGATATCGTAGTGATAGGTTATTTGTTCTTTGATTTTCTCCCACCTTGACGGGCATGATATTGTACGACATTTTGATTATTTGATATACGGGTAGGGGATCACGCCTCAATCCCCCACCCCTCGGGGTGTTATTTTGTTTAAAAAAAAACATTTCTTCTTGCCGAGCTTTGGTGTATGGTCTCTCACCATCTCTAACATCTCCAATAACTAGCTCTTGTGTATGGTCTCTCGGCCATCTCACATCGAGGTTGGAGTAAGTCTGCTGGATTCAAATGTCTCGCACTAAGTTGTCTTGAACAACTTTTTCATCTCACATCAGTTGAAGCAAATCAATCTGGGTTCAGCGGTCTCGCGACTACGTTCTCTTGAGCAACTCTTTCATCATCATTCACCAGTAGACTTTCTAGTTTTCTTTGAGATTCACTATCTCATCTTCATCTTGGTTGATTACTCTTACTTGACTTCAACATAAGGACTCTTCTGCATAGTTGGTGATTCACTTATCGCCTAACTCTTCAATGTCTTCTCCATTCACATTAGGTTCATTAAGAACCACATGAATAGACTCTTCTATCACCATAGTCCTCTTGTTCGAACTCTATAGACTTTGCTCTCAACCGAGTATACCAAAAAGATACCTTCATCGACTTTAGCATCAAAAGCCTTTAGATTATCCTTGCCATTGTTGTGGATGAAGCATTTACATCCAAATATTCTAAAATATACAACATTTGGCTTTCTCCATGTCCATATCTCATAGGGAGTATTGGTAAATTGCATGTTTATCTTGCATCTATTTTGAGTATAGCATGCGGTGTTGATGGCTTTTCAAAAATCTCTTAGGCAATCCAAATTTTCACTAACATGGTTCTTGTAGCTTCTTTGAGAGTTCTTTCCTTCTTTCACTACTCCATTCTCATTTGTGGAGTTCCCTGCTGCAGATAACTCATGAGCAATACCATTTTCAACACAATCTTGAGTGATTATCCCATTGACAAACTCGGTTCCTCTATCGACCTATTTTATAATGGTTTGATTCTTTTCATTTTGAACTCTTTTCATCGATTGTGGTAACTTTTGCAAGGTTTCCTTCTTTTTGCACATGAATATTGTCCATGTATATCCGGAATAATCATCTACCACCACTAAGGTGTATTTCTTTCCACTTATCTTTGGGCCGGGTTCAATGGACCAAATAAATCCATATGCAAATGATACAATATCCTTGTTGAAGAATGACTAGGCTTCTCCTTGAATGAAGATTTGATCTCGCTTTCCCATCCGGCATGCATCACATACACTTTCCTTCTTGTACACTTAGTATGGCATTCCTTCCACAAGATGACTCCTTGCAAGCTTGTTGATTGTCTTGAAGTTCAGATGACTCGAACTTCTTGTGCCACGCCCAACTTGATTCGGCCGTGCGCTATGAGACGATGCTTGGTATGGCATTACACCGCCTCTACCATATACATATTCTTCTGTCTTGATCCTTGCAAAGACTATTTCATTTGATTCATATCTTTAATCGGCATAGTCCCATATTAAATCCAACATTTTAGCCCTTGTCACGAGTTGGTGATGCTTAACAGTGAAGTTGAGACCTTCAACATATGCAACATCCGTGATTTCTAATCCATTTTTTTTATGGATCTAGTGCCTTTTATTTTCCCCCGGAGCTTCATTTCCTCCAAATATGACTTTTGCACCTCTAATATCCTTGAACCTTGATAGATTTTTCTTGTTTCCTATCATATGTCCGGAATGACCACTATCCATGTACCAAATTCCTTGGCACTCACTTCCCTTGAACCCGTAATCAAGGAAATTAGTTTTTAGGTACCCATACTTGCCTAGGTCCCGAGGGGTTAGTGTTTGTAAGATGATCCAACCAACATATAGCCAAATGATTTGACTCTAAGAGGTTGCCATCTATCTCGTGCCGTAATCATAATTCACTTTGGCAAATTTCTTGGGGGCTTTAGGTTCATACAACTGTCTCTTTTGTTTGTATGCATGTGTGTGTGTGTGTGTGTTTTAGCAATTGCTTTCTTTGGGTAGTTGCGATATTTACGAGTGTATTGCCTGGGTGCATATGTGTCTTGATAATAGCTCTTTTGCCTTCGAATGACCTTTCTTTGAAGTCTCAGGTCTTTGCCATCTAGGCTTGTATTCCATTGGTCTTTCTTGATTTTTCACATTATTCCAATCAGCTTGGCTTGGGTAGTTTCTACCACTCCCATCATATGTATTTCTTTGATAAAACTTTTGGGGTTTTTGGTAGCTCTGTTTATTCTTCACAGAGTATTTTCTATTTGGAGTTTCTTTGAGGAACTCTCTGGATTTCTTCTCACTTGTTTTCCTTTCCCTTTATATCCAAGGCCGTTTGTTTGTGATTGTGCTTTGGAGTGAATGTGGGTGCAACATTTGGTGTTTTGGGTTTTGAGATGCTTCATTACTCGAAGATCAATTTTCCAAAATCACTCTAGGAGTTTAACTGTACAAAGGAATTGATTCATATGTCTATCTTATCTCCACATTCTTTTTGACTCATGATAAGGTCATCCAATGATTTGGATGCCTTTGTAAATGAGGCAATTACATTTTTAAGATCATTTTCTCTCTTTTCTATAGCAGCTATCTCTCTTATTATTAGTTTGGCATTCTCGGCCTTCACCTCTTTGTTCTCATCACTATGTGACTTAGAGTAATCAGCTCCTTAGTCAACCGTGAGTTTTGGCTTTTTGGAAATGGGCTTTTCCTCATTTATAAGTGTGTGTGAGGATTTTATGTGCTCAAAGTCTTTCATCATTTTGCCTAATGAATCATAAAGATCAGTAGGTGATGAAGTGTGTGTGTCACAATCACTATCACTTGAATCAATGAGATGAGTTAGAGTGTACCTCACCTTCCTGGTCCGTTGGTCTTGTTCTTTAGCCATAAGACAAATTAAGGCTTCTTCTTCGAGACTCACTTGAGTAGTCGACTTCACTACTCTCTGAATCTAATGCTTCTTTTGACTTAGCCGTCTCGTGAAAGAGTCTCAAAGCCACTAACATAGCCTTTTTCTTTTCCCCGTCTTCTTTCTTTGAAGACTTTTCTTTATTCTTCATTCTTGTATTTATTGACTGCATGCATAGGGATCAATAGCAAAATGTCCTAGTTGTCTGCAATTCCAACATAGGTTCTCGCTCTTTGATCAGCTCTTTTTGTCATTGAGTAATACTTCCATACTACCTTTCTTAAAGTGCACAGTCCCAGAAGCGTGCAAAAGGAATAAACCAATGGGAAGCACTGCACCTGTGTCAGATCTCTGAAAAGCTGAAGGATCATGTATACGAGGAAATGTCAATTCCAAGAACTGCAACAAGACAAGCCAACGACCACAAGTGACTTTCAAAAACAAGCCTATCTCTTCAACAGCAGATTTTTGAAAGACCACTATAAAAGGCCGAGGAGGTTATTTGAGAAAAGGTTACCTTGACCATCCGAGAATTGAATACAAGAAAGAAAGAAACATTTGTAACTCCGAAATATTCTCAAGTTATTGAACGCTCAATCCTCATGCCTACATTACGAAGAAATCAATCCTACACTCACATGTGAAGGAAAGATGACTTCAATCGATTGAAGAGGAAACATTTAAAGAATCAAGGGTCTACATTCCACGAAGGATTGTAGGAAGGTTCAAGGTCGAACCCGGACTTAAGTTATTTGGAGGGATTCGTGATCAAATCTAAGGAACTTGAGCAAGTGGGTTGTAGTAGCAAGGCGGTTGCCCCGTGTGAAGAAGCCGAGTCGTATGAGAAGCCACCAGTGTGACCAATGCATCTCCGGATCGAGTCCCAAAGGATCAAGTCACCGTGTGATCAAGACTTGTATCGGGTATTAACCACTCTGTATATTGATCAATACTTAGTGGATTCCTCCAGAGTTGGAGAAGAGAGGAGTAGAAGAACTACCCCATCTTGAACCTCTATAAAAACTTATTGTGTTATTTACATTTTAGCACTTTAATTTCTCGCATATTACACTTATATCTCACGATAAATTTGCATTCCAATTGATAATCAACAAAGTGATAAAACCAAGTATTGAAACAAACTTAAACCAAAATCAAAGGTGTTAAGTCTTCCAATGAAAACATATCACGGTCAAGTTAAGTCTTTAGTCAAAACAAATGAGTTATTCTATCAACAAATCGATCAGTGCGTTGAGTGACTAACTCCGATCAACTAACTTAGTTGTCCATCAAGGACTTAGGCGTGTAGTATTAACTCGAATATTTAAAAGGACTAAATTTGAAAAGTTGGTATGGTTTATTCAACCCCCCTTCTAAACCTTACACTCAAACCCCTTGGGACCTACAAGTAGTATCGAGTGGTTGGTTCATTGAGCCTTCCGCACCGGTTACTAAACTAGATCTCTAAATCTTTCAAAGATTGTTTCAAGATTTGATCTTTCAAAACTCTTTTAATCAAAGCAAAGTTATTATCATGGAAGCAAATTTGACACGCATCCCTATGTTCACTATTGAGGAATTTGATGATTGGAAAATTTGTATGCGGATCATTTATCAAAGATTACGATGAAATGTGGATAGTGATAGAAGATGGGCCACCGCAAATTTTAAAAGTGAACACAAATTATGTAAGAGAGGGTCGCAAAATGAAGGTGAAGAGGATGTTGCTCCCGGACCGATTATGGTTGAAAAACCGAGAGCTAAATGGACAAATGATGACAGAAAAAGATATAACTTGGACAATGTGGCCAAGGACATTCTTTACAAAACTTTGGACAAAGCCATGTTCAATAAAGTCAAATCATGCAAAACGGCTAAAGAAATGGGACAAGCTAACCTTGATTTGTGAAGGCTCACAAAGAAATCAAGGAAAATAAACTATCTGTTCTTTGTACAAAAATTTGAAAATTTTAAAATGCTTGCAAGAGACCTTGGATCACCGGATGCTCGGTTCACAAAAATTACCAATGAGCTATCTCGCACTTGGAAAAGAATATACACAGAAGAAATGTGTATGAAGATTCTAAGAAGTCTCCCGAATGGGAAATGAAGGTCATGGCAGAGGCATTCCATGGACCTATCCAAGACATCCAACCATGAGCTATTCTTAGATCTCAAGGCCTACGAATTTGAGCGAGGAGAAATGACCAAGAGGAGACAGTTGCGCCCAAAACAGTTGCTCTAATTGTTAAAGATGGCAAGAAAGTCGAGGTCAAAGAAGTCATTGACCTAGAGGAAATAGCCCGATGGTTAAAAGGTTTAACAAGTTCTTCAATAAGAACTACAAGAGAGGCAAGGGCGAATCTTCCGAAGACACTCGGCTCACTCCAAGTTAAGGAAAGATAGGCCAACCGAGAGAGTAGAGCATCAAAAAGTTGAATATCAAAGGGTGACAATCCAAGAATGGAAAGAGGCGATCAAAAGGTTGAAAATCTATCTTTGGAACTGCAGATAACCAGGTCACTATGCCATTGATTGCCCATATCCCGTAGTCAACAAATACAGGAATGAAGAGGAAAGAAAGGTCTTGAGAGAAAGAAGACAAGAAAAGAAAAAGGCAATGTTGGTACGTAGAGATCTGGCCGAGACAAAGTCAAGAGACACAGATTGATTCGAGAGTAGTGAAGCCGACTACTCAAGTGACTCAAGAAGAAGCCTTGATCTTTTAATGGCCAAGGAACAAGACCAACCTGACCAAGAAGATGAGGTACACTCTAACTCATCACACTCGTTCTAGTGATAGTGATTGTGACACACATACTTCATCACCCACTGATCTTTATGATTCAATAGGCAAAATGATGAAAGACTTTGAACACATTAAATCCTCACACACACTACTAAATGAGAAAAATAGTCTACTCAAGAGCCAAAACTCTCAAATGACTAAGGAGCCGAGTACTCTAAGTCAAATAGTGGTGAGAATAAAAGTCTAAAGGTTTGAAAATGCTAAGTTAATAGCGAGAAATAGCTGCTATAGAAAAGAGGGAGAATGACCTCAAAAATGTGATTGCCTCATTCAAGAAGGCATCTAAATCCTTGGATGACCTTATTATGAGTCAAAGAGAATGTGGAGACAAGACAGGCTTAGGATTTAATTCCTCTGTGCTATGTCAAGCTCCAAAAGTGATTTTGGAAAAAGGATCTTCAAGTAATGAAGTATCTCAAAATCCAAAAATCCAAATGGTGCACACACATTTATTCCAAAGCACAATCACAAGCAAACGGCCTTGGTTATAAAGGAAAAGGAAAGCTTCGGTTGAGTGTGCGAGAGGGCACCGTGAGAAGAAATCCAAATGAGTTCCTCAACAAACTCCAGACAGAAATACTCGTAAAGAAGAAAGCAAACAGCTACCAAAAGTCCCGAAATTCTATAAAAGAAATATATATGATGGGAATGGTTGAAACTACCCAAGCCAGTGATTGGAATAATGTGAACTATCGAAAGATCTATGGAATATAAGCCTAAATGGCAAAGGCCTAAAACTCAACAAAGGCCATTCCAAAGGTATAAGAGCTATCATCAAGACACACTTATGCACCTAGGCACTACACTCGAGATATCATAACTACCCAAATATAGCAATTGCTAAAACACATTCACAGGCATACGACTAAAGAGACAATTTGTATGAACCTAACCCCAAGCAATTTGCTAAAGTTAATTATGATTATGGCACGATAGATGGCAACCTCTTAGAGTCAAATCATTTGGCTATAGGCTGGTTGGATCATGTTATAATACTAACCCCTCAGGACCCAGGCAAGTATGGGTACCTAAAATCTAATTTCCTTGATTGCGGGTTCAAAGAACAACGGTGAGTGCCAAGGAACCTGGTACATGGATAGTGGTTGTTCCGGACATATGACAGAAACAAGAAAAATCTGTCAAAATTCAAGGAAGTCGAGGTGCAAAAGTCATATTTGGAGGAAATGAAGCTCCAGGAGAAATAAGGGCCTTTGGATCCATCAAGAAAAATGGATTAGAAATCTCGGATGTTGCATATGTTGAAGGACTTCCAGACTCAATGTACAAGAAGGAAAGTGTATGTGATGCATGCCGATGGGAAAGCAAATCAAATCATCATTCAAAGAAAAGACATGTCCATCTTCAACTAGAATAGTGCACTGCTACATATGGATCTATTTGGTCCATTGAACCAACTAGCATAAGTGGGAAGAAATACACCTTGGTGGTAGTAGATGACTACTCAAGATATACATGGACAATATTCATGTGTAAGAAGAAAGAAACTCTGCAAAACTACCACGGTGATGAAAAGAATCCAAAATGAGAAGAGTCAAACCATTATCAAAATAAGATCTGACAGAGGAACCGAGTTTGTCAATGGTATAATCACTCGATTATATTGAAAATGGTATTGGTCATGATTTATCTGCAAGCAAGGACTCCACAACAAAATGGAGTTGCGAAAGAAGGAATGTAACTCTTAAAGAAGCGGCAAGGACCATGTTAGTCAAACAGGGCTACCTAAAAGATTTTGGGTCAAGCAATAAACACGGATGTGTTGGGAAATTATTTTGTAGATTTTGATGAATGCCATGTAAAACTTAGAATAGGATGTTGGCACCCCATTTTTCTTGTAAACGCATTGTAATAGATAGGGTGGTCGAGCTGAGTTAAGTCGGCTATGCCTAAGCATGCAAGAAGACAACCGGAGACCGAGAAGGAAGAAAACTGCTGCGAGGCAAATTTGAGTATAACAAAAGAAGAGAAGACGGAACTCGATCAAGATGCACTGAGATGCACTGTGAGTAAAGTATCGATCAAGTCAACTCAAGATAGCCAAGTCTCAAGTTGAAGTGACGGAAGAGTCATCCAATGATTGGAAGGCGACTCTAAGTCACTTGGGAAGGCAAGGAAATGCGATCAAGTCGAGATAATCGAAAGAGATCCGTTGCACATAAATCAAGAGAATTACTTAAACAAGTAATACCTCCATACTACCTTGTATGGAATTGCTCGATTCGAGAAGCGTGCAAAAGGAATGAACCAATGGGAAGCACTGCACCATGTCGAACTCAAAAGCTAAAGAATCGTTCATACGAGGAAACGTGAATTCAAGGATCGCAACAAGACAAGCCAACGACCACAAGTGTCTTTTGAAAATAAGCATATCTCTTCAACGGGCAAATTTTCAAAAGAACACTATAAAAGGCCGAGGAGTTTATTTGAGAAAAGGTTACCTTGACAACCCGAACCCACGAACATTCAAGCAAATATTTGAACTGTAACCTAAAACATTCTCAAGTCATTCAAGATTAATCCTCAAGCCTACATTACGAAGGAAACCAATCCAACACTCACTGTGAAGGAAAGATAACTTCAATCGTTGAAGAGGAAACTTTTGAAGAATCAATGGGTCTACATTCCACGGAGGATTGTAGGAAGGTTCAAGGTCGAACCAGTCTCAAGTTATTGGAGGGCTTCATGATCAAATACAAGAAGCTTGAGCAAGTGGGCTGTAGTAGCAAGCGCACCGCCTGTGAAGAAGCCGAGTCGTCGAGAAGCCACCGAGTGACCAAGGCATCTCCAGACCGAGTCCCAAAGGATCAAGTCACCGTGTGATCAAGACTTGTATCCGGATCGTTAACCACTCGTATATTGATCAATACTTAGTGGATTCCTCCGGGAGTTAGAGAAGAGAGGAGTAGAAGAATTACCCATCTTCAACCTCTATAAAATCCTATTGTGTCATTTATATTTCAAAGACTTTAATTTCTCGTCTTATTTTTATATCTCACGATAAACTTGCTATCCAATTGATAATCAATCGTGTGCTAAAACCAAGTATTAAAACAAACTTAACCAAATTCAAGGTGTTAAGTCTTCCGCGATAACTAATCACAAATCGAGTTAAGTCTTTAGTCAAAACAATGAGTTATTCTATCAACAAAATGAAAGTCGTTGAGTGACTAACTCTGTTGATTAACTAACTTAGTTGTCCATCAAGGACTTAGCCAGAAGTATTAACTCAATATTTAAAAGGACTAAATTGAAAAGTTGGTAAGGTTTATTCAACTCCCCTTCTAAACCTTACACTCACACCCCTTGGGACCTACACGTGGTATCGGAGCGGTTGGTTCATTGAGCCTTCCGCACCGTTCTTGAACTAGATCTCCAAATTTTTCAAAGTTTGTTTTAGTACTTAAGTTTTCAAAACTCTTTTTACCATCAAAAGTTATTATCATGGAAGCAAATTTGACACGCATCCCTATGTTCACAATTGAAGAATTTGATGATTGGAAAATTCGTATGCGAGCTCATCTATCAAAGATTACATGATGAGATGTGGATAGTGATAGAGGATGGGCCACTGCAAATTTTAAAGGTGAACACAAAATTGTAAGGAGAGCTGCAAGGTGAAGGTGAAGAGGATGTCAAGCTTGCCCCGGACATCATGGTTGAAAACCAAGAGTCGAATGGACAAATGATGACAGAAAAAAGATATAACTTGGACAATGTGGCCAAGGACATTCTTTACAAAACCCTGGACAAAGCTATGTTCAACAAAGTCAAATCATGCAAAACGGCTAAAGAAATGGGGACAAGCTAACATTAATTTCTCAAGGCTCGAGCAAATCAAGGAAAATAAACTATCGGTTGTTGTACGTAAATTTGAGAATTTCAAAATGATCGCAGGAGAGACCTTGGATCAACTGGATGCTTGGTTCACGAAATTACCAATGAGCTATCCGCACTTGGACAAGAATATACACGAGAAGGAAATGTGTATGAAAATTCTAAGAAGTCTCCCAACCGAGTGGGATATGAAAGTCATGGCCATGAGACACTCCATGGACCTATCAAAGACATCCAACCATGAGCTATTCTCGGATCTCAAAGCCTACGAATTTGAGCCGAGAAGAAAAGACCAAGAGGAGACAGTTGTGCCCAAAACAAACACTCTAATTGTTAAGGATGGCAAGAGAGTTGAGGGCAAAGAAGTCATTGACCAAGAGGAAATAGCCCCGATGGTTAAAAGGTTTAACAAGTTCTTCAATAAGAACTACAAGAGAGGCAAGGGCGAATCCTCCGTAAGACACTCATCTCCCTCCAAGTCAAGGGAAGATAGGCCAACCAAGAGAACAGAGCATCAAAAAGTCAATATCAAAGGGTTGACAATCCAAGAATGGAAAGAGTCGATCAAAAGGTTGAAAATCTATCTTTGAACTATGCAGGCAAACAGTCACTATGCCATTGATTGCCCATATCCTGTAGTCAACAAATACAGAATGAAGAAGAAAGAGAGGTCTTCGAGAGAAAGAAGACAAGAAAAGAAAAAGGCAATGTTGGGCTGCGGGGGAGATCGCACGAGACAAATAAGTCAAGAGACACAAATGATTCAGAGAGTAGTGAAGCCGACTACTCAAGTGACTCAAGAAGAAGAAGCCTTGATTTGTTTGATGGCCAAGGAACAAGACCAACTCCGACCAAGAAGATGAGGTACACTCTAACTCATCACACTCAGTTCTAGTGATAGTGATCGTGACACACACACTTCATCACCCACTCGATCTTTATGATTCATTATGCAAAATGATGAAAGATTTTGAACACATTAAATCCTCACACACACTACTAAATGAGGAAAACAGCCTACTCAAGAGCCAAAACTCACAACCGACTAAGGAGCCGAGTACTCTAAGTCGAATAGCCGATGAGAATGAAAGTCTAAAGGCCGAAAATGCTAAGCTAAAAGCGAAAATAGCCGCTATAGAAAAGAGGGAAAATGACCTCAAAAATGTGATTGCCTCATTCACTAAGGTATCTAAATCATTGGATGATCTTATTATGAGTCAAAGAGAATGTGGAGACAAGATAGGCTTAGGATTTAATTCCTCTGTGCTATGTCAAGCTCCAAAAGTGATTTTGGAAAAAGGATCTTCAAGCAATGAAGTATCTCAAAATCCAAAACTCAAAATGGTGCACACACATTATTCCAAAGCACAATTACAAGCAAACTGGCCTTGGTTATAAAGGAAAAGGAAAACAGCCGATTGAGTGTGCTTAGAGGACAAATTTGAGAAGAAATCCAATCCACCGAGTTCCTCAAAAACTCCAAACAGAAATACTCAGAAAGAAGAAACAGAACTACCAAAACCTCGAAGTTCTATAAAAGAAACACATATGATGGGAATGGTAGAAAATACCCAAGCCAAACTGATTGGAATAATGTGAACTATCAAAGAAAGACCTATGGAATATAAGCCCAAATGGCAAAGGCCTAGAACTCAAAGAAAGGCCATTCCAAAGGTATAAGAGCTTTCATCAAGACACATATGCACCTAGGCACTACACTCGAGACATCACAACTACCCAAAGAAGGTAATTGCTAAAACACATACACAGGCATATAGACAAAAGAGACAGTTGTATGAACCCGTAACCCCAAGCAATTTGCCAAAATTAATTATGATTATGGGACTAATAGATGGCAACCTCTTAGAGTCAAATCATTTGGCTATAGGTTGGTTGGATCATCTAACAACACTAACCCCTCAGACCCGCATAAGTATGGGTACCTAAAACTTAATTTCCTTGATTGTAGGTTCAAGGAAATGTGAGTGCCAAGGAACCTGGTACATGGATAGTGACTGCTCCGGACACGACAGAAACAAGAAAAATCTGTCAAAAATTCAAGGAAGTCGAGGTGCAAAAGTCCTATTTGGAGGAAATGAAGCTCCAGGAGAAATAAGAGGCATTGGATCCATCAAGAAAAATGGATTAGAAATCACAGATGTTGCATATGTTGAAGGACTCAACTTCAACTTGTTAAGCATCACCAACTATGTGACAAGGGTTATAATGTTGGATTTAACATGGGTATATGCCAAATCAAGGATATCAATCAAATAAAGTTGTGTTGCAAGGATGCGATAAAAGAACATGTATGTCATGGATTGGTTAATCGCAACACCAAGCACTGTCTATTAGCAAAGAGCACAAATCAATCAAGTTGGTCACAAGAAGAAGTGAGTCACCCAATTTCAAAAGCGATTAACAAGCTTGCGAAAGCAATCTTGTGGAAGGACTTCCGGACTCGAGATACAAGAAGGAGAGTATATGTGACGCATGTCGAAGGGAAAACAAATCAAATCATCATTCAAAGAAAAGGCGTGTCCATCTTCAACAAGTATATTGCATCTGCTACATATGGATCTATTTGGTCCATTGAACCAAATAGCATAAGTGGAAAGAAATACACCTTGGTGGTAGTAGATGACTGCTCAAGATATACATGGATAATATTCATGTGTAAGAAGAAATAAACTCTACGTAAACTACCACAAATGATGAAGGGGATTCAAAATGAGAAAAGTCAAACCATTATCAAAATAAGATCTCGATGAGAGAACCGAGTTTGTCAATGGTATGATAACTCGATATTGTATAGAAAATGGTATTGGTCATGAATTGTCTGCAGCAAAGGACTCCACGGCAGAATGGAGATGCGAAAGAATGAATAGAACTCTAAAAGAAGCAAGCAAGGACCATGTTAGTCAAGCGGGGCTACCTAAAAGATTTTGGGTCAAGCAATAAACACAAAGATGATATACTCAAAATAGATGCATGATAAAAAGACAAATGACAAAGACTCCCTATGAGATTTGGACAAAGGTGAAAGCCAAGTGTTGCATATTTTAGAATATTTGGATGTAAATGCTTCATCCATAACAATGGCAAAGATAATCTAAAGGCTTTTGATGCTAAAGTGATGAAGGTATTTTCTTGGGATACTCAAAAAAGCAAAGCCTCAAGAGTACTCAACAAGAGGACTATGGTTACGAGAGGAATCCATTCATGTGGTGTTTGATGAGCCAAATGTAAATGGAGAAGACATTGAAGAGTCACCGATAAGTCAATCAATCAAACATGCGTAAGAGTCCCTATCTTTCAAGTCAAGCCGGGATTATAAACTCGGATGAAGATGAGATAGCCGAGTCTCAAAACAAAATTGAAAAATCTGCGGCCAAGTGATGAAGAGAGAGTCGATCAAAGCAACATAGCCGAAGACGATCAATCCAAACTTAACTTACTCCAACCTGATGTAAGATGGCTGAGAGACCATCCACCAGAACTAGTCATTGGAAATGTAAGAGAAGGTGTCAAAACAAGATCCAGAACTCAACAAGAAGCAATGTTTACTTGCTTCATCTCACAAATAGAGCCTAAAGATGTGTCACAAGCACTGGATGACACACATTGGATTCAAGCCATGCAAGAAGAGTTGAATCAGTTTTGAAAGAAATAAAGTGTGGGAACTGGTTCAAAGACCTACCCATCAAAATGTTATTGGCACTAAATGGGTATTCGAAACAAGATGAATGAGGAAGGTTCTATGGTAAGAAACAAAGCAAGATTGGTAGCCAAAGGATATTGCCAAGAAGAAGGAATAGATTTTGATGAAACTTTTGCTCATGTGGCAAGATTGGAAGCCATAAGGATGTTTCTTGCCTATGCAGCTCACAAGAACTTTATTGTATATCAAATGGATGTAAAGAGTGCATTACTTAATGGTTTATTGGAAGAAGAAGTATATGTTGAACAACCTCCTGGATTTGAGCAGAAGATTCTTGGAGATAAGGTATACAAACTCAAGAAAGCTCTATATGGATTGAAACAGCACCCGAGCATCATTTTTGTGGATCCACAAACAAAGAGTCATGTGTGATAAATTTTCAAACCTCATGCAAAGAAAATTTGAAATGAGCATGATGGAGAGCCGACATTCTTCCTTGGACTCCAAGTGAAACAATGAAGGATGGAACCTTCATAAGTCGGACAAAATACACCAGAGATTTAATGAAGAAATTTGGTATGGAAGAGAAGTCTTCCGAAAATACCAATAAATACATCACCAAAATGGATATGGATGCGATGGCAAGCTTGTAGATCAAACAAGATACTGAGCACTTATTGGATCATTGCTCTATCTCACAAAGAAGCGTGCCGGACATCACCTTTGTTGTAGGTGTATGTGCAAGATTTCAATCTGCTCCAAAAGAATGCCACATGACCGCAGCCAAGAGAATCTTGAGATATTTGAAAGGAAGCCAAGAAGTTGGCTTATGGTATCTAAAGGAAGGTGGATTCAAGCTAATTGGTTACTCGACTGACTATCTTTGGATGTAGAGTTGACAGAAGAGTACCTCGGCACATGTCAAATGCTTGGAAATAGGCGATTTCCTGGTTTAGCAAGAAGCAAAATTCAATAGCTACCTCCACAAATAAAGCGAATACATAGCTCAAAGGGCAACTATTGTGCCCAAGTCTTATGGATGAGACAAAGAAATGAGAGACTATGAAGTTGAATAAAAGAAAATTCCAATCATGTGTGATAACACAAGTGCAATTGCAATCACTCAAAATCCTGTGTTGCACTCAAGAACAAAGCATATCGATGTCGATATCACTTCATAAGAGATCATGTTGAAAAGAAGGACATCACCTTGAATATATTTCAACCGATAAACAGTTGGCCGACATATTCACAAAACCATTAAGTGAGTCAAGATTTGAAAAACTCAAGCATGAGTTAGGATTAATTGAGTGAGTTGACACTTAGAGACTCAAAGAAAAGAAATGAAACACGAAAAGGGAAAAGAGTCAACTCTCAAATCAAATAAGTAAATTAGCCATATCGGAAAGACATCTCAGACGAGTTAGCCGGTGAGTATTTACATGAGAGGAAAGAAGAGTTAAATCGCTAATGGGCAAGCCGAGTCATTTATGAGCAAAGTGACAAAACGCATGCTTTTACTAAGCGGGAATGTTTTCAAGAATGACGTCAAAGATAATTATGACGTGTACAGGCAAAAGCTGCACACCAAGCTTATGATTGGATATAAATGTTGCCGCATTAAATACGAGACATTAAATGCAAATCGGCGTGCAAGATCTAAGCCGTTGATTTTGATCACATTTCAAAAACCACCCGCACGTCCTTTCATGAACCATACTTAAACCATTTTCGTCCGTTTCTCTCACACTTTACCAAAAACTGTTCATCTCTCTCTCGAAAGCAAAAGCAAAACTTTCTCTCAAAACCCTTTCAATCCTCAGATCATTTTCTAAAGTTTCGTTCGGTAAAATATTGAGAAATGGCATCCACTCATGATTTTGTCAAGCTAGGAAAGCAAATCCACACCGGGTCTACTGTGGATTTCGATGGTATGGTGAAACAGGGGTCCGACGACACCCTAGTGAAGAAGATTGCTGAGAAATTGGAAACGTCTGGGCTGAAACCGTTTCTCGACGTTGGAGTTTCCGATGACCTATGTGGAAGAGGTCGCATGTTCTCGTGAACGCTGAGGTTCACGATGAGGGCATCAAGTCCTCTGTTCATGGAAAGGAGTTCATCATTACTGCCAAGGATTTGGCAGAACACTGCTTGTTACCGGTGGAAGGAATGTTGGAAATCAATGAAGCTGATGTTGATCTGACTGCTGCTTGGAAGGAAGTAGTCTACACAGCTAATAAGAGGCTACTGAAGGAGGACTACCACAAATTGCTGGACATCGTTGCCAAATGCATAGATATCAAATTTGGCAGCTTTGACCAGCTGTCCAAAGCAAAGTTGATCGTAATGGCTGCGATCATTGAAGAACAGAAAGTGAACTGGGCTGGGTTTGTCTCACACAGCAGACTCTGCGTAACATTGGGAACAAATCCTTCAAGGAGGATGGAACGATTGGAGGTTCCCTAGGATACGGCCTGGTGATTGGTCGGGCCGATTGAGATAAAAGGAGTCCCTCTTCGACATGGAAAGGCATTCCATGTAAACAAGAGGATGCTCGAGATCAAACCTCTGGCGCACAGAAAGAGAGCCTACGCTAAGAGAGGCGTCGATACGAGTGAGGGGGAATCACCACCCTCAAGATACAGCTTGTTTCCTCTCCTCCAAAGAAAAAGGTCTGCTCCTACAACTGCTAAGAAGACTCATGTTGCTCCCGCAAAGAAAGAAAAAGAAATATGCTCATGCCCTGCAGCCGAGTCACCCGCCCCCGCAGCCGTGTCTCCCCGCCCCGCAGCCGCAGATGGAGAATGAACCATTAATCCCTTCTCCAGTGATCAAGAAGAAGAGGATCGCCACAACAAGGAAGGCTACCTCTAAGACATCTGCGAAGGCATTCACCTTCAATGAACCGCAGGAAGTGGAGCCGGATATCCCTTTGGTAAAAACAAAGAGAAGAAGAAGACTTTCCAAGCTCTCCGAGCTTGAGAAGATAGCCGAGTCTCACTCACCGAAAAGATACTGAGACTACTTTGGAGAAGTAGAGTCTCCTAAGTGATTGACGAAACGCCAAGTCTCATTGAGCCGATCAGCCAGAGAGCAATCTCGAAGACCCACCAGAGATGTGTAATGAGGAACAAGGAATGGCCGAGACAACCGAATCACCTATTGACAGGGTTGTTTCTCCACCGTAATGAGGCTACAGAGGATGTTGAGCAAATGTCTCTACCCTTAATTACCGGAAACGAGGGCCAGCAAGCGAATGAAGAAGATGATGTAATCATGTACTCTCCATTATATCCAGACATCCAAAATCATCTCATGAGAGTGGAGAAAATGGAAGTCGAGCCTATCCAGAGTACGTTCAAAAAATCCGAGTTCATTGCTTTGAGAAGAAGAACTCTTCAGGTTTCTTGAGGTGGACACAGTCTTTGCAAGCCCTTGATGAGGATAATTGCATCAATATACTGCAGATTCGAAAAGAAAATGAACGGGCTAAAGCAAATGAGGATGCAGAGGCACGTGAGAAGGCCAAAGATATGCGCTCTCACCGGCACCACCGATCATACACACCCTCACTTTGATGTCCTATCGAAAAGTGATGAGGATCGAGACCATGTTGTCGCCACGAAGAGTTGCAAATGCAAAGCAAGCAATGCATGAGTCCGAATCCTACATGAGCAAAGAATGATGGAGGGACCAGGAGAGTCCTTCAAATCACAACCGAAATAGACCCAATGGAGAGTGGTGCAAAGATATTGCCACTTGTTGTCGCCGCCACCACTTCCCCACTCATTCGAGGAAGGTACTAAGGAACCGTGATGAACCGGGAGTGTGGGGACCCCAACAAGCCAACCCCTAATGAAGGTGTCTTACCACCGCCCCAATGGCTGAATACTCGGTAAGAACAGCCGGGTGTCTAGAGACGAGTGACCCCATTCCAAGTCACTCACCGGTATGCCACCGAGGGGAAAACTCCTCCACTTCAAAGAAGGTCGGAGGTCGGCTGCACTGACTCCACAATGAATCTAGGAGGCAAAGTGGAGAAGGATCAATCACATAATACACAGCAAGTTGTCATCGACGAGGCTCGATGGGCCAGACTGTCTCACCGAAGTGCAATCGCTCTCCGCAGCTAATGACGCTGCGATGTAGTCGAGGCACGGGAAGGAACCGCCCGGGAGATAACACTGGCGATAAAAGTGCAATCCATGGAGTTGAAACTCCAATGGATGCCACCTCGAAGACCCCAAGACAATGACAGACACTGTCGAAAGGGATGACCAAAGCCTCGCCGGCAGCTTGAGACTCGCAGGAGGTAATGAAGGCCAACGGGAGGTTGAGACTTCCCGGGGTAGAGAAACTGAAGCACAGAACATCCCTCCTGCTATCATTGATCCATCAGAAAAGGAGATAAGTGCTCTTCACGATTCCCAGGATAATCCTGATGTAACCTTTCTGGGATCGGATGAAGACAATGAAGCTGAGTCATCCCCTGTGACTGATCCCAAAGACTTAGCTGAGGATGTTCCAACCACGAGTAAGTCTGACCTCAAGACTACTCGCCAAACATTCACCTTTGATGTTGAGCCACCCATGGAAATCTCATCATCGTCCGATGACGCTTCTGATAAGGCCGAGGACTACCAACGATTTGGAAAACCAAATTGAGACCGACGGTTGTTGAGACAACAGAGGCTCGGCAAAGTCGGGTCGAATTAGAGTCCACCGCTCAAGCTCCCCAAGCCGCAGCAGTCCGACTCCACAAGGAACTTCACGAGCACCGCATATAATTGAACAAATTCTAGTTGCAAGTGATGATCCTTTCATAGAATCATTTCCTTCTCTCTCGGAGGTACTCGACCTCCCCAAGAATCGCACAAAGATTGCGAGCGCTTCCACCGACTCCGATCCTCGTCATTCCATCGTACACCATTGTTCCATCTAACTATGACTTTGACTTTGCTTGGCCGTCACCAAACCGAGGAAGCATCCGGTTCGGGAGGTGTTCAAAGCCCTATTTGCCGAGATTGAACGGATGGAGAGGCACCAGCCTCGCCGGACATGAGGCGACAACAGGGGACGCCAACCTCACCGATTTGAGAGGCATCATAGTCGATCCGGGAGTGGTGGCAACAACAAAGAAACAATGCGTGTGGAACAAGATCGATATTTCGAACATTGTTCAACATGTTGTTGGTCCGCAGCGAAATGAGAATGTTGATGCAAAGACAAAATTCCAAGAGCACATTGAAGAAATGCATGAATCTCATACTACGAGATAAAATTGCTGCGTGAACATAATAAAAACGAGCTCCTGCGTGTGGAAAGAGAATATGGATCGAAAATTCAGCCTCCTCATGGGCCGAGATGAAGCCGTAGCAATGAATCCAATGCCACTTGCTCGAGTTTCGTGCAGCTTACTCTGCAGCAGATTCGGCGAACTCAACTATCAGCAGACTCGACTTCTTGCTTGCTAGCTTGTTTCCGGGTTCCTCTCTCCTTGATGATGCCAAAAAGGGGAAGAGGAATACCTAAAGGCGCCAAGGGATCCGGGCGAGAAGGAAGGAAGCAAACATGAAGGGAAAGACAAATGAGACAAAGAATAAGAGAGAAGAAAGGGAAGTCTGGCTTGAGGGGGAAGGCTCGAAGGATGTGACCTTGATGATTGCAAAAACCCCAACAAGGTCTTGTCACAAACGATATTATCAAAAACTCCCAATGACTCGCCACTCCAACACTCTGTTGTACCAATGGTTGAAAAGAGAAAGACAATTGAAGCGAGGGGATGGAGGAAGTGGAATGAAGAATGAATACTCGAGTTATGGATATTCTCAAACAACATGGAGGCATTCCAATAGATAGAGACACCTATGCCATTTCGGATGCGGAATCGAGCCAAGATCTGTTGATGAATTTAAGACGCCGCATCCCGAAGGTTACTTCGCAAACATGTCCACGGCTCAAGTCCGGGATTCGTATCTTGGGAAAAAGGTCTCACATTATGTGAAGAAGGCGACAGACTGACAAAGAAACCACCGGCAATCTCTGCTGGTCACTCGCTAGTCACTCACCGGGAAAAAGAAGGCTCCAAGATAATACACGCCTGCAGGCGAGAGGAAGAAGCAAGTGGTGGAAGAGGTTTCGACCTAGAACTCGCCCAAAAACATTGAGTACATAGATCCGAGCAAGAAAGGAGGGATCTATTGGGCCGGATTTGACGAAGTAGCCAATCTGCAAGTGGCTAAGAACAATGTTGAGTATGTGAAGAGAATTGAAGAAGAAAATAAAAGACAAACTCAGCTATGGGAGGAAAGACAAGAAAGACTAAGAAGAGATGAAGTCTGCCGGAAGGCGTATGAGAAAAAGAAGGCAAATTAAGATGAGAAGAAAAGGAAAAGGTCACACCCTTGGGACCTACAAAGATGCTATACTCAAAATAGATGCATGATAAATAGACAAAATGACAAAGACTCCCTATGAGATTTGGACAGGAGAAAGCCAAATGTTGTATATTTTAGAATATTTAGATGCAAATGCTTCATCCATAACAATGGCAAAGATAATTTAAGGCTTTTGATGCTAAAGTCGATGAAGGTATCTTCTTGGGATACTCAAATGAAAGCAAAGCCTACAGAGTACTCAACAAGAGGACTATGGTTACGAAGAATCCATCCATGTGGTGTTCGATGAGCCCAATGTAAATGGAGAAGACATTGAAGAGTCACCGATAAGCTGAATCAACCAACCATGCGAAGAGTCCCTATGTTGAAGCTTAAGGAATTATAAACCCGTAAGAAGATGAGATAGCCGAGTCTCAAAAACAGCCGGAAAATTTGCAGCTAAGTGATGAAGAGAGAGCGATCAAAATAACACACCGCAAGACGATCAATCCAAACTAACTTACTCCAACCTGATGTAAGATGGCCGAGAGACCATCCACCGTAACTAGTCATTGGAGATGTAAGAGAAGGTGTCAAGACGAGATCCGAACTCAACAAGAAGCAATGTTCACATGCTTCGTCTCACAAATAGAACCAAAATATGTGTCTCAAGCATTGGATGACACACATTGGATTCAAGTTATGCAAGAAGAGTTGAATCGGTTTGAAAGAAATAAAGTGTGGGAATTGGTTCAAAGACCTACCCATCAAAATGTTATCGGCACTAAATGGGTGTTCAGAAACAAGATGAATGAGGAAGGTTATGTGGTAAGAAACAAAGCAAGATTGGTAGCCAAAGGATATTGCCAAGAAGAAGGGATAGATTTTGATGAAACATTTGCTCCTGTGGCAAGATTGGAAGCCATAAGGATGTTTCTTGCCTATGCACTCACAAGAACTTTATTGTATATCAAATGGATGTAAAGAGTGCATTTCTTAATGGTTTATTGGAAGAAGAAGTGTATGTTGAACAACCTCCGTGGATTTGAGCAGAAGACTCTTAGAGATAAAGTATACAAACTCAAGAAAGCTCTATATGGGTTGAAACAGGCACCCAGAGGATGGTATGATACATTGTCACAATTCTTGATCGAAACGGATTCACAAAAGGCAAAGTGGACATAACACTCTTCTAATTCAAGATAGGAAGAGTATATTGCTTGTTCAAATATATGTGGATGATATCATCTTTGGATCCACAAACAAAGAGTCAGTGTGATAAATTTTCAAATCTCATGCAAAGCAAATTCGAAATGAGCATGATGGGAGAGCCGACATTCTTCCTTGGACTTCAAGTGAAACAAAAAAGGAGGAACTTTCATAAGTCGAGAAAAATCAAGTGAAACAAAATGAAAAAGGATGGAACTTTCATAAGTCGGACAAAATACACCAGAGATTTAATGAAGAAATTCGGAATGGAAGAGAAGTCTTCTCGTGAAAATACCAATGAATACATCGGTCAAAATGGATATGAATGCGGATGGCAAGCCTCAGATCAAACAAGATACGAGCACTTATTGGATCATTACTCTATCTCACATCAAGCAGCCGGACATCACCTTTGTTGTAGGTGTATGTGCAAGATTTCAATCGCTCCAAAAGAAAGCCACATGATTGCAAAATGCCAAGAGAATTTTGAGATATTTGAAAGGAAGCCAAGAAGTTGGCTTATGGTATCCAAAAGAAGGTGGATTCAAGCTAATTGGTTATTCGACTCGACTATCTTGGTTGTAGAGTTGACAGAAGAGCACCTCGGGCACATGTCAAATGCATGGAAATAGGCTAATTTCCTGGTTTAGCAAGGAGCAGACCAATAGCCACCTCCACACCAAGCAGGATACATAGGCGGCAACAAGCAGTGCCCAAGCCTTATGGATGAGACAAAGAAATGAGAGACTATGAGGTTGAGGAAAAAGAAATTCCAATTATGTGTGATAACACAAGTGCAATTGCAATCACTCAAAATCCTGTGTTGCATTCAAGAACAAAGCACATTGATGTCGAGATATCACTTCATAAGAGATCATGTTGAAAAGAAGGACATCACCTTGAATATATTTCAACGATAAACATTTGGCTGACATTTTCACAAAACCATTATGTGAGTTAAGATTTGAAGAACTCAAGCATGAATTAGGGTTAATTGAGGTGAGTTGACACTCGTAAGACTCAAAGAAAAGAGATGAAAACATGAAAATAGGAAAAAGAGGTGAACTCGTGGTTCAAATTTAAGTGAATCACCAGATCGGAAAGTCACTATACCGAGTTAGGCGATAGCCGAGTCACAAGGAGAATAGCGAGAAGAAGGATTGAATCAGCCTAAGAAGTAAGTTGAGTCATTTATGAGCAAAGTGACAAAAACGCGATCGTTTTTACTAAGCGGGAATGTTTTTAAGAATGACGTCAAGATAATTATGACGTGTAAAAAAAAGTCGCACACCAAGCTTATGATTGGATATAAATGCTTTGCCGCATTAAATGCGAAACTTAAATGCTAATCGGCATGCAAGATCTAAGTCGTTGATCTTGATCAAATTTCAAAACCACCCGCACGCCCTTTCATAAACCATACTTAAACCATTTTCGTCCGTTTCTCACTCACTTTACCCAAAACTGTTCATCTCTCTCTCTCGAAAGCAAAAGCAAAAATTTTCTCTCAAAACCCTATCAATCCTCGCCCGCCAAGTTTCGTTCGGTAAAACATCTTGAAATGGCATCTACTCATGATTTTGTCAAGCTAGGAAAGTAAATCCATACCGGGTCTCTGTGGACTTGATAGTATGGTTAAACAAGGGTCCGACGACATCCTCGTGAAGAAAATTGTTGAGAAACTGGAAAAATCTGCATTAAGACCATTTTTGACGATGGAGTTCTCAATGACCTACGTAGAAGAGGTCGCACGATTCTATGTGAACGCCGAGGTTGACGATGAGGGCATCAAGTCCTCTGTTCATGGAAAGGAGTTCACCATTACCGCCAAGGATCCGCGAGAACACCGCTTGTTACCGGTGGAAGGAGTGTCGGAAATTTATGAAGTTGATGTCGACCTGGTTGTTGCTTGGAAGGAAGTAGACAAGTCCGACAGTCTTTGCGAAAGTAGTCTATACTGACTAATAAGAGGCTGGTCGAAGGAGGACTACCACAAATTGCGGACATCGTTGCCAAATGCGTAGACATCAAATTTGGGAGCTTTGACCATTGTCCAAAGCAAAGTTGATCGTGATGGTGCGATCATTGAAGAGAAGAAAGTGAACTGGTCGAGTTTGTATACAGCAGACTGCGAGAATGTTGGGAATAAATCCTTCAAGGAGGATGGTACATTTGGAGGTTCCCGGGATACGGCCTGGTGATTGGCGAATGATGGAAGTAAAGTAAGTCCCTCTTCGACATGGAAAGGCGTTCCATGTAAACAAGAGGATGTTTCGATCAAACCTCTCTCGGCGCACGAGAAGAGAGCCTACGCTAAGAGAGCCGATGCGAGTGAGGGGGAATCACCGACCACTCGATGATACAAATTGCCTCCCCTCCTCAAAAGAAGGTTGCTCCCGCACTGCCAAGAAGATCACGCCCTCGCAAAGAAAGAAAAAGAAATATGCTCCCGCCGCCCTGCAGTAAGTCACCGCTCCCCGCAGCCGTGTCTCCCGCCCCGCAGCCTCGGCGGAGAGAAGGAATCTCAAATACCTTCTCCAGCTTGTCAAGAAAAGGAGAACTGATAAACCACGACGGCCACTCCTCGAAAGAAGACGACGGCACCGGCCCCCACCGCCCAGACTCGGAAGAAACCTTATCCGAACCAAGTCCCTCCGTACAAACAAAGAGAAGAAGAAGGATCTTCAAGCGTTTGAGCTTGAGAAATCGGGCCGAGTCACCACTCACCAAAAAACAGACACGAGACTACTCGGAGAAGTAGAGTCTCCGAAATTATTGATGAAACAACCAAGTCATCAAGGCGATCAACAGAGGCAAACTGAAGACACAGTTGTAGTTCGAACAACTGAGACACAAGAAGTAGCTGAGAAAGCAAACTCGCCTGTTGACAGGGTTATATCCCCTCCTGCAACAGACGCAGCTGACGGTATGGAGCACCAAAGCTTGCTACCTTCTATCCCTGAGAACGAGGGACAGCAAGAAGAAGATGATAGAGATGATGATGATGTGATGATCCTATCCCCACCTTATCCAGACATCCAAAATCGTCTGCGAGAGTGGAGGAAGTAGAAGTTGAGTCGATCCAGGAACAGTTCCAAAGACCTGAGTTTATCGAAGAAGAAGAGGAACTGTTGAACTTTCTTGGAGTGACCACTGTGGTCCAAGCACTGGATGAAGAAAACTGCACAGATATCTTGCAGATCTTCAAGGACAAGGAGAAGGAGAGACAGGCAGAGGAAGCTGAGGCTCGTGAAAGGCCGCCTCTTTGTCCTTTTATCGAACCATCGAACATACACATCCTCATCTCGACATTTTCTCTGGGAGTGAAGATGATGATCTGGACCCTGCTGCTGCTACAGAAGAATTAGAGATGCAGCAAGCCATGCGGGAATCCAGAGCCCTACATGAGCAAAGGATGTTGGAAGGACCAGGGGAGTCTTCCACATCACAGCTGGAAGTTGATCCCATGGGAGTGGTGCAGCAGATTGCCACTACTGTTGCTGCCACCACTTCCCCAGCTCATTCGGAGGAAGGTGTTAAGGGAACTGGCGATGAAACTGGGATTGTGGGGACCCCAGTCGAGCCAACCCCTAATGAAGGTGTCTTACCACCTGCCCCAACGGCTGCATACTCAATGGGAACAGCCAGGAGTCTGGAGACGAGTGACCCCATTCCAAGTCACTCACCGGTGTGCCACCGAGGGGGAAACTCCCCACCGTAGCAAGGTCGGAGGATCTTTGCCGGTGACTCCACAATGAATCTCGGAGGCGAAGTGGAGAAGGAACAATCACAGAATACACAGCAAGTTGTCATCAACGAGGCTCAGATAGTTGAGACTGTCTCACTGAGGTGCCAATCGCTCTGCGAGGCAATGACGCCGCTAATGCGGTCGAGGCACGAAGGAACTCGCCCGGGAGTTAACACTGGCACGAAAGTGCAATCCATGGAGTTGAGACTCCGGTGGATGCCACCATAGAAGACCCCAAGACAGTGACATTTGAAGGAGATGTCCAAGCCTCGCCTACTTGAGTTGAGACCAGAGGTAATGAAGGCCAACGGGAGGTTGAGACTTCCCGGGTAAAGAGATCGAGGCACGTAACATCCTCCCCGCCATTATTGATCCATCGAAAAGGAGATAAGTGCTCTTCATGACTCCCAGGATAATCCTAATGTAATTTTTCCGGGATCTAAAGGTGAAGATGAAGCTGAGTCATCCCCTATTGCGGATCCAAAAGACTCAAATTTGAGGATGTTCCAACCACGAGTAAGTCGACCTCAAGACTACTCGCCAAACATTCAACTTTGATGATGAGCCACCCATGGCAATCTCGTCATTGTCCGATGATGCTTCCGATAAGGCCAAGGACCATCAACTCATTTGGAAAAAACAATGAGACCGACCGAAGTCATGTTGAGACAAATGAGGCTCAGCAAAGTCGGGGTCGACTTCCCAACACCACAACAAACAGTCCATCACGCAGCTCCCAAGCTGCAGCAGAGTTCGACTCCACAGGGGACTTCACGAGCACCATTTATCACCGAATGCATTCCGCTTGCCCGTGATAATCCTTTTGTAGAATCATTTCCTTTCTCTCTGGAGGTACCGACCTCTCTCAAGAATCAGCCAGAGATCGCGAGTGCTTCCACGACCGACCTCGTTATTCCATCGTACACCATTGTTCCAAAATGACTATGGCGACTTTGACGATGCTTGGCCGTCACCAAACAGAGGACACAAAATTGAAGTTCGGGAAGTTTTCAAAGCCTTATTTGCCGAGATTGAAAAGATGGAGAGGCACCAGCCTCACCGGACATGCGGCGGGATAACGAGACGCCAACCTTACTGCTGATTTGCGAGGCATAATAGTCGATCCGAGAGTGGTGGCAACAAAGAGCAGACAATGCGTGTGGAACAAGATCGATATTTCAGACATTGTTCAACAAGTTGCTAGTCCGGCGGGTCGAGAATGCCGATGCAAAGACGAAATTGCAAGAGCACATCGAACAAATGCATGAATCTCACACCATAGAGATAAAGCCGATGTGTGAACACAATAAGAACGAGCTCCTGCGTGGAAGAGAATATGGATCGAAATTTCGACTTCTCATGGCCGAGATGAAGTTGGTAGCGATTGAATCCAACACCACCCGCACCGAGTTCGTGGCCGCATACTCCGCATCGATTCGACGAACTCGGCTATCGCAGACTAGACTTCTTGCTTGCTAACTTGTTTCAGGGGTTCCCTCTCTTTGATGATGCCAAAAAGGGGAAGAGGAATACCTAAAGGCGCTGAAGGGATCCGGCGAGAAGGAAGGAAGCTGACTATGAAGGGAAAGACAAATGAGAAGTAATAAGAGAGAAGAAAGGGAAGTCTGTTGAGGGGGAAGGCTCGAAATATGTGACCTTGATGATTGCTAAAACCCTCAACAAGGTCTTGTCATAGCCGATATTATCAAAGAAACTCCCGATGACTCGCCACTCCAACACTGCACTCCATGGGCCGAAAAGAGAAAGACATTGAAGCGAGGGATGAAGGAAGTGGAAGGAAGGATGGATGCCCGAGTTATGGATATTCGAAACAACATGGAGGCATTCCAATAGACAGAGACACCTATGCTATTTCGATCTTTGGAACCGAGCCAAGATCTCGTTGATGAATTCAAGACACTCGCATCCAAGGGTACTTCACAAATATGTCCACGCTCAAGCCTGGGATTTGTCTTGGGAAAAAGGTCTCACACTATGTGAAGAAGGACAGCAAAGCAGACATCGCGCTCTCTCTCCTCGCCACTCTGCTAGTCACTCACCGGAAAAGAAGACCCCAAAGACAAAGACACGCCTGCAGGAAAAGGAAGAAGCAGAGTGGAGGAAGAGGTTTCGACACCTAGACCTCTCGCCAAAAATATTGAGTATATAGATCCAGCAAGAAAGGGGGGATCTATTGGGTGGATTTGAGGAAGTAGCCAACCCGCAAGTGGCTAAAAACAATCTTTGCCGAGTATGTGAAGAGAATTGAAGAGGAAAATAAAAGACAAACTCGGCTATGGGAGGAAAGATCGTAGTCCAAGCGGCTACGATAATCTGTAGGGGGTGAATAGATTATCTCCATCTTTTCGATTTTACCCTCTTTTTAAAACTGAATGCTCAAACAAAATAATAAAGGTGCGGAATGTAAACAACACACATCGATTTAAAGAGGTTCAACCCACCTGGGCCTAATCCTCTATCACCCCATATCCGGATGGATTTCAAAGAAAAAGAATTTTATTAATTACCAAAATTAATACAAATTCAACTTACAACACCTTGAAGAGCACCACACTCTTCTTCAACACCACCTTTGGAGATTACCAAAATCTCCCTTTGAAGATTACCACAATCTTCCTTCAACGGCACCTTGTGAAGATTACCACAATCTTCAACCTTGAAGAATACCAAATTCTTCAACACCTCAATAAGAAGATTACCACAATCTTCTTGCACCTATCACCTAGATCATCCAAGTGTGCTCTTACCACAAGAACACTCACAAGGATATCTTGTGTTTGAATGATAACCACAAATCAAGATTACAACTCAATAATGAATATTACAATTTGAGTGCAAGGTGTAATCAAGAAAAGCCTAGACCTCAAAGATGTGAAAGTGATAAGCTAGGCAAATTTACAACAAGAATAACAATGAAAGACCAAGTATTTGCTTGAAGTGTATCTTGTTGTGTTGTATCTCAATTGTTGTGTTGGTTGCTCCAAAACTTCCTCTATTTATAGGAGATGATTGATCAAGCATAGGCTCCTCTTGGAGATTGAAAATCTACAGAAAAATACAATTAAAAGCAAGAATATAGCTGTTAGAAATCAATCCCACAATTTAAGGAAATGTGTCTTGTCAAACGGTCATATTTTTGTCATTAATACACAAGGCGACGGTCGCACGTAAATAAGAGAAATAAGAACACTTTGAAAAAAATTCAACAGGCGACGGTCGACGAGGCTTCACCGATCGACCCCTCTCAACCGGTCCCCTAATCAAAAAACGAAGAGGTTTTGTTCTCGTTTCAAAATGAAACTTGTAGTGCCTGGGCCGACGCCCGCATGCGACCGTCGACCGCTTATTTTTCCTTCCGTCTCATTTTTTGCTTTCTAAAAACATCTTCAGTGCGGGTTGCCCTATAGTATGGCTTTCGACCACGAGACAAATGTTGTCCAATTTTTGTCGAAAATAAAACCCAAGAAATACTCCGAAAATTTAGTAAAAACATTTTAAACCAATCGAGAGTATTTAGACAACATTTAGAACCTCGTTATAGGAGTAAAAACTCATTGATAAAAATCATTAAAAGTGTTGTCCATTATTATCAAAAAATAAACTTGAGGAAATACTCCTAAAATATTAAAACCATTTTAAATCATTTAGGAGTATTTGGACAACCTTTAAAAACATTGTTTTGGTGATAAAATAAAATCATCAAAATTAAGATACAAACATGTATCAAACAATCTCCCCTTTTTGATGATTACAAACCAAAATAATTTTTACGCAAACTAAGAGAGCAATTTTAGAAATGATTTTCCGGTAAAAACATTCACCGTTTGGAAGCAACCAAAATTTCCAAAGATATTAAAGCAAACCAAGTAGGGAGTAAATATTTTTCAATAATAAGCACAAGCTCCCCTATCAACAAGCATATCAAAAATAATGTAAAAGCAATATTCCATAAGCTAAAAGCTTTAGCTTTTACAATTTGTTTAAGAGCTTATAAGCTCCCTGTCACAAAACATCATTAAACAATTATAAAAGTCCATCAAGCAACAATTGGACTAAGAACAAATCAAAACTTATGGCTTTTATGAGCCATAGCTTATAGCTTTTATGACAAGCTTTTATTAGATTCTTTGAGCTAATGAGCTAATATCTTGTTTCTCCCCCTTTGGAATCATCAAAAAGAATGTTAGAATGGTGGAAACACCATACAAAAATATCAAAGTGCGCCAAAGGGACGGTTTATTAACCGTTGAGCAATTTAAGTGTAATAATCCAAGAAAAATGGGTGAATTGAAATATAAGAGATCCATAAGCTCATTAATAAGCTAAAAACATGATTTCAAAAAGATTTTACAATATTTTGAAGCAAGAGAATCATGTAGAAGTTAAGAGTTTCATTGCGACATTTCAACAAACACCTTGTGTGCATTAAAAATAGAAGAGGTTGTATATAACCTTTGTAAATGGTTCAAGCCAAAAAATTTTATATCATCAATCAACCTCATTCCAAAGCTCAAAAAAGATCATATGCACCATATGCAACAATTTATTCATCAAATAATAAGCTCAAAGTAGATTCTCAAGGGTTCAACCCAATTGAGATAAGCTAAGAATGATCAAGGCATTACAAATGCCAAAAATTAGAGCATCCATCCACTAATAAGTCATGCTTTCAACAATACATGTATCAAATGTCCCAACATATCCAACTAAGCATAATGAACAAAGCAATAAGAGAAGCACTTTTACCATCAAGTACTTCATACCAATTATCAAACAATGCTTTAGAGTATTTTTACCATCAAATACTCCATCAAAGTCATGATCATTCACAAGTCATTATCAACTTGCAATTTTAACCCTTTAAGAAAAACAAGCAAATATCATTAGTACAAATGAGTTTTACAAAAGTTCATCAAAATACAAAGCAACATTAATGAAAATGCTAGAAAGTAAAGGGGTGGGACATCATTCCTCATCCGAGGAGAAGCAAGATCCGGAATAAAATCCTTGATGAATTTCTTCAATTTGCCGATAGACTTTTGCATTTTGGAGGTCTTTTGCTCCAAAGCCTCATATCTCGTCTCATGAAAATCCCTCATCTCATCAAATTCGGCTTGAGTATACCTCCCTAGGCGGTTGAGCACCGGTATTACCCTCCGGATTGCTCGCCCCCTCTTCCGCCAATCTTGCGGCCTCGGCGTCATCAAAGTAGTCATTAGGATCGGGGACTCTTGACCTCTTCCTCTAGCCATTTTGGTTGGTCGGATGTCCATATTCTTGCGCATCGTGACTATTTGGGAGATATTATCAATGTCGAAGTCATTTTGAAATACTTCCGAGTTACACTCCGACGAAGGAAGTCCCGATTGAATAAGAAGTTTACAAATCCAATTTCCCATAACTAACTTCTTATTACCTTGAGTGATGGACTCGATTAGACATTGAATAAGTATGGCACCAAAGTTAAGTGGTTCCTCCTAGCAATCTTATACGTCAAAAAGTAATCCATGTTGCTAGGCATCTTTCCCGACTTACCACAAATGCAATATGCGACAATGACCGACAAAATACGATGCTCAAGTGTCATTGCCAACAAAGAGTACTTTGGCCATACTCCCAAATACGTCTTCACCGCTTTCATTGATACCCCCAACATTTCATCATTCCAAATCCCACAAGAGAAATAATCCCAACCACCTTCTCTAACACGTAAAAAACCGCAAATATCATTGGGAGTCCATCTAAAATGTCGTCCCCTTATAAGTGAATTTACGGCTATAGGCTTCCTTTAAACATCATATTCGACCCACATATTGGCATAAAAGAGTTGGATAATATCATCATCATACAAAACATAGGCATGTTCCCATAAATACATCCAACCTTGCTCCTCAAAAATCCTCTAATCGTAGGATACTCATTTGTAAATGAACTAAAACGACACATTTTAGTCCGAGCAATAGACTTTCCTCCCATTCCCGAGTCCTCATAATACCATTCCGCATATTTATTGATGAAATTAAGAACATTGTGGGAATTAGGGGCTTGAGTAACAAAGGATTTTTACCTTTCGCCCAACGGCAATTTTGGAGCGAAATCGTTCGCGTGGCTCGGTAATTTGGGCCCGAGAGAGAATGGGATTTTGAACATCATCACCTTCTTGAGCCACGTTTCTTTGAGCGGCTCGAATATCCCTTTGTTCGGCTTCCTCTTGCCGATTTCTTGACGAACCCTCTCCGCCCCTTCTACGCTTGGAGATGGGATTTTGACCGGTGGAATTCTTTGGGGAAGCCATATATGTAAGATTCTTGTGAAAATAAGAAGATTAGCAACAAGAATCGTGAAAAATGATGAAGAATTGAAGATTTTGGAAGAAAGGGGGTGATATTCTCGCTGTTAAGGGTTTGAGAGAAATAGCTCGTCTGTTTTGAAATGAAGAACAAAGAGTTTTAAGTTGTAATTTTGTATCTTTGGGCGGCCGGTCGGTAGGTGCGACGGCCGAGGTGCGGGCGACCGTCGCCCCCCGCTTGACCGTCCCAAAGGCAATTTTTCTTCACAGAATTTTCCAAAATTCGATTTTCACCCCAAAAGTTTTAAAACTTTGCAAAAGATAATTTTGGACAAAGTCCAACAAATACGGGTTTCGGAAAACATAAATTTGAGAAAATCGAGACTTAGCGAGTAGTGCCCTTTTAAAGAAAATATTTGCAAAATCATTTAGGGGCACTTAAGGGGTTAAAGTGAAATATCTTGAAAGATATTTGCATAAGCATAATATCGAGTTTAAAGGAAAATACGAGTAGACATACCTCGATAGTTTAAGAAACTTGATGACGTAAAAGCCAAAGAGTATGAAATATGTATCCTACACAATTCTTAGACAACATTTGCATAGAAAATACAAGTGTAGGCAAGTAATAGGAGATATAAAAAAAAAAATGCTATAAGATTTCATAAGAGATAATAAGCCACATAAGTCTAATAAAATGCTCAAGAGTTTTAGAAAAACATGCAAGGTCTCTTTTAAAAATTTTGAAACTCATACATATATAAGAGACGTATATTAAAAATAAATACTTGAAGACTCATTTTGCAATTAAGACACAATTAAAAGCATGCATAATAACAAAATAAAATGCATATATAAATAGGGAGATACGGGTTACCAATTACGCCATTTCAATGGGTTGTGCCGTTCCCATTGTTGATGATATCTTCCCATTGAGAAGTCATTTTGTTGATGATGACTTCTTTGATTACTCCATTTCCAAGGTTTGTTACCTTCCGTTGTTGATGGTCTCTTCTTCTTTGAGAATCATCTTGTTGATGATGTCTTTGCTATTTCCAAGGATTATGTTCTTCCCATTTTTGATTATATGCTCTTCTTGGAAGTTGGCTTTGTTGAGAATAGTTTCTCCTTCTTTGATCAAATGACACGGTCATTTGATATCTTCTTAGCGGTATGAATTTTCTTGATCATTATTTTTCCGGTACCTAATAGGACATTATTTTGTGGTACCCTCATGTGTTTGGGTCCTTTGGGATTAGTCTTGAGACTTTTAGGTCTCCAACAATAATTAGAGCTATTTCTAGCTCGACAAAAATTAGCCGTATGACCCTTTTTACCGCAATAGAAACATGTAATAATTCTAGGAGCATAATGACCAACATGCTTAGTGACTTGATCCTTTTTCATATCATTAACAACATTAGGCTTATGATCAAGTCCTTTATCATAATTATGAATATCAACAATATTGGACATTTTATTGGTACTCAAGTTGGATTTAGATAAATCCTTTTTCATGCAATTAAAATCCTCAACGAGTACTTATTTTCTTTTTCAAGGTTTCTAACCTTGTCAAGTGTGATGGTGTGAGCACATGATAGTGATTCATAGGAAGTAAATAAACTATCCTTATTATTCTTCAAAATATTGAATTCCTTTTTCAAATTTTTGTATTTAACAAGTAAGCTTTGGAATTCATTTTGAAGCTCATCATAATCATTTTGCAAATCACTATAATCATTTTGAATGACAATATCATAGGAAGTAGAGGGTTTAAGACATACCTCATTTTCTTCATTTATGCCCATAAAACAATATTCAACTTCTTCATAGTTGGAAGTTGTAGGAGGCTTGTTCCTTAGGTTTGAGCTTGTATGACCTTGAGAAGTAGATGCTTTTGTTTGACTCCTATCATTTGCAAATACTCCATAGATGGCTTCTAATTTTGCCATACTTCATGTGCCGACTTTATTCCTACAATATGTTCATATACTAGATTAGTAAATGAACAATACAAAATATTTAATGCCTTACCGTTTAAGGAGATGATTTTCTTTTCTTCATCATTGAGCTTTTTGAAGCCTTTTGAGGTGTGTGGTGTAACTTTCATCGGAATGGATTCTCCGTTCATGACGGTGTTCCAAATGTCGAACCCGCAACCTTGTAAGTAGCATTCCATTCTTTCTTTCCAAAAATTAAAATTTTTGGAATCAAATAGTGGTGGCTTGGTGGTGGAGGTACCGGATAGATGAGCTTTGTTAAGTAGCGACGATCGTTTCTCTTCACTCGCGATGTGAAACGAGCTTGCCAAAGAGTTTGGCTCACGATACCACTTGTAAGTCCAAGCGGCTACGGTAATCTAGAGGGGGTGAATAGATTATCTCCATCTTTTCGATTTTACCCTCTTTTTAAACCGAATGCTCAAACAAAATAATAAAGGTGCGGAATGTAAACAACACACGTCGATTTAAAGAGGTTCAACCCACCTAGGGCCTAATCCTCTACCACCCCAAGATATCCGGGATGGATTTCAAAGAAAAAGAATTTTATTAATTACCAAAATTAATACAAATTCAACTTACAACACCTTGAAGAGCACCACACTCTTCTTCAACACCACCTTTGAGATTACCACAATCTCCTTTGAAGATTACCACAATCTTCCTTCAACGGCACCTTGTGAAGATTACCACAATCTTCAACCTTGAAGAATACCAAATTCTTCAACACCTCAATAAGAAGATTACCACAATCTTCTTGCACCTATCACCTAGATCATCCAAGTGTGCTCTTACCACAAGAACACTCACAAGGATATCTTGTGTTTGAATGATAACCACAAATCAAGATTACAACTCAATAATGAATATTACAATTTGAGTGCAAGGTGTAATCAAGAAAAGCCTAGACCTCAAAGATGTGAAAAAGTGATAAGCTAGGCAAATTTACAACAAGAATAACAATGAAAGACCAAGTATTTGCTTGAAGTGTATCTTGTTGTGTTGTATCTCAATTATTGTGTTGGTTGCTCCAAAACTTCCTCTATTTATAGGAGATGATTGATCAAGCATAGGCTCCTCTTGGGGATTTAAAATCTACAAAAAATACAATTAAAAGCAAGAATATAGCTGTTAGAAATCAATCCCACAATTTAAGGAAATGTGTCTCCATTGTCAAAACGGTCATATTTTTTTGTCATTAATACACAATCTGATGCACTGTCGCACGAAATAAGAGAAATAAGAACACTTTGAAAAAAATTCAACAGAGCGGCCCGGTCGACCCTGTCTCAACTGGTCCCCTAATCAAAAACGAAGAGGTTTTGTTACGTTTCAAAATGAAACTTGCAGTACGATCGGCCGATCACTGGCGACCGGCGACCGGACGGTCGACGCCTTGGCGACGGTCGACCGCTTATTTTTCCTTCCTGTCTCATTTTCTCGCTTCTAAAAACATCTTCAGTCACGGGTTGCCTATAGCCGCGGCCCGGTCGACCACGAGAAATGTTGTCCAATTTTTGTCGAAAATAAAACCCAAGAAATACTCCAAAATTTAGTAAAAACATTTTAAACCAATCGAGAGTATTTAGACAACATTTAGGAACTGTTATAGGAGTAAAAACTCATTGATAAAAAATTATTAAAAGTGTTGTCCATTATTATCAAAAATAAACTTGAGGAAATACTCCTAAAAATATTAAAACCATTTTAAATCATTTAGGAGTATTTGGACAACCTTTAAAAACATTGTTTTGGTGATAAAGTAAAATCATCAAAATTAAGATACAAACATGTATCAAACAAAGACAAGAAAGACCGAGAAGAGATGAAGGTCGCCCGGAAGGGCGTGAAAAGAAGAAAGCTACAAGATGAGAAAAAAGAGAAGAATGTCGAAGATGACAGGTGAAGAAGATGATGAAAGAAGGAGGTAGCGAAAGAGATGAAGTGTTGTTGTCCACCCCTTCGTGTATTTTACTATGTAAATACATTTTTATGTAAGTCTTCTGTACATTGAATAAAATTGTACAATTTCTATACTTGTGGAGATATAGAACAACATGGTTACTTTAAGGTCCATTTAAGCTCGATACATTTTCTTTTGATTCAAGCTCGATACACTTTGTAAACAAATATGTAAAAAACAAGAATGTTATGATCAATAAAAGATCGATTCTAATCATACATTCTGTGATTCTACATTTGCCTGTATGTATCTTTGTTGTTTAACTATTGATGTATGTTTTGAGTTTTGGCATCATCAAAAAGGGGGAAATTGTTGGGAAACTATTTTGTAGATTTTGATGAATGCCATGTAAAACTTAGAATAGGAAGTTGGCACCCGAGTTTTGTTGAAAATTGCATTGTAATAGATAGGGTGGGTCGAGCCGAGTTAAGTCGGCTATGCCTCGAACATGCAAGAAGACAATCGGAGACTAGAAGGAAGACTCCGTTGTGAGGCAAATGAGTATGGCAAAGAAGAGAAGATAGAACTCCATCAAGGTGCAAACAGATGCAAAATGAGTGAAGTATCGATCAAGTCAACCCAAGATAGCCAAGTCTCAAGATTGAAGTGACGAAGAAGAGTCATCCAATGATTGGAAGTGACTCGAAGTCACCTGGGAAGGCAAGGAAATACAAATGACCAAGTCGAGATAATCAAAGAAATCCGTTGCACAAAAATCAAGAGAATTACTTAAACAAGTAATACTTCCATACTACCTTTCTTAAAGTGCACAATCCCGAAGCGTGCAAAAGGAATAAACCAATGGGAAGCACTCGCACTGTGTCGAGATCTTTGAAAAGTCAAGGATCATGTATACGAGGAAATGTCAATTCCAAGAAGCGCAACAAGACAAGCCAACGACCACAAGTGACTTTCAAAACAAGCATATCTCTTCAACGGGCGATTCTTGAAAGACCACTATAAAAGGCCGAGGAGTTTATTTGAGAAAAGGTTACCTTGACCATCCGAGAATTGAATACAAGCAAGAAAGAAACATTTGTAATCCGAAATATTCTCAAGTTATTGAACGCTCAATCCTCAAGCCTACATTACGAAGGAAATCAATCCTACACTCACCGTGAAGGAAAGACGACTTCAATGTGTTGAAGAGAAAACATTTAAAGAATCAAGGGTCTACATTCCACGAAGGATTGTAGGAAGGTTCAAGGTCGAACCAGGACTTAAGTTATTTGGAGGGCTTCGTGATCAAATCCAATGAACTTGAGCAAGTGGGCTGTAGTAGCAAGGCGGTACGCCTGTGAAGAAGAAGCTTAGTCGTATGAGAAGCCACCGTGTGACCAAGGCATCTCCAGATCGAGTCCCAAAGGATCAAGTCACCGTGTGATTAAGACTTGTATCTGGATCGTTAACCACTCGTATATTGATCAATACTTAGTGGATTCCTCCATGAGTTGGAGAAGAGAGAGTAGAAGAATTACCCCATCTTGAACCTCTATAAAAACTTATTGTGTTATTTACATTTCAAAGACTTTAATTTACGCATATTACACTTATATCTCACGATAAATTTGCAATCCAATTGATAATCAACAAAGTGCTAAAACCAAGTATTGAAACAAACTTAAACCAAAATCAAGGGTGTTAAGTCTTTCATTTGAAAACATATCACGATCAAGTTAAGTCTTTAGTCAAAGCAGTTGAGTTATTCCATCAATATTTCGGTCGAGTATGTTGAGTTACTAACTCATTGATCAACTAACTTAGCTATCCATCAAGGACTTAGCTGTGTAGTATTAACTCGAATATTCAAAAGGACTAAATTTGAAAAGTTGGTAAGGTTTATTCAACCCCCTTCTAAACCTTACACTCACACCCCTTTGGACCTACAAATAAACTTCAATAAATACTCCAAAAATTAGTAAAAATATTTTCATTTAGGAGTATTTGGACAACATTTAGAAACATTATTTTGGTGTAAAAACACTTTAAAACAAAATCATCAAAATCGTGATAAAAACATTTATCTAACAGAGACTTCCGAGCGTAGAACAAGGAATGGAATCCTTCTACAGTCAGAGTCAAGTCCAATTGCTGCATGGCGCGCTGATAACCTCAGATACATGCATAGGCCTGAGGAATCAACTAACCTACACACGCTCTTACCGACCAAAGGATCGAGATAAGGAAAGCATCCGGAGGAAGTGTGAAGCCAACCGAGAAGTTTGTAGAGATATCTTTGTGAAGAAGCCCTCGGGTGGATGAGCGAGCACATTGGCGGGCAAAGGGGCTAGCATTGAAAAAATTGGAGGAATCTGAAGCTGCTCGCGCAGCCTACGAAGATAGATGGAAGTCACTCGACTGACCAACTCTCCTGGGACAACTGCTCGACAACTGGGAGGTGGCTTATGCTGGTACTTGGTGGCATGGACCTTTTCAGGACTATCACTTTCTCATTTCACCTCAGAAGAATCATCATTTGAGCCCGAATCCGCCAAGATCTACCTCATCATCACCCTCAAAATACAAGTCCGGAGCAAGGGGAGGAATATCAAACTCTATGAGAAAGCGTGGACATGGAATAACTGAACCATAAATAGATCTTCCAATAACACCTCGGCCTCCAAGTGGAATGGAAGAAGTACCGAAATCCGGGGCGTGGCTCAAAATATACGAAAACTCGAGGAAGATTGAGGAAAACGGGAAGAAAAATGGACCGAGGGTTCGGGAGTCACCCAGAGTGCACCCTTCTCCACCAAGGAGGGCGCTCGGCGCGTCCTTATGGCCGCCGGGAGGGCACTGGGGGGACGCCCTTGCCCACTCCAAGGAGGTGCCGAACGCCCTCTAGGGCTCTCATCTCCTTCTCTCATGCGATGCACTCCACAACTCTCGGCTCAAGTCTCACTCAAGTCTCACCTCAACTCTCACCTCCGGTCTCTCCTCACCCTCACCTCTCACTTGTAAGAATTTTACTAAGTCTTCTACAAAGCAAAAAAATTCAAAAGTTAGGAGGTAGAGAGAGAGAATTTACCTTCGGAAGATATGGTCACAAGGCTCCACTTCAATGTGTCGTTGTGCAAAGTGGTCAAAGATTCTCCAAAGACAAGACAACATATACTACAAACCAAGCATGATATTATCTACATCGGATTAGCTCACGCACCGCTTCATTCATCCGCAACACCGAGCCGGGGCTTATCTTTGGGGACAAAAATGGTATTTCATAAATTAATTAAATATAATTCATTTTATATTTTTTCTATTTAATATTAACTTCCCAATGGGCTCTTGATAATTGAACCCCCAAATGAGTCCGTATTGCCCAAGCAATCGTTTTTCACTACATGGATCGCCCATAGGCCAAATTCTCCTACACGACCCACGGGGCCCATCTCTCTAATATAAAAAGGTCCCTCATATTAATTGTAAGCAATTAACTTATAATTAAATATTCTCCTATGCATGTAGTATTCTTTTACTATCTTAATTTATCTCTCGTTCACCGTGGCTGACTTGAGCGTCGGAGAGGCCTCCCTAGGAGAACCACCGGGTCCTCTAACATTTGTGCGTGTGTAGATAAATACCCAAAAGAAGGAGCTAGAAGTTCCAGGAGCGAGAATACGAGAAGACTTCCCCACGGGAAAAGGACTAGCTCGAAGACTTCCCTCTCGGGAAGAGAATTTTGGTCAACTTAGTTGACTTGGGTTATCTGCTCTAAAGCGGCATCACAAAGGATACCAAAAAAACCTTTGTATTATAAAATATAATTCTACCTTTAAAGAATTAAAATAAATGGGAAAATGTCCAAAAAATAAGAAAAATCACAACCATTAAAAATAAAAAAAATGGATAGGATTATTCTATCCTGTCTCACTGGAGAAATGTGTTCTCATTTGAACCAATTCTATAGGTCCCAAGGGGTGTGATTAAGGTTTAGAGGGGGGGTTGAATAAACCTTACCAAATTTTCGATTTAGTCCTTTTAAAGAAATTACAGAGTTAACACAAACAACACTAAGTCCTTGAGGGACAACTAAGTTAGTTATTCAAACAGAGTTAGCCACTCAACAGACTGATAGAGATATTGATAGAATAACTCAGTTGTTTAACATGAAACTTAACTTGGTTGTGTTAGTTATCGTGAAAGACTTAACACCCTTTGATTTGTTTTAAACTTGTTTTAACACTTGATTTTAGCACTTGCTTATTAATCGTTTGGATAGCAAATAAGTTTATCGTGAGATATAAAGTAGATATGCGAGAAATGTAAATGTCTTTGAAAAAATAAATGACACAACCGATTTTTATAGAGGTTCAAAGATGGGGTAATTCTTCTAATCCTCTCTTCTCCAACTCCCGGAGGAATCCACTAAGTAAGAGATCGGTTTACAAACCGGTGATCGATCTAGAGACAATCTTGGTCACACAAATAAGCTCGTCCGACTCGGCTTCTTCACAGGGCAACCGCTTTGCTACTTCACTCACTTTCTCAAGATCTTGGATTTGATCACGAAGCCCTCCAATAACTTGATCTTGGTTCAACCTTGAACCTTTCTACAATCCTCCTTGGAAAGTAGACCCCTTTTGATTCTTCAAAAGTTTCCTCTTCAATCATTGGGAAATTTATTGTTTAGATTTTGATGAATGCCATGTAAAACTTAAACTAGAAAGTTGGCACCCCATTTTCCTTGTAATTCGTATTGTAATAGATATGGTCAATAAGCTTGAGTCAAGTCGACTATGCCTGGAAATACAAGAAGTCAACCAAAATCGAGTGAAGACTGGCGAGGAACAGTGAGTATAGGCAAGAAGAAGAATCAAGGACTCGATCAAGGAGTATCGGTACTGAAACATTGTATGAAGAGTCGATCAAGTCAACTCAAGAAGCCAAGTCTCAAGTTGAAGTGAAAGATGAGTCATCAATTGATCGAAGCTAACTCAAAGTCACCTGGGAATAAAATATCGTAGTCAAGTCTAAACAACTCGAACGAGATCCGTTGATAAAAGTCAAGAATGTTACTCGAAATAGTAACTGTTAAAGTTATTAGAGATAAAGTGTTAGTTCCAGTTGTGTGCAAAAGGAACAAACGAATGGGAAGATCGCACCAAGTGTCGAAACGCCGCAATGTTGCAAGACATTAAATACGAGGAATTGTCAACATCAAGGACTGCAACAAGATAAGCCAACGAACAAAAGTGACTTTTGAAAATCACTATCTCTTCAACGGGCGATTTTTGAAAGTTCACTATAAAAGGCCGAGGAATTTCTTTGAGAAAGGGTTACCCGAACCACGAACAAGCAAGATATATTCAAATCAGAACTCGCAAAATATTCTCAAGTTATTCAAGAAAAATCCTCAAGCCTAAATCTCAAAGGAAATCGATCCATCATAAAGTCGTGAAGGAAAGACAACTTCAACCTGTTGAAGAGAAAACTTTTGAAAAATCAAAAGGGGTCTACTTTCCAATGAGGATTATAGGAAGGTTCAAGTCGAACCAATCTCAAGTTATTGGAGGGCTTCGTGATCAAATCCAAGAAACTTGAGAAAGTAAGTTGAAGTAGCAAGGCGACCACCCCGTGAAGAAGGCTTTAGTCGGACGAGAAGCCACTGTGTGACCAAGGCATCTCCAGATGTGTCAAGGAGCAAGTCACCGCGTGATCAAGACTTATCTCTAAACCGATAACCACTTTGTACTCTGGTCATTACTTAGTGGATTCCTCCAGGAGTTGGAGAAGAAAGGAGTAGAAGAATTACCCCATCTTCGAACCTCAATAAAATTTACTTGTGTCATTTAAATTTCAAGATATTTACATTCATGCACACATATTTTATATCTCACGATAATTTTCTATCCAACTAATCAAATAACAAAGTGTTAAAATCAAGTGTTAAAACAAAGTTAAATCAAATTTAAGGGTGTTAAGTCTTCCATTAAAAACTCATCACAAACTAGTTAAGGTTTAGACTAAGCGGAGAGTTATTCTATCAACGGCTCTATCGAGTCCGTTGAGTGGCTAACTCGATGATTAACTAATTTAGTTGTCCTCAGGACATAGCCGCATAATTAACTCTGTAATATTTTAAAAGGACTAAAATCGAAAAGTTGGTAAGGTTTATTCAATCCCTCCTCTAAATCTTACTCACACCCCTTAGGACCTACAAGTGGTATCGGAGCGGTTGGTTCATTGAGCCTTCCGCACCAGTTATCGAACTTGATCTCCAATTTTTCAAAGAAATTTTTAACACTTACTCTTTCAAAAATCATCTCTTTTATTCAAAAAAGCTATTATCATGGAAGCAAATTTGACACGCATTCCCATGTTCACTATGGAGGAATTTGATGAATGGAAAATTTGTATTCGTGCTCATCTATCCGCTTTACATGATGAAATGTGGATATTGATAGAAGATGGGCCACTACAAATCTTGAAAGTGAACACAACAGACGGAGAAGCGGCCCGAAGGAGAAGAAGTTCTTCATTGAGGCAAGACCAAATTTCCCTAGTTGAAAAACCAAGAACTGAATGGACAAACGAGGATAGATAAAAGATACAACTTGGAAAATGTGGCCAAGGACATACTTTACAAAACCTTGGACAAAGCAATGTTCAACAAAGTCAAATCTTGCCAAACGCAAAACAAATCGGGATAAATTAACTTTAATTTGTGAAGGATCTCGAGCAAATTAAAGAAAACAAATTGTCTTTGCTATACGAGAATTTTGAAAATTTTAAAATGCTTGCGGTGAAACCTTGGATCACCGGATGCTAGATTCATTGAAATCACAAATGAGATATCAACACTTGGAAAGAATATACACGTATGAAATGTGTATGAAGATTAAAAGCCTCCCGATTGAATGGGAAATGAAGTTCATGGCCCCGAGACATTCAATGAACCTCACAACATCATCCAATCATGAGCTATTACGAGACCTCAAAGCCTACGAGTTTGAGCCGAGAAGAAAAGATCAAGAGGAGACAGTTGTACCCAAAACAACCGCACTTATAGTCAATGATGGGAAGAGAGCCGAGGTCAAGGCCATTGACCAGGAGGAAATTTCCCCGATGGTTAAAAGATTTAACAAGTTCTTTAACAAGAAATATAAAAGAAACAAGGGTGAAACCTCCCGAGACATTCACTCCCTCCAAGTCTAGGGAAGATAGGCCACCCAAGAGAGCCGAGCATTAAAGGTTGAATATCGAGAGCGATAACCCAAGAACGGAAAGAGTGATCAAAGAGCCGAGAACCCGTGTTGAAACCTGCAGACAACCAGGACACTTTGCTATTGATCGTCCGTATCCATTAGTCAATAAATACAAGATAATGGAGAAGAAAGAAGAGTCTTCAGAGAAAGAAAACAGAAAAGAAAAAGGCTATATTGGCTCACGAGACTCTGAGACAATAAAGTCGAAAGAAGCGGCAGACTCAGAGAGAGTAGTGAAGCCGACTACTCAAGTGATTCTCAAGAAGAAGCAATGATCCTGTCTAATGGCTAAAGAACAAGATCAACTCCGACCAAGAAGATGAGGTACACTCTAACACATCTCACTCGGATTCTAGTGATAGTGATTGTGACACACACACTTCATCACCAACTCGATCTTTATGATTCATTAGGCAAAATGATGAAAGACTTTGAGCACATTAAATCCTCACACACACTATTGAACGAGGAAAACAACCAGCTCAAAAGCCAAAACTCACAGCTGACTAAAGAGCTGAGTACTCTGAGTCACATAACTGATGAGAACAAAGAGCTGAAGGCTGAGAATGCTAAACTGACAGCAGAGATAGCTGCTATAGAAAAGAGGGAAAATGACCTCAAAAATGTGATTGCATCATTTACAAAGGCATCTAAATCATTGGATGACCTTATTATGAGCCAAAAAGAGTGTGGAGATAAGACAGGCATAGGATTCAATTCCTTTGTGCACAGTCAAACTCCCAGAGTGATTTTGGAAAAAGGATCTTCAAGTAATGAAGCATCTCAAAAATCCAAGACACCAAATGTTGCACCCACATTCACTCCAAAGCACAATCACAAACAAACTGGCCTTGGATATAAAGGAAAAGGAAAACAACCAGTTGAGTATGCTGAGAGGACAGATGAGAAGAAATCCAGCAGAGTTACTCAACAAACTCCAAATAGGAAGTATTCAAGAAAGAATAAACAGAGCTACCAAAAACTCGTGATAAGGGCTATAATGTTGGATTAAATATGGGAGTGTGCCAAATTAAAGATAATCAATCAAATGAAATAGTGTTGCAAGGATCCGCAAAAAAAGAACATGTATGTGGTAGATTGGTCTCTTTCCACACCAAGCACTTGTCTGTTAGCAAGGAGTGCAGTACCGAATCAAGTTGGTCATTGGTACAAGAAAGTGAGTCATCCGAATTTCAAGACAATCAACAAGCTTGCAAGGAGTCATCTTGTGGAAGGATTACCGACTCAATGTATAAGAAGGAAAGTGTTTGTGATGCATGCGGATGGAAAAGCGATCAAATCATCATTCAAAGAGAAGCCTAATCCTTCTTCGGCAAAGAATATTGCATACATTGCATATGGATTTATTTGGTCGATTGAACCAAACCAACATAAGTGGAAAGAAATACACTTTAGTGGTGGTGGATGATTATTGAAGATACACATGGACAATCTTTATGTGCAAAAAGAAGAAACCTTGCAAAGATTACCTCACCGATGAAGGCAATTCAAAATGAGAAGAGTCAAACTTTTATCAAGATAAGATCCGATAGAGGAACCGAGTTTGTTAATGGAATAATCACTTTGCATGCTATACTCAAAATAGATGCATGATTAATAGAAAGTCGACAAAGACTCCCTATGAAATGGACAGGAGAAAGCCAAATGTTGGGTACTTTAGAATATTTGGATGTAAATGCTTCATCCACAACAATGGAAAGGACAATCTAAAGGATTTTTATGCTAAAGTCGATGAAGGTATCGTTTTGGGATACTCAAATTTGAAAGTAAAGCCTATAAGTCTTTGAACAAGAGGACTATGGTCACGAAGAGTCCATTCATGTGGTTTTTGATGAACCTAATGTGAATGGAGAAGATATTGAAGAGTTACCTAATAAGTTGAATCGGCCAACCATGCGAAAGAGTCCCTACGTTGAAGTCAAGAAAGAGTTATCAACCAAGATGAAGATGAGATAGTTGAATCTCAAAGACAAAAAAAATCTGCAATTTGAATGATGATGAAAGAGTCGCTCAAGACAACACAATCTGAGATACATTTGAACCCGGTGATTTGCTTCAACCTCGATGTGAGATGGCCGAGACCATCCAGTGAGAACTAGTCATTGGAGATGTGAGAGATGGTATAAGAACCAGATCCAGAGCTCAACAAGAAGCAATGTTCACTTTTTTTTTATTTCCCAAATAGAGCCAAAAGATGTGTCCCAAGCATTGGATGACACACATTGATTCAAGCCATGCAAGAAGAGTCAATCGGTTTGAAAGAAACAAGGTGTGGGAATTGGTGCAAATACCAACCCATCAAAATGTTATTGGCACAAAATGGGTCTTCGAAACAAGATGAATGAGGAAGGTTACGTGGTGAGAAACAAAGCAAGATTGGTAGCCAAAGGGTATTGCCAAGAAGAGGGAAAAGATTTTGATGTAACATTTGCTTTGCAAGACTAGAAGCAATAAGAATGTTTCTTGCCTATGTTGCACACAAGAACTTCATTGTACATCAAATGGATGTGAAAAGGGTATTTTTAAATGGATTTGTTGGAAGAAGATGTCTATGTTGAGCAACCTCCGTGGCTTTGAGGAGAAGACCATTGGAGATAAGGGGTACAAGCTCAAGAAAGCTCTATATGGATTGAAACAAGCACCTAGAGCATAGTACGACACATTGTCTCAATTTCTAACCGACCATGGATTCACCAAAGGCAAAATAGACAAACACTCTTGTAATTCAAGATGGGGAGAGTATACTTTTTGTTCAAATATATGTGGATGATATCATTTTTGGATCCACAAACAAAGAGTCGTGTGATAAGTTCTCAAACCTCATGCAAGGCAAATTTGAAATGAGCATGTTGGGAGAGCTGACATTCTTCTTAGAACTTCAAGTTAAACAGCTGAAGGATGGAACCTTCATAAGTCAAACAAAGTACACCAGAGATTTAATGAAGAAATTTGGTATGGAAGAGAAGTCTTCTGTGAAAATACCAATGAATACATCACCAATATGGACATGGATGCGGATGGTAAAGTCAGTAGATCAAACAAGATACTGAGTACTTATTGGATCACCGCTGCTCTAACTAAAGAAGCCAGGCGACATCACCTTTGCAGTAGGTGTGTGTGCGAGATTTCAATCTGCACCAAAGGAGAGCCATATGACTGCAGCTAAGAGAATCCTAAGATATTTGAAGGGATGCCAAGAAGTTGGCTTATGGTATCCAAAGGAAGGTGGATTCAAGCTTATTGGTTACTGAAACTCAGACTATGCTGGATGTAGAGTTGACAGAAGAGTACTTTGGTACATGTCTAATGCTTGGAAATATATTGGTTTCCTGGTTTAGCAAGAAGCAAAACTCAATAGCCACATCCACAATCAAGCAGAGAGTACATAGGCATGGCAAACATTGTTGTGCCCAAGTCTATGGATGAGACAACGGTGAGAGATTATGAAATTGAAGAAAAAGATATTCCAATTATGTGTGATAACACAAGTGCTATTGCAATCACTCGAATCCTGTGTAGCATTCAAGAACAAATCACATTGATGTCGGTATCATTTTATAAGAGTTCATGTTGAAAAGAAAGACGTCACTTTGGAATATATCTCAACCGATAAACAGTTAGGCGACATATTCACCAAACCCTTATGTGAATGAAGATTTGAAGAGCTTAAGCATGAGGTAGGGTTAATTGAGTGAGTTGACACTCGAAGACTCAATGAGAAAAGATGGAACGTGAAAAAATGAAAATAGAACAAAGTGAATAAGTTGTATTGGAAAGTCACCAGATCGAGTTAGGCGACACCGAGTTGCTTAGTGAAAGGAGAGAAGAAGAGTTGAGTCATTTGTGGAGTAAGTTGAGTCATTTATGAGCTAAATGAAAAAAACATAGTCGTTTTTCTTGCGGAAATGTTTTTAAGGATGACGTCAACGTAATAATGACGGGTACAATCAAAAGTCGCATAAGCATATGATTGGATATAAATGTTGCCGCATTAAATGCGAACAATTAAATGCAGTGTGACGTGCTAAATCTGAGCCGTTGATCTCGATCAAAATTCAAAAACCGAAAACACGTCCTTTCATAACCCTTATATACTCTTCCTTTCATTTTTCTCTCTCTCACTTAAAACTGTTCATCTTCAAACATTCGAAAGCAAGTCTCTTTTCTCTCAAAAATCCTACAAGCTCTCAAGCAAGTTCATCAAGATTTAATTGGTAGAAACTTCTAAAAATGGCACCAAAGATTAATTTCGTCAAGTTATCGAAGCAAATCCACTCTGGTTCGACTGTGGATTTTGAAGGCATGGTTAAGAAGGGTTCGGATGCAACCCATGTGAAGAAGATCACGGTTATGTTGGAAAAATGTGGGCTTAAAGCCTTTTTGATGGTAGAATACTCGCACACCTACCGGAAGAGGTGGCGCGAGTTCTATGTGAATGCCGAGGTGCGGGGACGAAGGTATCAAGTCCTCCGTCCACCGCAAAGGACATCATGAACATCGCTAAGGCCCTTGCGAGCACTTTGTTTACTACCGTCCGGGTATCTTGGGAAATATGCAAAGGCGATGTGGACTTGGTTCTTTGCATGGAAAGAAGTAGCTAAACCCGAGTGTCTTCGCGAAGGTGGTCTACACAACCGACAAGAAGTTCTTTGAAGACGACTACCATGAGTGATGGATGTCGTCTCCAAATGTGTGGACATGAAGTTTGGTAGCTTTAACCCGCTATCAACGACTAAGTTGATCGTCATAGGCGCGATCATGCAAGTAAAGAAAGTTAATCGGGATGAGTTCGGTATGCAGAGACTCGCGCGAACGTTGTGAATAAATCATTCAAGGAAGATGGATCCTTTGGAGGATCACTTGGTCATGGGCCTAGATATTGGGCATTTAATGGAAGTGAAAGACATTCCCCTTCAACATGGAAAGCCCTTCCATGTAAACAAGAGGATGTTCGGGCTAACCTTTCGGGAGCCCAAAAGAGAGCCCATGCGAAGAGGGCGGAGACACAAGTGAGGGGGAATCACCGACCCGAAAAATAGTTGTTGCCTCCCCTCCCAAGAACAAAGCGCCCTTGTAGCTGAAGAAGAAAGCTACCCCTGCAAAAAGAAGAAGGGCACTTTGCCCAAAGAAGTGAGTCACCGCCCCAGCGGCCATGTCTCCTCAGCCCACGCAGCGAAAGCGGAGAAGAAAGCCCAAATACCTTCTCCGGCCATCGAGAAAGAAGAGGATTGCCAAGCCAAGAAAAGCATCTCCTTAATCCAAGAAAGATGCTCCGCCCCCACCGCCCAAGAACCTCAAGAAGAGGCCGAACTTAAATTTCTCTCGGTGAGGACAAAGAGAAGAAAGAGAATCTTCAAGCTTTGAGCTTCAAAAGACAAATTTGAATCGCAACTCACCGAAAAAAAGGTTCCGAGACCGCTGGCAGTGCGAAGAAGTGCGGTCTCGGGAAGTTGTTAATGAAATAGCCAAGTCATGTTGAGGTGATCGGCAGAGGCAATTAGAAGACCCGGTGTGGACAAAACGATTGAGGAGGAAGCATCGGTGGAGACAGAGAATCCCCTGCCGAAATAGTTGTGTCTCCACCCGCCCCAGGTGCTACTGAAGGTGAAGAGCAGTAGAGTATGCTACCTTTCATTCCCGAAAAGGAAGGACAAGAATAAGATGACGATGATGATATCATCATGTATTCTCCAATATACCCAGACATCCAGCGCCGTCTACGCGAATGGAGGGCGTGGAAACTAAGTCACTCAAGGGTGCAATTTGAACGCCCTGAGTTCATCGAAAAAGAGGAGGAATTGTTCGAATTCCTTGGCATCACCAAGGTGATTCAGCCCTTGATGAAGAAAATTGCTTGAATATCTTACAAATCTTCAAGGAGAATGAACAAGCCAAAGCGTTGAAGAAGCAGAAGCTCGTGAGAAGGCGAATATATGCCCACTCACTGGAACTCTGGAGCACACTCATCCTCACATCGATGCACTCTCGGAAAGTGATGAAGACATGGATTCCATTGCTGCGAAGGAGAAGTTCGAGATGCGACAAGCCAAGCCATGCGGAATCTAGATAATGCATGAGCAAATTGATGGAAGGACCAGGAGAGTCTTCAAAATATCTCCTAGAGATAGACCCTTTGGGAGTAGTGCAAAGACATTGCCAGATTATAGTAAACTCGCATCCCCAATTCACTCCAAAAATGGGGTCTAAGGGATTTGGCAATGAGACGGGAATTTGGGCACCCAAGTTGAGCTAACCCCTATTGAAGGTGTTTTACCACCGCCCTTTGACTAAGCACTCAATGGAAGCAAATGAGTTTGGAGCAGAGTGACCTCTACTGCAGATTTGAGATGCCATAGGTTGTCCCAAATTCTCAACGAGTTGCTCTTGACTCACGCCGCCACCGCTTCATTTCGGCCATGAGAAGGTGAATTTCGCATTCATGGTCTCCTTAAGACGCAGAACTTCTTTTCATTGGAATTCACGCAGGTAGCTCCATTTCTATTGTGTGAGAGGCATGTACCTCTCAATATACGCCGCATTCTCTCGCTTCATATCGGCATTGTCGGCCTCCAAACAAGCATCTTATTGTATAATGCCTTGAAATAGCTAATTTGCTCGTATCGCATTGCACTCTCTTTGTTGAGACCACTCCCCGATCCTTACCACTATCCCTCTCAAATCTGTGTGAGGGTGGCATCTCTATTGTCCGGCGTAAGTCTAGTGAGGATTGGTGCGGCTCGATCTTCTCAATCTCTTCACAGATCTTCTTGAAGACTTCGCGAATCTCGGTTGTCACACCCGATTCACCGCCACCATTCTCGCATCAAAATCAAAGTTTGGCACAATAGAATCGGTAGGGATTATGGGATCTTCTCGTACATTAAATTGTTCTTTGCTCTTTAGCGGTCTCTCCTCTAGCTCGGCAATTCGATAGAGAAGGGAAATACTTTCTCAAAAGCATTATCTCGCGCACATTGTTTGTGTGGTCTCAGGCTGTGATGTTCCCCGGTGGAGTCGGTGATCGATGGTACAACAGTGGGAGCCTTGTGAGATGACTCGGTTTCTGCGCTGGGCTTTTGAAATGGGTTGGCCAATTGATGAGCCTCGCCTATCTTAATAGCTTCATCGGCCTCATTAGGTTTTTCTAAATGAAGTATTGGATCCTCTCACGCAACATCGGCGTCATCGATGATGATGAAACCTCGGGGCTTGGTTCATCATCAAAGTTGAATGTTTGACGAGCAGCTTTTTGTAACTCGACCGACTCATCTCTGCCGGAGAACATCCTTAGTCGGGTCCTTTTGATGTGCAACGGTGTGGACTCGACTTCATCTTCGAACTTAAATGATATGTCGGGATTCTCCTGGGAGTCATGAAGTGCACTAATCTTCTTCTTAGATTCAAAGACTTGTGAATGCAGGAGGAATGTTCTCGAATCTCTTGAGCTTTACCCAAGGAGGTCTCAACTTCCCTTGGGCCTTCAACACCTCCGATAGTCTCAATGCAATGAGGCCTTCAACATTTCCTTCGACGATCAGCGGTGTCTTAGGGTTTTCAAAGATTGGCATCCATAGGAGTCTCAACCCTTGGATTAAAGCTTGCACCGCCTTGCCAGTGTTAACTCCCTGGGCATTTCCAACTTGTGCCTTGACGCAACAATAGTGTCATCGCTTTCAAAGCGGTTGACACTTGGTGGGGACAGACTCAACCGTCCGAGCCGTCAATGTCAATCTATTGTGGTTCTTTCTCGCTTTCCACTTCGCCACATTTCTTCAATATAGAGTCATCTACAGATCCTCCGACCTGCTGCGCAGTGGGGTGAGTTTCCCACCGCACACCATCTCGAGTGATTGATGATGGGGTTACTCTTCTCCGGACTCATGCTTCCTTGAGTGCTCACCGCAAGCGGTGGTAAAACACCTTGAGGGGTTGGCTCAACTTGGGTGCCCAAATTCCCGGTCTCATTGCCAATTCCCTTGGACCCATCTTCCAAAAGTACCAGGGGCGTAGGCGTAGTGATGGTTGTGGCAATTTCTTGCACTACTCCCAATGGGTCAATTTGCGGGAGAGATTGTGAGGACTCTCCTGTCCTTCAAACATTTGCCGCACATGCATCTTCCTGGATTCCCTTAGAGCTTGCTGCATGTCCGACTTCTCCGCCGCAAAGATCGGGATCCATATCTTCATCACTCTCTGATAACACATCCACATGAGGGTGAGTGTGTAGAGTTCCAGTAAGCGGGCATATTTTGGCTTTCTCGAGAGCTTGTACTCGGCTGCTTTAGCTTGTTCCTTCTCTTTGATGATGTGCAGAATGTTCAGGCAGTTATATTCATTAAGGGCCTGAAGCACAGTGGTGACCCCGAGAAATTGCAACAACTCCTCTTCTTCTTCAATAAACTCATGTTGTGCAAACTGCGCCCTTGCGTGATCCAGTTTCCACGCTCTCCATGCCTTAAGATGGCGCTGAATGTCTGGGTATAATGGAGAGTACATGATCACATCATCATCATCATCTTCTTCTTATCCTTCCTTTTCGAGGATTGAAGGCAAGATGCTCTGCTGCTCTTCACCTTCAACAAATACCGTCAGTAGCATGTGGAGACATAACGTTTTCAACGGGAAGTTCCATTGTCTTAGTTGTTGTATTGTCCTCACCGTCCTCTCCATAGCCGGGTCTTCTGTAGTTCTCTCTGATCACCCTCGAGAATCGGCGCTTTCATCTATTACTTCAAAAGATCGCACTTCTTGAGTTTCAGGCCTCTCAGTGTTTTCTCCAAATGAGTGGCGGTTCATTATCTGTTCATGCTCTCAAAGCTTGAAGATTCTTTTCCTTTTGGTTCGAACCGAGGAATTTCGGTTCTTCTTTTTTTCTTGTTCTTTCGCGGTGGGGTTGGGGCATCTTTCTTGGATGGAACGCCTTCCCGGCATGGCGATCCTTTTCTTGTGTATGGTCGGAGAAGGGATTTGGGCTTCCTTCTTAGCCTCTACCGCAGGGGCGGGAGACACGGCTACACAGCGGTGACTCGGTTGCGGGGCGGAGTGCATCTTTTTCTTTTCCGCAGGGCGGCCTTTTCTTCTTTACAAAATGCAGGGGCGCTTTCTTCTTCTTTGGAGGAGGGGTAGCATTGTGTCCTCGAGTTCACCGATTCCCCCTCACTGGTGTCCATCCTTTTCGCATGAGCTCTCCTCCTGGGCTCCCGAGAGATTAGCCCGAACATCGTTTTGTTGACATTGAAAGGTTTTCCATGTCGAAGGGGAATACCCTTCACTTCCAATAGGTGGCCATAACCAAGATATCCTCCAAAGGATCCGTCTTCCTTGTACGATTTATTTACAACATTCTGGCAGAGTCTGCTGTACACGAACTCAGCCCAGTTGACTTTCTTGACCTGCATGATCACAACCATGACGATAAGCTTAGTCTTTGACAGCTGGTTGAAGCTGCCAAACTTCATGTCTACACACTTAGAGACGACATCCATCAACTTGTGATAGTCGTCCTTGACTAATTTTTCTCGATTGTGTAGACCACCTTAGCAGCACACTCTGGTTTGGCCACCTCTTTCCATGCAGCAGCCAAGTCAACATTAGCTTTGTTTATCTTATTCATGCCCTCAGACGGCAACAAACAGTGCTCCGCAAGGTCCTTAGCATTTATCATTATGTCCTTGCGGTGGAAGGAAGACTTGATCCCTTCGTCCTGCACTTCCGCATTGACGTAGAACTGTGCTACCTCCTCGAGATAGGTATGAGAGTATTCCAAAGTCAGGAAAGCCTTAAGACCTGACTTTTCCAACATTTCAGCAATCTTCTTCACTAGGGTTTCATCCAAACCCTGCTTTACCATGCCTTCGAAATCCACTGACGATCTTTAGTGGATTTGCTTCGATAGCTTGACAAAATCAAACTTAGGTGCCATGTTTAGAGATTTTACCAATTTAAAACTTGAAGAACTGGTTTGAGGACACTTAGGGTTTTCGAGAGAGAAAATGGCTTGCTTTTTTTTGCTTGAAGATGAACAGTTTCCGAGTGAGAGAGAAAACTGGAAAAATGAATATATAAGGGTTATGAAAGGACATGTCTTTGATTTTTGAAATTTTGATCAAGATCAACGGCTTAGATCTAGCACGTCAAACCGCATTTAATTTCTCGCATTTAATGCGGTAGCATTTATATCCAATCATATGCTTTCTGTGCAGCTTTTGGCTGTACCCGTCATTATTACGCTAACGTCATCCTTAAAAATATTCCCGCTCATTTAAAACGACTGCGTTTTTGTCACTTAGCTCATAAATGACTCAAACTTATCTCAAAAATGACTTAACTCTTCTTCTCTCTTTTCATTAAGTGACTCACCGTCCTAACTTAACAATCGTCTGTGACTTTCCGATATGGTCGTTTCACTTGGTGATGTGAAAAACTTGTTCATTTTTCATCTTTTCATCTTCCATTTCTTCGATTGAGTCTTCTAAACATTAATTCAGCTCAATTAACCCTAGTTCATGCTTAAGCTCTTCAAATCTTGATTCACATAAGGGATTGGTGAATGTGTCACCTAATCGCTTATCGGTTGAGATATATTCCAAAGTGATGTCTTTCTTTTCAACATGATCTCTTATAAAGTGATATCTCGATATCAATGTGCTTTTTCTTGAATGCAACACAGATTACGAGTGATTGTGATAGCACTTGCATTATCACAAATGATTGGAATCTCTTTTTCTTCAATTTCATAATCTCTCACCTTTGTCTCATCCATAATACTTGGGCACAATAGCGCCCATGATTATGTATTCCCTTGTTGTGGATGTGGCTATTGAGTTTTGCTTGCTAAACCAGGAAACTAACCTTTGTTTCCAAGCATTTGACATGTACCTAAAGTACTCTTCCTGTCAACTCTACATCCATCATAGTCCGAGTCCGAGTAACCAATAAGCTTGAATCCACCTTCCTTTGGATACCATAAGCCAACTTCCGGCATCCCTTCAAATATCTTAGGATTCTCTTAGGCTGCGATCATGTGGCTCTCCTTTGGTGCGATTGAAATCTTGCACATACACCTACTCGTGATCCGTCTCATTGGTTGTTAAGTAGAGCACCGATCCAATTAGTGCTCTATATCTTGTTTGATCTACTGATCTTACCATCCGCATCTATGTCCATCTTGACCGGTGTGTTCATTGGTATTTTCACATAAGACTTCTCTTCCATACCAAATTTCTTCATTAAATCTCGGTGTACTTTGTTTGACTTATGAAATTTCCATCCTTCAATTGCTTAACTTGAAGTCCTCGGAAGAAAGTCGGCTCTCCCATCATGCTAATTTCAAATTTGCCTTGCATGAGGTTTGAGAACTTATCACACAAAATCTTTGTTCGTGGATCCAAAAATGATATTATCCACATATATTTGAACAGCGGATACTCTATCCATCTTGAATTATGAAGAGTGTTCTGTCCACTTTGCCTTTAGTGAATCCATTATCGGTTAGAAATTTAGATAATGTATCATACCATGCCCTTGGTGCCTGTTTCAATCCATATAATGTTTTCTTGAGATTATACACCTTATCACCAACGGTCTTACTCGCTCAAAGCCTAGAGGTTGTTCAACATAGACTTCTTCCTCTAACTAAATCCATTTAAGAATGCACTTTTCACATCCATTTGATATACAAAGTGAAGTTCTTGTGTGCATCATAGGCAAGAAACATCCTTATTGCTTCTAATCTTGCAACAGAGCAAAAGTTTCATCAAAATCTATTCCCTCTTCTTGCAATACCCTTTGGCTACACATCTTGCTTTGTTTCTTACCACGATCCTTCCTCATTCATTTTGTTTAAAAACCCATTTTGTGCCAATAACATTCTCGATGGGTTGGTCTCTGCACCAATTCCCATACTTTGTTCCTTTCAAACCGATTGACTCTTCTTGCATGGCTTGAATCCAATGTGTGTCATCCTATGCTTGAGACACATCTTTTGACTCTATTTGGGAAATAAAACAAGTGAAGCTTGCAGACAAATTGAACAGGTCAAGCGCACTCAATATTTGGAATCACCGGACGTTTGGTAATGTTTTTCATCGGGTTAGACCGGGCCGATGAGGCGATTTGATGGCTCGGGCTGTATATGATAGTGATCCATCTCCGACTCATCGGGCCGAGCTACATCGTTGTGTGGTTGAGTACGAGCTACGTTTGAAAATGGAGGAGGATTTTTGGCGCCTTAAAGTCTGCGATTAAGTGGGCGATCGAGGGGAGCGCAACACTAAGTTTTTCCATAGATTTGTTAAGCGAAGCGGTGTCGTGCTAGGATTCACTCGATTGACGATGATAGAGTGGTGATCACACAGATTCTCGAGATTCTAAGAAGTCGATTGATTCTTTTTCGATCTTTATTGACTTGACTTGGAGTATCGACTCCCCACGTAGATGAGTTCTTTCTCCGCTTCCCGATTCTGTTGATCTTGATGGACTTTGTGTTATGCCGACGGCTCGGAGGTTCGCGATACGGTGTTCGGGATTGATCCGTCTAGCATTTCGGGGCCTGATGGATTCTCATCTTTGTTCTTTCAAAGACTTTGTTGGGATTTAAATCGGATCGGATGTTGAGGATGTGGTGGTTGACTTTTTCTCGGGTAATCTCATGCCGCGTTCACGGCTACATCTATAATACTCATTCCGAAGGTTCCTCACCCTCGAAGTGGATGAGTTTGGGCGATTAGCCAGCGTGGCGAATAAGATTATCTCTAAGATTATGAATGTGCGGTTGGTCTCGATCTGCCTTTGATTGTGTCGCCGAATCGAGTGGTTTCACACCCTTGGTCGTGTCATCTCGGATAACATATTACTCGCGCAGGAGCTTATCCATGATATCGGACTAGCCACGAAGATTCCTAATGTGGTGATGAAGTTGGATATGGCTAAAGCTTATGATAGGGTGCGATGGGATTTCTTGTATACAACTATGATTCACATAGGCTTCCCGTTCGGTGGATTGATATGGTTGGCGATTGTATTGAGCATTGCGGCTTCTTCTTCTAGTTAATGGTATCCCTTCGGATATTTTCCTTCGACTCGGGATGCGGTAGGGGATCCTCTATCTCCTGCCTTGTTTGTTCGCGGCGGAGTATTTATCCGGGGATTGGATTCCATTATTAGGCGACACCGGATATGATTTATCGGACGCGACGGGGTTTTCCTGACTCATTTGGCCTATGTTGATGATGTTGTTATCTTCACTAGAGCGTCGACAATGGCCTCGTCACGTTGAGGCACTTTCTCGAGCACTATTCTCGCTCTTACGGCCAGCTAGTCGGTGTCGGAAGAGTAGATTGTTTCGGCCCCACGTTACATTGGCGGGGAGCACATGGTTCATGAGTGACGAGGCTTAGTTCGCGATGACTTGCCGATGACTTATTTGGGTGTCCCTTTGTTCAAGGCGAATGACGAAAGAGCTTTTCCTCCCGGTGATTCGAGGATGTTGGATAGAGTTCTTGGGTGGTCGATCGACATCTCTCCTTTGGTGGTAGGCTCGCTCTTATTCGAGCACGCTAATGGCCACCCCGTTGCATATTCTTGGTCATGCAGCGCCAAAGACAGATTATCAAAGATTGGAAGCGAGATCATGGCTAGATTCTTCTCGGGGATCCTATGCGGGACGAGAAGAAGACTCATTGGATCGATTGGGATATTATCTGCCATCCTATTTACGGGTGGGTGGGTGGGTTGCGCCGACTTTCGGATATTGCTAACGCCTTGATTACAAGTTGTGGTAGAGGTTACGCGAGGGCCATTCGTTGTGGGCTCAATTCTTGATCAGCAAATCTTTACAATGGGCTTTGGTCTCCTGTAGAGCATATGTAACACATAATCATAGTCATCGGTGGAGGCGCTTGAGGAGGATCGGTATTCGAGCCCGGGAGCGGATTTTCTGGTCTATTAGCGATGTGGTAGTCGTGTCGGTTTAAGGATGATACTTGGTTTGGGCATCGGCCGCTTGCGATCATTGTTTGGATCGGTCGTTGGGTCATATGACGGTTGAGTGGTTCATTCACGATGGTATGTGGGATAGAGATAGATTGTATCGGTCTTGGTCTCCAGGATGTGGGCTTCAGAGTCTCATTGAGGATATATATGGGGTTCCGATTCTGCTGGTCCGAGGATATCATGCGGTGGATGTTTACCTCTCATGTTGGGTTCTCTATGTCTTCTGCAGGGATTCTCTCCGGGGTAGAAATGCTCGAGACCTTCTGTATGGTGCCATTTGGAACGCAGGCTCTTATTCCTACTATCTCTATATTCCTTTGGCGCCTCCTTCGTAATTGTCTTCCCGTAGATATCAAGCTTCAAGTGCGTGGCACTTCCCTTTGCCTCACGTTGTTGTTGTTGCTTGAATAATCCACATTCTTCTCCTCAGTCGAATCTATCCCTCACCTCTTTTTGATGAATGATATCTTTGTTCGATCCGTGTGGAATCACTTTCTTCCTTGGTTTGACACTACACTTCCACACACCACGATATGATATTGTTCCTTTCATTTTGGAGGAATCGCACACACGGATCACACGAGGCACTTGAGTTTCTTGGTTCCCTGCTTGATTTTATGGTTTGTCGGGACGGAAAGGAATTGTGTCAAGCATCGACACCTTCCTTTCTTGGCATCTCACATTATTTGGCGGGTGGAACGGTATCTCGGATTATTATTTCAGGTCGGCGTCTGAACCCATCAGATTGGTCCGGATGCTTCCCTCTTGTTGGCTTTTTGCGGGGAGTGCTCCACCACAGTTCCACGCAGTCGAGGATTGTGATTTGGCGAGCCCCTCGGTCTCCTCGGTCAAGTGAACACGGATGGTTCGTTTGATCGGGACACTTTGATTGGCGGAGGGGATTGATTCGTGATCATTCGGCGGACTTATGTTGGCTTTCCATTGTTCTCTCCAGGCGGTGTCTAGCTTTCATGCCGAGCTTCTAGCGCTGGAGATGGGACTGCGACATGCTCGTCTTTTTCTCTTGATTTGGATCGAGTTGAAGCCGCGGCGATGGTCACCACGATCACTTTCGGTGGCCTTGGCTCTTGCGCAGTTCAAGACACCCCGATTCGCATTTGGAACATGCCGAGGACCTTTAGTATTCGATTTCCCACATACACAGAGAGGGAATCGACCAGCGGAATCATCACCTTGCGAGTTGGGAGGCTCACGCCCTTGGCAAATCACATTGTTGATGAGGGCACGGCTTCTCACCACCTCATAGCGCTCATTCGGATGGACCAAATGGGATATCCGAGCTTGATTTTCATAGATCATTGGTTCTCCTTTTATTTTTAGATATCTCATTATGATAGTCTTTCTAGATATCGTAGTGATAGGTTATTTGTTCTTTGATTTTCTCTCGCCTTGACGGGCATGATATTGTATGACATTTTGATTATTTGATATACGGTAGGGGATCACGCCTCAATCCCCACCCCTCGGGGTGTTATTTTGTTTAAAAAAACATTGCTTCTTGCTGAGCTCTAGATCTGGTTCTTACACCATCTCTAACATCTCCAATAACTAGCTCGGTGTATGGTCTCTCACCATCTCACATCATGTTGGAGTAAGTCTGCTGGATTCACTGTCTTCGCTGCCTAAGTTGTCTTGAACAACTTTTTCATCTCACATCGTCAAGCAAATCAACTGGTTCACGGTCTCGCAGCTACGTTCTCTTGAAAAACTCTTTCATCATCATTCAAATTTGTAGACTTTCTAGTCAGTCTTTAAGATTCAAATATCTCATCTTCATCTTGGTTGATTACTCTTACTTGACTTCAACATAAGAACTCTTACGCATAGTTGGTGATTCACTTATCACCTAACTCTTCAATGTCTTCTCCATTCACATTAGGTTCATTAAGAACCACGTGAATAGACTCTTATGTCACCATAGTCCTCTTGTTGAGAACTCTATAGGCTTTGCTCTCAACCGAGTATACCAAAAGATACCTTCATCGACTTTAGCATCAAAAGCCTTTAGATTATCCTTGCCATTGTTGTGGATGAAGCATTTACATCCAAATATTCTAAAATATGCAACATTTGGCTTTCTCCATGTCCATATCTCATAGGGAGTATTGGTCAATTGCATGTTTATCTTGCATCTATTTTGAGTATAGCATGCGGTGTTGATGGCTTCACCCAAAATATCTTAGCGATCCAACTTGACTAACATGGTTCTTGCAGCTTCTTTGAGAGTTCTGTTCCTTCTTTCAAATACTCCATTCTTTGTGGAGTTCCCCGCTGAGATAACTCATGAGCAATACTATTTTCAACACAATCTCGAGTGATTATCCCATTGACAAACTCGGTTCCTCTATCGAACCTTATTTTATAATGGTTTGATTCTTTTCATTTTGAACTCTTTTCATCATTGTGGTAACTTTTGCAAGGTTTCCTTCTTTTTGCACATGAAGATTGTCCATGTATATCTTGAATAATCATCTACCACCACTAAGGTGTATTTCTTTCCACTTATCTTTGGGTGGTTCAACTGACCAAATAAATCCATATGCAAAGATACAATATCCTTGTTGAAGAAGGACTAGGCTTCTCCTTGAATGAAGATTTGATCTGTTTTCCCATCCGCATGCATCACATACACTTTCCTTCTTGTACACTTAGTATGGCATTCCTTCCACAAGATGACTCCTTGCAAGCTTGTTGATTGTCTTGAAGTTCGGATGACTCACTTCTTGTGCCCACGACCCAACTTGATTCGGCCGTGCGCTAACAGACAGTGCTTGGTATGGCAAGACACCGCCTACCATATACATATTCTTCCTCGTCTTGATCCTTGCAAAGACTATTTGATTTGATTCAATATCTTTAATCCGGCATAGTCCCATATTAAATCCAACATTTTAGCCCTTGTCACGAGTTGGTGATGCTTAACAGTGAAGTTGAGACCTTCAACATATGCAACATCTGTGATTTCTAATCCATTTTTTTATGGATCTAGTGCCTTTTATTTTCCCCGAGCTTCATTTCCTCCAAATATGACTTTTGCACCCTAATCTCCTTGAACCTTGATAGATTTTTCTTGTTTCCTCGTCATATGTCCGGAATGACCACTATCCATGTACCGATTCCTTGGCACTCACTGTTCCTTGAACCCGTAATCAAGGAAATTAGTTTTTAGGTACCCATACTTGCTGGAGTCCCGAGGGGTTAGTGTTGTAAGATGATCCAACCAACATATAGCCAAATGATTTGACTCTAAGAGGTTGCCATCTATCTCATCTGCCGTAATCATAATTCACTTTGGTAAATTTCTTGGGGGCTTTAGGTTCATACAACTGTCTCTTTTGTTTGTATGCATGTGTGTGTGTGTGTGTTTTAGCAATTGCTTTCTTTGGGTAGTTGTGATATTTCTGAGTGTATTGCCTGGTGCATATGTGTGCCGATAATAGCTCTTTTGCCTTTGGAATGACCTTTGTTGAGGTCAGGTCTTTGCCATCTGGCTTGTATTCCATTGGTCTTTGCTTTGATTTTTCACATTATTCCAATCACTTGGCTTGGGTAGTTTCTACCACTCCCATCATATGTGTTTCTTTGATAAAACTTTTGGGGTTTTTGGTAGCTCTGTTTATTCTTCACAGTATTTTCTATTTGGAGTTTTTGAGGAACTCTGCTTTGGATTTCTTCTCGGTTGTTTTCCTTTCCCTTTATATCCAAGGCCTTTGTTTGTGATTGTGCTTTGGAGTGAATGTGGGTGCAACATTTGGTGTTTTGGGTTTTTGAGATGCTTCATTACTCGAAGATCATTTTTTCAAAATCACTCTAGGAGTTTGACTGTGTACAAAGGAATTGAATCATATGTCTATCTTATCTCCACATTCTTTTTGGCTCGTGATAAGGTCATCCAATGATTTGGATGCCTTTGTAAATGAGGCAATTACATTTTTAAGATCATTTTCTCTCTTTTCTATAGCAACTATCTCTGCTATTAGTTTGGCATTCTCAGCCTTCAGCTCTTTGTTCTCATCAGCTATGTGACTTAGAGTACTCAGCTCCTTAGTCAGCTGTGAGTTTTGACTTTTTAAATGGGCCGTTTTCCTCATTTATAAGTGTGTGTGAGGATTTTATGTGCTCAAAGTCTTTCATCATTTTGCCTAATGAATCATAAAGATCAGTAGGTGATGAAGTGTGTGTGTCACAATCACTATCACTTGAATCTGAATGAGATGAGTTAGAGTGTACCTCATCTTCCGATCCGGTTGGTCTTGTTCTTTAGCCATAAGACAAATCAAGGCTTCTTCTTCGAGTCACTTGAGTAGTCAACTTCACTACTCTCTCTGAATCTCATGCTTCTTTTAACTTAGTTGTCTCGGCCTCTCGGCTAACATAGCCTTTTTCTTTTCATGTCTTCTTTCTTTGAAGACTTTTCTTTCTTCTTCATTCTGTATTTATTGGTAGTGCATAAAGGGCGATCAATAGCAAAATGTCCTAGTTATCCGCAATTCCAACATAGGTTCTCGGCTCTTTGATCGACTCTTTTTTGTCATTGAGTTATCCGCTCTCCGATACTCAACTCTATGATGCTCACTCTCTTGGTGGCCTGTCTTCCCTTGATTTGGAGGGAGCTTAATGTCTCCGGAAGTTTCACCCTAGTTTCTTTTGTAGTTCTTATTGAAGAACTTGTTAAATCTTTTAACCATTAGGGCAATCTCCTCCTGGTCTATGGCTTCCCTTGGGTTCAACTCTCTTTCCATCCTTGACTATCGGTCTGCACTTTTTTGGGTACAACTATCTCCTCTTGCTCTTTTCTTCTCACTCAAACTCATAGGCTTTGAGATTTGAGAATAGTTCATGATTGGATGTTGTTGTGAGGTTCATTGAATGTCTCGGGGCCATGACCTTCATTTCCCATTCAGCTTGGAGGCTTCCGATTTTCATGCACATTTCCTTTTGTGTATATTATTTCCCAAGTCTTGATAGCTCATTTGTGATTTCAATGTGAATCGCATCCAAATGATCCAAGTTTCACCCAAGCATTTTAAAGTTTTCAAATTTTTGTATAGCAACAGATTGCAGTTATTTTCTTTAATTTGCTCGATCCTTCACAAATTAAAGTTAATTTATCCCGCATTTCTTTTGCAGATTTGCAAGATTTGACTTTATTGAACATTGCTTTGTCCAATGTCTTGTAGAGTATGTCCTTGGCCACATTGTCCAAGTTGTATCTCTTTTTGTCATCGTTAGTCCACTCGATCCTTGGCTTTTCAAGCATGGTTGGTCTGTCTTCATCTCGCTTCGCTACTACACCGCTATTCTTACAGTTGTGTTCACCTTAAGTATTTGCGGTGGCCCATCCCCTATTACTAGCCACATTTCATCATGTAAAGCGATAGATGAGCCTTCGCATACGAATTTTCCAGTCATCATATTCCTCAACAAAATGAACATAGGAATGCATGCCAAATTTTGAAAATGCAAGTGTTAAAAAATCTTTTAGAAAAGATTAGAGATCTAGTTCAAGAACTGCCATGATGCGGAAGGCTCAATGAACCAACCGCTCCGATACCACTTGTAGGTCCCAAGGGGTGTGAGTAAAGTTTAGAAGCGGGGTTGAATAAGCCTTTACCAAACTTTCGATTTAGTCATTTTAAAGAAATTACGAGTTAACACAAAAACACCAAGTCCTTGAGGGACAACTAAGTTAGTTATTCAAATAGAGTTAGCCACTCAACAGACTTGATAGAGTCATGGAGAATAACTCGATTGTTTAACCCGAAACTTAACTTGGTTGTGTTGGTTTTATCAAAAGACTTAACGCCTTTTGATTTATTTTAAACTTGTTTTAACACTTGATTTTAGCACTTGGTTATTAATCGGTTTGGATAGCAAATAAGTTTATCAACAGAGATATAAAGTAGATATGCGAGAAATGTAAATGTTACGAAAAAATAAATGACACATTGATATTTATAGAGGTACGAAGATGGGGTAATTCTTCTAATCCTCTCTTCTCCAACTCCCGGAGGAATCCACTAAGTAATGTGATCAATTTACAAAGTGGTGATCGATCCCAGAGACAGCGCGGTCACACAAATGCCTGGCTTCTCGTCCGACTCGGTTTCTTCACAGGGCAAATCGCTTTGCTACTCACTCATTTTCTCAAGCTCTTGGATTTGATCACGAAGCCCTCCATAACTTGATATTGGTTCAACTCAACCTTCCTACAATCCTCCTCGAATGTAGACACCTTTTGATTCTTCAAAAGTTTCCTCTTCAACAGTTTGAAGTTGTCTTTCCTTCATAGCTTTGTGTTGGATTGATTTCCTTCGAGTTTCGGCTTGAGGATTTGCTTGAATATCTTTGAGAATATTTGTAGGTTACTGATTTAAATATTGCTTGCTTGTTCGTGTTCGTAACGTTTTTCAATCAATTTCCTCGGCTTTTATAGTGAACTTTCAAAAATTTGTCCGTTGAAGAGATAGGTGATTTTCAAAAGACATTTGTGTTCGTTGGCTTGTCTTTTCTTGGTCTTCAATATTGAGATGTAGACCTATCCTCGTATTAAATGAATGTGCACTTTTCGTGTTCGACACGAGGTGCGTGCTTCCCATTGGTTTATCCCTTTTGCACACTTTTGGGATGAGCACTTTAAGACTGGCGGCATGGAAGTATTACTTATTTAAGTAATGTTCTTGACTTACGTACAACGGATTCCTTTCGATTAACTCCTCTTGTCGCTTTATTTCCCAGGAGTGACTTGAGTCCGCTCCAATCATTTGAAGATTCATCCATCACTTTCAACTTATGACTTGCCTTCTTATGATGACTTTGATGACACTTCACATAGATGTTCCTCACCGATACATCTTCAATCAAGTTCTTGATCTTTCTTCTTGGCGTACTCACTGCTCCACAAATGAGTCTTCACTTCGATCTTGATTTACTTCTTGTATTTCCGGCATAGTGACTGACTCACTTTTCTAGCCCTATCTATTACAATGAAATTTACAAGGAAAATGAGGTGCCAATTTTCTAGTTTACGTTTTACATGGCATTCATCAAAATCTATAAAAATAAATTTCCCAACAAATTCCTATATATATACATATAACATTAAAGAGTACTAAGCAATAGAGATGTTAAGCGAAATTTGGGCGGTGGGCCTGGGGCAATTTTTAAACCGCAAAGAAATAAGGTTAGGGCCTCTAAATGTTTGGCTGTTTAAGGCCCAGGACCGATCCGGCCAAGTGGGCTAAACTAGGTGCCCGCCACTTTTTTTTTTTTTAATTTTGGTATTTTGGTATTTTTGTTTTTCAAAATAGATGATTGGTAAATAAAGAGATAACAAAATTTACATAACATTTCCTAAGAAATATATTTTTATAGTGACTTAAAATGTAATCAATTGTGATGATTTAAAATATTATATAATTTATATCTCTCTAATAAATACAATACTATAATCTAAAAGTTTAAAATTTTCGTGACTTAAATGTGACAAATAATTGAAACTTTATGCAAATAATTATAAAGATGAATTTGTTGTATTTTGAGATTCCAACTTATATCACGCACAAACATTGAACATCAAATCGCGTTTTATCATTATTTATATTTATTTCATTTGTTTGACAAAAATAAAAGGTATTAAGAAAATATTCATTATATAGTGTTTGTCATTCTACATTGTAGTTTGTTGTTTCTATTTTCATTTTAGAAATGAATTTTTGCACATATCTTTGTTTGAACTTTTATTGCATAAGTAAGTATGTTCTTAGAGTTTCAAAGCCTTAGACGATAATGATGATATTTGATTATATTTGATTTTTAAGACTTTTATCCTTGTAATGCAACATAAAAACATTGTGTAATTTAGTTTTGCATATTTAGTTTGATTGTTATATTGTTATACATGGTTTAGTATAAAAATTAGATTTAAAAAAATTGGCTTATAGCCCGTTTAGCCGGAGGCAGTAAGGGTTAGTTAATTTGGGTTACAAAATCTTTGGCGCGTAGTAGTGGCCATTTAAAATTTAGCTGTTAAGCTTGTTCACCGTTTAATATCTCTACGTAACTTATCAACCCAACCCGAATCGAGCACAACCTAAAGGCGTAGCCTTGAAAATCGAGAAATATCAAATTCAGATTTATCTGTGTCCATCTCCAAAACCAGTTCACTCGGTGAATTGATTTGATAAAATGGCAAGTGAAGTTGCGGATGTTGCACCCGAACTTCCTGCGGAGGGGCAGGCGGCGGCGGAGAAGCAGCCGCACATGATGGAGAGGAAGTGGACTTTTGGTTTGACAACCAGTCGAAACCAAAGCAGGGAGCGGCGTGGGACAACACTTTCGAAAATGTAGAAGAATTATGGTGGTATGTTTCAGTAGACGCTTTTAATATTTCGCATTATGTGATTAAAGTTTGAAGCTTATATTTTTATTATGATATTATTGGTTTGGTCGTTGAAGTATTTACCTTTTTGAAGGTTGTAGTTTTCAGAATTTTATGAGCGAGAAGTAGCCTTATCTATGCCGACTTTTATTGAGTAAATGATGAATTTTTGAGACAAATTTTCATTTATCCTGCTATAGTTCAAATGTTATTTAATGCATGGAGATGCAATACTTGAAATGAATCTGTGGTGCTATCATTGAAGCTGGTGTGTAATATATGATAACTGTAACTGGGGTGGTGAGATGATGTTTCAGAGCTGTGGTTTTGATCTGTGGTGGGAGATGCTTCGATACTAAGAGTTAAATATTAAATAAATCACATCTCTAATAGCTTTAGCATTTGGATGAGGTGATTATTCAATACTTTGGGTTCCCTAGACTTGGATAAGCGTCCATTGGGTAAAGAAAGTTGAATTTAGGCGTCAAAATTACTACAGAAAATCATTGTTCGAAAGCTTTTATGGAATATGATTAAGAATGCAGAGGGTAGGGAGAGCGGAAGAAGAGTGTGATACCCTCAAACCAGCCAGGAAATTCACAAACTAAAGCCTAAACTTGGGTGGTTCTGTTTAAATAAAGATGAATAGAACCCATGAGTTTTCAACGAGAGTAAAGATTAAGACTTCAAGTGATTGGGAGACTAGTCTTACGCTACCAACTGGCAGCCATTAATTGAAGAAAAATACTATATTTACTCTAAAAGTATGGAAAGCTGGATAAAATGATTTTAAGAGTGAGTATAAACAAGGACACGTATTTCATTCTGAAAGTCCTGAAACCTATTTTATGCATGAAATAAAATATGTAGACGTTTGTGCTCAATTTCTGCATCGTGACATTTCTCAACATTCACGTTTCATGGTTTAGCAGAGTGGTGCATATGGAAATTTGTGTGATTGATTTACTTAAATGATGACATTATTAATTAATTGTTCTCCTTGATTTATTTTCGATCCGAAGATATTAATATGTTGCGACAACAAAAGTTAAGTATTTCGGGAACAATACGACACTAGAACATAAGTTTCAAGGTGGAAATAATAATTTTCTGAATTTCTTTTGCCTTTGGGGTGAGATAATGCAAGAGTGGATTGATGGAAATATGGGCAATATGAGTTTAAGGGCATTTGCTCATTGATTTACTAGAGCGCTTGCATTAGAGATGGAGTAATAGATTCTACTTGGGCCTCGTTACAAAGTGATCAAACTGTCATGTTAAGCCCCGACACCTTTCCCTGTCCCCTCACTCTAACAAAGAAGATAGAAACCCTAAGGTTTGCACATGCTTATTTTCACTAGTTGGCATCTTCAGCTCTGAAAAAGAAAGTTATGAGCCAATAGTTGTCTAAGAAATTAACTGAATCACCCACCCACAAATATATCCTAGGATTTTGTGATTGCCCTACAGACATCCGTGGTTGCTACATTGCTTGGGCTGAAGCATTGTTGTTGCCTCTTAATAGCTAGCAGTTGTCTTCTTCACTTCCGTTACATATGTTAACATGTTTCTTGTATCCCACCACCTCTAACCTCTCATTTGCATTGTAAGCTGCCACCAGGCTCTATATACTACCTCTATCATTTTCAGGCTTTCTTTGCTCCCACCACCCTTTTTACCCTATTTCCTATGAGTGCCACTGACTCAACCTCCTTCACCACAGCCCCATCCAATTTTTCTCCACCACGATCATCAGTATAACAACATATCAACTAGGTGTATAAGTGAAGGATTTGCTAAAACAACACTTTTAAAAAAAAATGCTTAAAATCTGTCAAGCTTGAAATTATATTTGATCTAATGTGATTATTAAACAAACTTGAAGATAGAAGAAAAGAATGAAGGAGAATCTGCAGCAACTGATAACAAAAATCTAAATTTAAATCTGAATAATGTATTTATGATCTAAAATTGGATCTTGTTATAGCTTGTATAATCCAAATGTTTGAGAAAATGTAATTTAGAGAATTGAAACCTACCAAAAGGACATGGACAAACAATCTTTTTAAGTTACATGTATATGAAAATAAAATTATAAAATGGTTCATATATTATATAATATCTGCATATATATATGATTGTCTATTTGGTGTTGTTTATCAATCAGGTTGATTATCATTGAATATTATTAATACCAACTTAGTTAATTTATTATCCACTCGTCCCATAGAAATAGGTTTGATTTGACCAGCCACAGTCTTTTGACAAGAGTTGAAAACAATGAAAGTTTGTGCATATTCACACTATTGTCCTCAACATTGGTGAGAGCTAAATCAGCTAATAATATCACATTCTTGGAAAGGATAATTTTGCCCAAAAAAACTCATTTTATAAAAGACGAAGCCTTATTTTGGGACATCTTGCAAAAAGGAAATAAGGAAATAAGAGTAATAAAGTATTTAAATAATTTCAAAGAACATCACATATATTATGGTTTGAAAGTTATATAGTACCAAGATTGTCAAAATTAGTATCATAATTTAGTAAAAGATTAGACAGTTTGACTTTGTCCTGTACTAATAAGGACATCAATTTGCGGATGGGGAGTATACATTAATTACCTCTTACTAAATGTCACTATATTTTTATTTAATAAATTGTGTAAATTTTTAAGATTGGTTTAGGTGATAAGATTGTAAATTCCTTTTAGGTCAATGTGCTACCATAAACTATCATCACTTTCTTACGATGTGGTTACTAATGTTGGTATATATATGATATGTTTTAAATTAGCACTTTTAACCAAACAAGGAAATTACTTTTCAATTATGGTCTAGAGGATTATCCCAAGAGTCTATTATGTACGGACCCAGTGTAAATTTCTGTGGAATTCAATTTATGTAAGCACAGTTTATTGTGCAATCTGTAATTTCACTCTTTTAATTAGTTCATTTTTTTCATCTTCTCTATTTATAGTTTTTCTTGTCAATATGTATATTTTGATTTATCAATAAGTTTCTGCGAAACTAGTAATCAACATGTCTTTGGTTAGTAAATGTCTTGATAATCCTTTTGTATATTCATTAGAATAGAGAAGGTTTAACTAAAAATCAAATGCGCTTAAAATGCACATTAGAATATACCAAAACTTGGTAATACTAGTGATACAAATTCAGTACCTGACCTAAAATTGATTCTTCTTGGGTCAATGCCAGAGCCTTGTTGTAGTGTTTTGGCTTGGTGTGTTAAAATTATTATGGGTGCTCTAAAATTCTTTAAAAATCTAAGGCAGCTAGGCCAAAACGTACAACAATAATTATCTTATTTTTTACTCGCAACATTTATCACCAACATCACCAAGTTATTTAATGCTTATGTTCGTATCAAGTAAGATATAAAGTTTTGTTTAAAGAAAACATATGGAGACCCAATTTTTTTATTTTTCAAAACTAATAAATGAATAAAACTTTGAGCTTGTTTATACTCACCTAAAAAAAGAAATATGTTCATAAAATAAATATGACATGTTTGTCATTTGGGAATAACCTTGGTGGATTGTATGAATTAATTCTGTCTGAGTAAGAAGCAATTTGATATCAATGGTGGATGATATTGGTTTTAAAGCAATTCCGTATAGAGATTTGGAAATTTCTTTTGATTTTTAGTAGGTTAGAAATTTTTATAATTGCTGGTTAATTTTTTGAGAGCAGATTATTGCTTTTATGGTAGAGTTATTAAGGATTTGAATTATTGGAGTTTTAGCAAGATGTGTTTGAGTGATTGTGGTAAGAAATAAGAGAACCACAATAAATCGTAATCTATCTTTCAAAAACCAATAATTAGATTTGACGTTTGACTGGATGTAGAACAATGCATTAAATGGGTTATTTGTTGTGAGAATCCAATGAGTGCGTATAAATACGTCCTCCCTTTCGTAGAAGGCCTCATCCCTTGTCTCATCCTTGTATTCTCCCTTAAATCTTTCCTTGTGTTTCCGTGTTAATCTTGTAGTGTTATGGCTCTGTCATGGGACGAGTTAACCTCTGATCATAAAATTGTCTTTTTACTCGAAAGTTTAGTGCAAAATCAAGGTCGCCAAACACCAATTGCTTGTCGCTTATGTGACCAAGTTTTCTTTGACAACAAAAGCCTTGTAAACCACTTTCAGTCTCATTTTCATCGAGATGGAACCTTTAATCCAGAGTCACTTGTTCAAGCTTTATAACACCAGAAAATGATACAAACATATTCTCAAGTTCTTCGCAACATAATCATTCTTTGTCAGTGCCAGTGAATGCTAGTAATTATATTGCACGTGAAAACTTAGGACCACGTGATTGGCAAAATCTTTCCTCAAACCCGCCTAAACTCTCGTTGGGTAGTCCACTGGTCCCAACACTGTCAAAAATTGCGTGCAACGGAGACAACCTACCTTAAGTCATATTCGTCAGGCATATCCATCATCATCAATTTCCCATTTAGCCATAAACCATGGTTCATCAGCTGGACCACAAAACATTCGCTCTTCCATGAGGCCTGCAACACCAGGTATCTTTACTTCACAAACTACAGAGCTATCAAACTTTCATTTTCTGATGAAGTCTGCTTCATCTGGTTCACAATCTAACCAACAATCAAGCTTCTGCCCATCCATAACAGTTGGTACTTTTGCTTCACAATCCATTCCAGGTACCTGTGGTCCCGCTCTCGGTGTAGCAACAAGGTGTCCTCCACAAACGGCTATGAAAAATGAGGTAGAGGTCCCTTTCACTGACTATACGAAGCCATACATCATGCAACTGGAACAACATGTTGGAGAGATGATGGCAGGTCGTAATCACATGGGTGATAATAATAACCCTGATGAGATTGACCTGACCTTGAAGCTTTGATAACTCTGATTTATATTACTAGTGGAGAATAAGTGGACCAAATAAAGTGTTAATTTTTGGATATGGATTTCTTTATTTTGTTTTGAATATTTTGTTTTGAACATCACTACATTCAGATTTTTGGGTATCTGATTTTTGTTATTGAGTTCTCCTTTAAAGAGGACTTTTGAGGGATTCAATGTTTTCTTGAGTCCTGGATTAAATATAATAAAGTGATTATATTAATACATTTATGGAGTTTTTGCTAGGGGTGGCCACGGGTTCCAGAACTGGAATCGAAACCAATTTTTGGGTATATTTTTTTAATATTTTTTAAAAAATGGCTTATCAATTTCATTTACAAGAAAGGAAGGGAAAAGGAAAAAAGGAAAAGGACTTGAACGTAAATTTCAAACAAATCGCACGGCCGTGTGCAGATCACGTAGTGTAAAGCATTTCAGTCTCTGTTTTTTTTTTTGCTCCGAACAAATCGCACGGTCGTGTGATTTCCTCACGGTTGGGTCGTTTGATGTGTCTATGAAATTCTTCCCTCAAACAAGTCGCACGAATGTGTAAAAACACATTGAAGCAGTTCACACGGTCGTGTGAGTCTTACATGGCCAAACCATGTGGCTTGTTTTTCTCCGTTTGCTTCGCGTATTCAATCGTCTCTTCGCATTCTTCAATCTTGGTCGGGCCTTCTAACTGATACTATTTCATTTTAGCTCTGTTTCCTGTAAAAAGTTACAAGAATACGCAATATCATGCCCTTCTAAGGAAACCAAGTAAAATACACTAAATATGCATGCAAATGTATCAATTATATATCAAATTAAGCCTCTATATACACGTATATTTTACACGTATCAACTCCCTTTTTTGGGAGCCCAAGTTGTATGCAGGGCATCTAGTGTCTTATCCTCACATGCTTTTTGTCACTTAGGAATGTGTTACCTTAGATTGGATTCAATGGCGTAGCCAGGCTGCAAGAGTGGGTGAGCCGGCACACAAGGTGGAAAGTCGATTGAAAAACTCAAAAAGAAAAATCATATGAACTATAACTTAATTTTGTTTAAAAAAGGTCTTAACGAATTAAGGGGAAAAATTAAAAAGGGGGGGAGGGGGACCGGGCCCAAGTATGCCCCCTCCCCCAAAAAAAAAAAAAAAAAGAAAAAAACCCACTGCCATTGATTGAGATTTTCCCACTTATGAAGGTGTATGTATCACAACATTGTTTGTATTCTCTATTAACCTAGATTTCCATTCCGAAAATGACTGCAACAGTTGTTCCTTTGTCTAAGTGACCTTTTCTAGGACTTCATTCCACATAAGTGGATTCTGATTTTTCCTGAGACGATATTCGAACTATTTATTTGGAGTTTAGGTTCTTGACTGGAATAATATAATATCCATTTATTTTTAAGTATTTAGTTTGTCTTCTAATTGGCGAATTTCTCCCTAATTTAGAGGCAACGATCTCTTGCATTAGAGTTTATATGTTACATTCACATTTTAGATCCCAGAGAATCCAACCGCAAGTCATGTGGGAATGCTTTAATTTCCTAATTTTGCTACTCCAATATCTTAGATGAGCAACCAATGGAGAAACGGGTGGAATTTTATTACTCTTTGTAATTTTAGATTTGGTTTTGTTCATGGTTGGGTAAGTGATTGGAGATGCTGGTTTGGTCAAATTGATGAAGTCATCCAGATCAAACTGGAGATATTACTAATTCTTCACTTTTGCGAATCGAAATTAGAATTTGTCTAAATTTGGTATAACCACTTCAGAATATCAACATAGAGAAGGTACTCCTGAACCTTTACGACTTCTAGAATATAAAGATCGTCATTTTGAAGTCCTTTGCAATTCATCTTTAGGATCCATTTGGATTGATGGATTTGGAGCTAAGGAATTCAACAAATCAATATTAGCAAGTACATTGAGGTTGTTTGGATGAAGTAATAATGGATTTCAAATTCTTGGAAGCTATTTTTGGAGTCATTTTGGAGGATTTCAAATCCTAATTATTTGAAGTTATTTGAAATCCTTTCCCAAAATCCTCTCTCGAAATCCAAATCCTCTCATCTTAATGCAACCTTACCGTTCTTCAACTAGTCCATCATAAGTTATATCTCTAAATCAGTTTAGATGCTATATAAAAACAGACAACCAAGGTAAGTGCTCACTTTTCAGACTCAGGGTGCACCCATTTGAGCTGGAGTTGTGCGGTTTAGATGCTACCTGAAATTTGAAAGTCTGGAAAATTCCAATGCTAGCGAAAAAGTGGAACAAGTATGAAATGGAATAGAATGGAGATGCCTCTTTGTTTTGGACGAGTTAATTGATAAATTGGTTCAGACCTTTGGTGGTTTGAGCGCTCTCTGGGTGTTGACAATGAGATATACTCAAAAATAGAAGAAAATGAACTTTTTTCCCTTTTTCCCCTTTTTTCCTTCTTCTCTATGGGTGGTTCCATTGGTATTTTACTCGGAGTTTCTTACGGCTTCATCTATTTGATTCAAACAGGATATAAAAGATGTCTGTTTGTGGTTATAAATATTTTTTCTCTATTCATCTTTTGTTGTTGTTTCTAAAATTCTAAAACATCTCTAGATTGCTTGGAAACAGATTCAACAGCTGCATTGGAAAATAATCAAAAATGGAAGTTTGAGTTTAATAAGCTAAAAAAGACTGCATCATTTTGCTCAATAACATAAGTTGCACGAAATAAGCAGGTTATTACAAGCTATTATCCTCTGAAGTAGGCCTTCATTGGTTTTCCTGAACGGCTAGATTTATTGAGTAGGTTAGTAGACATTGATATAGAAAAAAAGAGAAAAAAAAATAAGGCATTAGGTTTTATTTATTTATTTTGTTGATGGGAATGTGTTGAGAAATGTGAATAGTTTTGTTTTGAGAATTGTTGATCTGAAGTATATTTGGAGAAAATTGTGTTTGTTTATTTTGGGGAGACATTCTATAGTATAGATGCCATGTCTCTGTAGTATTTTGTCTTGTTAGTAATTGGTGTAGCATCATTATTTTATCTGGTTAAATATTTATTTAATAATGCAATGACTTTAAATTTGAATTATATATATTTTATTGATGTAAAGGTTTGAATATGTATAATGATTATGTAAAAAAATACAATTAATTAATATATAAAGTAAGGGTTTTTGGAAATCCTTTGGGGAAAGAGAAGAATGTATTTAGGGGAAACTATTAAAATTATTTGGTTTCATTTATGGGTGAATTGGTGAATGAGAACCTTTCTATTAAAAAAGCCAAACAAATCCTAACTTGGTGACGCTTTTTCTTCTTGGAAGTAGGGTTAATTACACTCTGCCCTCCACACTATAGCGTCACTACAACATAAATGACATTAGGTAACACAAATTTTGCAGCACTTTGTACATAAGGTACATATAATGTAACACATGTTTGTAACACTTTTTACATTATAATATTTATGTAACATTTTTGTAGCAATTTATCAATATGTAACGCTTATATGTAACACTTTTAAATAAGTAACACTTTAAGTATCACTTTTTTTTTGTTATTTCTTTTGTAACACAAATAGGTATCACTTTATTTAAGAAGCACTCTTGGCAACACTATATTTTATTAGTTGTAACACTTTTAGGCTATATTTTAGTAACACAAAATTACATAACTATCATTAAATCATGTCAATGATTTATTTAATTAATTGATATCAAAAAATAGGTGAAGACAAAAAAAAATCACCAAACCAAAAAATTGTAGACATCATGTACTCTGTTTTTTTTTACTGAATTTTTATTTTCTTTTTATAAAGTATTTTAGTTTTGCCTTTTCTTTTATTTTTATGGAGGTAATTATTAATTGATTCCGTAATACCTTAAATAAATATGCGCATGTATGTATTGTATTATTATTATTTATTTATTTTTAATTTTTACTAACAGAGACCAATTTCATTGTTAATCTTTTTTTTTATTTTTTTGCTTTTTAAAAAAAATTACCAATGAAAAGTGATGTTGTCGGTAAATACTTAGGAATTTTTCCATCGGTAAATTAGTTTTTCATTATTTATTTATTATTTAATTTTTCTTGTTAGAACTTTTTTATCCGGTAAATTAATTTTATATTTTTATATATTTTTTATTTTTAATGATTAAATATTTATCAATCGATAAATTCATTTTATATATTTTTGATATTTTTAATTTTTGTCTCCTTTAATATATAACATAATATGATTTTCAAACTATATACTATATAATATAAAATTTAATATATACAATGTATAATATAATTTAATACATAGATAATATAATACAATCATTATTATATAAAATATATTATATATATAATATAATTTTTATACAATTTTAATATATATATATATATATATATGCATGTGTATATATAAAACAAAGCAAAAGTTGTAATAAGAATCAACTTAGTTTAGTGGCAAATCATTCACTTCCACACATAACAGTCATGTGTTCGAATCTATTTGGTGGCAAAAATAGTATTTCTACGAAGTGCTACAAAAAGTGTTACATAAGATTCATATGTAACACTTTTGAAGTATTTTTTAAAGTGTTACAAAAAGTGTTACATAAAATTCATAGGTAACACTTTAGAAATATTGCTTCAAAGTGTTACTAATAGAGAAATTAATGTAACACTTATAAAAAAGTGATACCTTAGACTATAGGTAGCACGGGCAAGTGCACACCATAAAAGTGTTACCTATTGTCTATAGTAACATTTTATGGCCATTAGGTAACATTTTTTGGGTGTTACCTAATATCATTTATGTTGTAGTGCGTTTTTTGCAAAGGCCCACTTTGAAATTTGAAATACATATTCTATTATCCGAACTATATAATTCATTGTACTTTACCCCAACCAACTAAAATTGATATGTGTCAACTTATGATAGGTCCAAGTCGGCTCACAGGGGTTAAGTGCAAAATGTTTAAATTTAGGCATGCGGAAGAGAAATTTTCAAAGTTTAGTCGGCAAAATACAAAAATCACGATAGTTTGGCGGACAAAATGCAATTATCTCTTGGAAGTATTAGGGAACTTTCGTAGATGGTATAAAGTTGTTTCGACATGTGAAGTTATTGGTGGTTTCTATTGCAATTTATACGACCAGATATTCAGACCGAGCAAGTTGCCAAAACATGCTGACTTTCAGTGGAGCCGAAATGGGACTGAGTGTGCTAATGGGGGAAAGTGGACTGTTACTAGTAGCAGAAAGGCTAATCTGAATGACGTGGCTTGAAACCGTAAGAAAACCTTACTTCTTTTCATTGTTACTAAGTCGCTTAATCTTTATAAAACGAATGCTTAGGGTTTATTATTCTTTTAATAAGTCGTTTATTTGTTTGACTGATGTTTGTTTATTGGGTAGTTAGTGGCTTTAATCGGAGAGCAATTTGATGAGGCTGATGAGATTTGTGGAGTGGTTGCCAGAAAGTCTAAAAGCCAGATTCGACGGTCCCCCAGCTGGATTACTTAAGGACTCTCCAGCAGTGAAGCCCCCTCGGGAGTTAGCTATCCCAGATGCAAGATCTGAGCCAAGATTTTTATAGGAATTCCAAATGCTTGCATCTGAAGGATTTTTCAAAGGAATAACTCTACCGGAAAGGTTTGGAGCTTTGTCAAGCAGCCGAGAAGCAGCAGACTTCTAGCAGTAGTAAGCAAACTTCAAGAGCACAAGCCGTGCAGTACACTCCCAGAGGAGGAGCAGACTAGAACGAGGAAGGGAAAGGATTGGTAAGAGTGAAAGAGGCAGAGGAACTCCACCACCAAGGCTAGTGCCAAAATAAAGAATGGTTGTTTTGAATATGTCATTCCAAAGGCAAGACAAACTCTCATTATGGACCAAGACTGCAGCCAATGAAACAGCCCAGGTTAGAAATCCGATGATTTCTCAGCTTTACTTTATTTGGCCTGGGGTTTAATCATATGAAAATCCATTAGATCATGTGTACTATGACCGTTGATTTCTCCACCACTATATGACCAAGTTGATAACTGTTGCATGCGCTGAAAGCTAGTCTTAAATACCAAAATATATATTTATCTAGCTTTAATGACCAGTTTGAAAGCGTAATTCTAATTTTTTAGTTGTTGGAGCAATTATCTGTTCCACCAAAGCCTTGAGCTCTCAGTATGAAGCTTCCGGTGAATTTTAATTTTATTTTTGCACTGTAGATGGGCATACGGAGGGCGTGGAAAGAGATTATTAATGTCACTGATAAAATCTCTTTCAGCTTCCACGTATGATTTGGTGCTCGTTTAATTTCCTTTTTTTATTTTTTTGCACATTGATAATGCCTTCATTCCTAAGATTATTCTTTCCTGGAATTGAGCAGGATGATTCCAAGAGGAAAGATCAGCAAAAAGTCGATATAGCGTTTGAAGTTCACAGCGTATTATTGAGAAAGTTTATTTTCTCCAGTTCCCAAATTTGACACAAAAATCTGCTATTAGGTTGAGGTCTTAACTACAGCAACTCAATCACTAATCTTTTGTTGTGCTATATGATGTTATTTTTGAATTGATTTCAGTAGTCTGATTGATAATTTTACTTGGTTGTGTCATCCTCCTTATATCGATTGTTTACAGTTTCTGATATTTTCAGTCATGATGATTGATGATTCAGTTTCAATTTGTAGTTTGCAGCAGTTTTGAAAAAGGGATTTTTTTTAAAAAAAAAACCCTTGAGGTTTGGAATAATTACAAAAAAATCGAGAGAAGTTTCAAAATTATAGAAACCGGCTTTGAGATTTCATTCCGTCTTACATTTTGTCCCAATCGTTTGCACCCCTTGAGAATTGATCCGTCTTATATTTTGCCCCAATCGTTAGCTCAACGGAATCCTTAAGAGGGTTTATGTAATGTTGAAACTTTTCTTAGTTGTTACTATAATTATCCCAAATCTCGGGAGTTTTCTTTTTGGTAATTATCCCTCTGAAAAATGAAATGCACAAAAATTCTAAATATACATCTCAGATTGAAAGGATCTAAGCTGAATAAGGTATATAATTGCTTGTGAATGTTATTAGTACAATCTAAAACATGTATGAAATAATAGGTACATGGTATCAAATCAAGCGAGAAATCCAAGTCTTTCTCCATTTTTCTTTGCTAGTCGAATGAGCTCTTGTTGATGTTTTGAATCTGCTCCTATGGATTTATACAACTCGGTAATTACCTGTATTTGTTTTTTTAGGCAAATCAAACAATTAGCTAAATCATTGACCATCTTTATTTCTGGAAATTCAACAATATACAAATAATGGTAAATAAAATGCTGAAAATAATGTGATTCTGTCATTTGGGTAATTTTAACGAGATGAGTAATTCTTAGATTTTATTATGCGAATAAAATATTAGACAGGGTAACTTGTTAGAGTTAAAAATCAAATAATGAAAGTAGACTGTATATGTAATCAAAGCTAATTGCGGTGAAATGTACATATAATGTTAAAAGAGAGATTGCATATTACCACAAATTAAACACTGATTATTATTTGTTCCCAATATTAGTTTAAAGATTCAGAACAATATAAGCCCTTGAATTTTTTTTTTTTTTTACTACAGTTATTTTGCTACTGTTTCCAGATTAAATGAAAAATCAATTCGCTCAACCAAAGTAGACCAAAATATGACAAATTAGCCATAGTAAAAATTTGTCTAAATTTCTTAAAATTATTTGAATCAAGAAGATACTTTCAAAATGCATTGAAATCCCATATATATTGTTCATAAGTAATAATGTGAAAGAAAAGCCGATTAAAGCTAGAAAGATAAAACACCATTGTAATCTATATTGGATATAAAAGTTGTGTATATTAGATTAATTATGAATCAGCAGTACAGGGGAATATATATAGCAGCAGGAGCACAATGTCCTTCTCCAATGATTGGATAAAAAAGGAATATGCTAACAACCTTGTACTATCCTAAGCTAGATGATAGACACTCGGCATAATCTGATATAGGTGTAGTACAAGGATTAATTAGACTATAATCACCGTATTAATATCTCTAATATCCCCCTCAATTCGAGCGAGGATAAGGCAACAACTTTCAATTTATTTGAAATCGAGCGAAGAATTGTAAACTTAATGGTTTTGTGAAGATGTCGCCACTTGATCTTGAGAAGGAACATGTTGCAATGAAAACCGATGTCTTTGTCGTTTCGAACAAAGTGTAAATCCAACTCCACATGTTTGGTTCTTGCATGAAGAATAGGATTGGATGCAAGAGCAATGGTGCTTGAGGTTGTCAACCCATATGACAGAATTTTTGAAGGAAGAAAACGAATTTCAAAAAGAAGGTGATGTAACATAACCATCTCGGTTGTGGCATGTGCTAAACTCCTATATTCTACGCCTCGATTACTAGACCTAACTTTGTTTCTTTGCACACCACGAAATCGATTCCCTCCAAAATAAATGTAATAGCTTTGTAGTAGATTTTCTATCATCAAGATCTACTTGCCCCGTCAATCGAAAAAACCAACAAGATCAAGGTGTTGTGAAGATGTAATATGAAGGCCATAGTCTATGGTGCCGCCAAATCTTTGTAATACCCGTTTGATGACCTTCCAATGCTCATCAAGAGGACAAGACATATCTTGAGAAATTTTGTTAACATTGAAGGCAATTTCGGCCTTGTGATAGTGGCATATTGTAAACCACCAACCAAGCTTCTATATAAAAAACCATCAATTGTATGAAGGCCTTTGTTTTTGGACAAAGAAAGAGATGATACCATGGGTGTAGGAGTCTCTTTAGCTTCAATTTTCTTAGCCTTCATCAAAAGATCTTTAATGTATTGGCCTTGATGTAAATGCAATCCTTATGTTGTCTGTGTTACCTCAAGGCCAAGGAAATGATGTAATGATCCAAGATCTTTTAAAGAAAAAAATTTGCTGAGCTGAGAAATGAGAAGATTAATCTTTGTAGCTTTGTTCCATGTAATAAAGATATCATCAACATAAATAAGCAAAAAGATTACAAAATCATTATTGTACTGATAGAACAAGGATGAATCAGCTTTGAGGCAAGAAAACCAAGAGAGGAGAGAACACTTTTGATTTTAAGAAACCATGCCCTGGATGCTTGCTTAAGCTCATACAAGGCCTTGGACAATTTTCACACTAACTGAGAATCATTCCCTTGCTCAAAACCAACAGGTTGGGCCATAAAAATTTCTTCTTGAAGATCCCCATTCAAGAAGGCATTATTGATGTCAAGTTGCCTTATGGGCCATCCTTTATGAACAGCAATAGTCAAGATGACTCTGATAGTTGTAGGCTTGACAACTGGACAGAAAGTCTCCTTAAAATCATGACCAACAGATTGAGAATATCCCTGTGTAACTAGTCTTGCTTTGTACCTTGATATTTTCACATCAGCTGATCTTTTCAACTTAAAAACCCATCTGCAGCCAACCAAATTCTTTCCAAATTTGTAAATGAGTCAAAGTCCAGGTGTTATTTCTCATTAGAGCATCATACTCTTCTTCCATAGCTGATTTCCAATTTGGATCACTTAAGGCTTGCTGCACAGATTTAGGTTCAACCTCTATTTCAACACCAGTGTTCACATTACAAATCTTTGGTTTATGTATGCTTGCCCTTGCTCTAGTGATCATAGGACGTCTCCTAGTGTCAGTTGCATCTTGCAATTGCTCATGAGTAGTAGGAACCTGCAAGTTAGTCTTGGAAACAGAAACAGGTGTACTAGTATGCTCGACTAGCAAATGCACTTTTAATGGAATAGTAGAAAAACTAGCATCACTGTCATGTAGAGAATGAGGTGAAGAAGGAATAGAGCCAGAAGAGAAAGCTTCTTGTGGCAAAACTGAGTCAGCAGCTATATCAGTTATTTGAGGGCCATGTGTGACTGTAGCAAGGAGGAGCTTGGAGAAAAGAGCTGTGGAGGAATAGAAGAATCAGTAGGGTGATGAGGATTATGATTTTGAAAAGGAAAAAACAGTTTCATCAAACAAAACATGCCTAGTAATGATCACTTTCCCCCTGGAAGAAGAGTGTTGTATCCCTTATGTGAGTTACTATAGCCTATGAAGGTGCCAGAAGTGGATCTATATTGGAGTTTGTGCTTGTTGTAAGGTATGAGGTATAGGATAGGATAGACATCCAAAAACTCTGAGTCTAGAATAGTCAGGCTTGTGCCCATAAAGCTTTTCAAGAGGACTGGAAAGATTCAACACTTTAGTAGGGGTTCTGTTAATGATATAAATAGCATATGTGAAAGAATCATCCCAGAATTTTGAGGGTAGTCTGATGAGGTAACAAAGTTAAGCCCATTTCAACAATATGCCTATTATTTCTTTTAGCAAGTCCATTTTGTTGAGGTGTATATGGACAGGATATACAATGAACAATCCCATGATCTTGAATGAATTTAGTTAAGGCTCTATATTCACCTCCCGAGTCACTTTGTACAGATTTGATTTTCAGATTTTGGCTGATTCTCAATCGTGTTTTTGAAATGGATGAAAACATTATATACTTCTGATTTGGATTTAAGAAGAAACAACCATGTGAAACGAGTGTATTCATCTATAAAGCTTACATAATAACTGAATACCTTTGAAGATTTAATGGGAGATGGTCCCCATAAATCAGTGTGAACAATTTCTAATGGTGAAGTGCAATGAGTTGTAGAATGAGGAAAGGGTAATCTATGAGACTTTGACAAAGCACAAGAAAAACATAAACTGGAATTAGATTTCACGAAAAAGGAAATATTACAATCATTCAAGGCCCTTTTAACAACATCAAAGCTAGCATGACCCATTCTTTTATGCCACAAGTCAATACTACAAGTGTTTTGTAAACTGGTAGAATTAAGACTAGGGCTAAAACTATTATTTGGAGTTGGATTGATATCCTTGTTGGAAGTGGGTGAATGTTGGAAACTGTGAAGTTGAAAGTGATATAGTCCTCCTCTAACTGTTCCCTTGAGAATAACTTCCTTGGTGATTCGATCCTTAACAAGACAAAAAAGAGGGTGAACTTCAAAGAAAACATTATTATTAAAGGCAAACTGAGAAACACTAACAAGGTTTTTGCTTATATTAGGAACATGAAGAAGGTTTTTGAGAATGAATTATTTACAGCAAGAAGGAGAATGAAGATGAGTGGTGCCAGTGTGAGCAATATTAGTACTTGTTCCATTTCCCATGAGTAGCCTACTGATGCCATTATACTCGGTAGAAATATTAAGATTGGCAAGATCATTGGTTACATGATTACTAGCACCAGAATTAGGGAACCATGAGCTTTACGAACTGCGCATCGAAAAGTTTGGAATAGAGGATGCTTGAGTCATATTGAGAGTAGGATCTTTGTTTTGTCCACTGAAATAACCGAGTAGTGGTGTTGTTATTTCCAACATTAGAATCATATTTGTGCCAAAGATTCATCTATCGGTATGTCCAACAATACCCACGAGTTGGCAAATCAACCGATTTCCATTCCCGCCACCTATCTAAAGGGTCCTCTACCAAACCTCCTCCTCTATTTGTTTGATTAGCAAACCGATTTTACGCCTCTTCCAAAGGATTGGTTAGGGGAAAAACTTCTTCTCTAAGATGGTGACCAACATTGTTCACGAGAGGGCATTGAACCATCACTTTGTTAACCAAAGGAACATCAATGGATTCAAACCTTGTCTCATAGCTCATACGCAAAGACTGAACCTCAATAACACTTAATGGCTCAAATCTAGATGTTGCATAGACCACTACAACATTATATTCACTCCATAAACCAGCTAAAATATGTAAAATTTGATCCTTCTCGGATAGTTTTTCTCTGTGAGAAGCAAGTAAGTCAAAATATCCCTTCATCTTTCCTAGGTAATCTCTCATGCTTAGATTTTCTTTTAAAGTCCAGTCCTTCAACTTATATTGAAGAAGCTTAGCTTGAGGCCTACGGCAAAATGTGTCTCGGTGGTTTGTCGAATACCTCTTCCCGGTATGACCTGACCTACCATAAGGATCAACATACTTTGTGACAAAGAGGAAAGAATCCAAGAGCTAAAAGCTGATCTTGTCTCTACCATGTGATATATTCTGGATTGATTGTTTGTGTTTGATTTTCTGAGGTAATAAACTGAGTAGGTATTGCAACATCTTCAAGAATAAAGTGTTGAAATCCATAACCTCGAATTGTAGTGAGAACTTGTTGCTTCCATATGAGGAAGTTGTCTTCATCAAGCTTAATTAAAATAAGTTGATTTGAAGAAATATCACCGTGTGAAGGAAGAGTGAAGCAAGTGTTGCTCCATCTTGAGTTGTGGAATCGTCGAGTCATCCATGGCAAGAGGAAGCTCAAACCGAAAAAGTAAAAAGAAAGGAAATACGACGGGGTATGCGAGTCGGGTAAAACATGCTCGATACCATGAAAGGAAAGGTGATAAAAGCTAGAAAGATAAAACACCATTATAATCTATATTGGATATAAAAGTTGTGTATATTAGATTAATTATGAATCAAAGAATACAGGGAATATATATAGCGGCGGGAGCACAATGTCCTTCTCCAATGATTGGATAAAAAGGAATATGTTAACAACCTTGTACTATCCTAAGCTAGATGATAGACACTCTGCATAATCGATATAGGTGTAGTACAAGGATTAATTAGACTATAATCAATTTGTATTAATATCTCTAACATAATGTGACAAAAATCTCCATTTTTTAATAAATAAAGTGGTTTATTCTTGAAATGTATTCCTATTGTTGAAGATTATACTAAATTAGTTTGTTTTTCCATTTACTCTATCTGAGATATACAATTTTAATTAGATAATAAAAAATTTATGGATAGTTTATTGAGAATCTACTCATGTATTATTTTTAATATAATAATAAGGTATTGTGACGATATATTCTAAATATTAGGCACTTGTTATAATCTTAAATTTAATTGTATAAGCTGAAATATTGTCAAATTATTTTCAAATTATTCAAATTATACGAGGTTTATTTTATTGAAAAAGTCCGTCCTTATTACAGTACTTAAACCGAGTCTCGTCATTACAAGCAATACTCATGGCCATCACTGGGCTAATCCCAATATTTAACCTAATATATAGGGTTAACGGATTATTTCCAAATCCGAAATATATAGCTAATTAGCTATAATCACGTGCATAAAAAGAATAAATAATCTTTCTAAAAAAAATGGAGCAATTATATCACCTTTGAGTGTAAGCAATAGCTTTTCTTCTAAGTTGGTTTAGGGATGACAATGGGGCGGTTTTGCCAAACCCGTGACATACCATGCTAAGAAAAATTAAGACTTGGGACCCGTCCCGCTCGACTCAAGACCCTCCCTACCCCGCCCACTCCAAAACTCGTCGGGCGGGTCTGGACAGTTAGACCCGCCAATATATTTTTTTAATTGCAATAATTTATTATTTTATATTTGTGGCCAAATTTTCAAAAATAATCCAATGCCAATAGGTAAAAATATAATTATACAACTTATTATAACTATATTTTATAACTATTTAACTACTATTAGGATTTTTCAAAAAAAAAAAAAACAAATGGGTGGCGCTATTTGCACCCCATTATTTCATCAATACACCCCACTCCCATTATTTAAAAAAAAAAAAAAAAAAAACTATGAGTTAAAATTATTATGATATCCTTAATAACATAAAATATTGTAAATACACCCATTAAATCTCTAAATACACCCCTTCTCTTTTTAAAATTATATTCTTCTTCCTTACAACATCTCTCATTATTCTTCTCTCTACAAAATCTTCCAAAAATAAATTTCGAAACCATAATTTTTCACCAACCATATTGCTACAAATATGGACCTAAATGAATTCATTGACACCAATAATGTAAGAATCATAATACTATATTGCTTGAAGTATCATACTTTTCATATTTTTCATGTTTTTCCCATTCAAAATTTCTCTTTGGATCGCGCACCGCATGCCTAAATTTCACCATGGCACGATCATGCCATGTAATAAAATGAGGCACGATCATACCATGTATTAAAATTGGGCACGATCGTATCATGTATTAACAATGGCATATTTACACCATTTATCAAAGAATTGCATGATCTTGTCATTTTAAGCTCTCGGTTTTTGTTTAAGTTTTTCGATGAATTTGTTTAATATTTTAACAGAATCAAATACTCACCTCACACAAGATAGTATTGTTGGTCCAACCAATAATGAGACGAATCAAGTCCAAGACTTAAGTATTGTTACGTATTACATAGACGTTTTCACAACTTACGAAATTTCTCATCTCATGAGAAGTTATTGAATGGGTGTGTGAGCAAGGAAATGAACATGACATGGTGATAGTAATATGTATAAGTCGGATAGTGGTCTTTGGTAAGAGAAGACCTCGTATATTGTTGGCTTGTGAACGTAGTGGGCAATACCGTGAATATAATGGAATATTATTTCGAGGAAAGCATCAAGTGGAAAATATTAAAAGATGATGTTCTCTCAAGCATTTTGAAGAAAAAAAGCTCATGGGAGAGAAACCTAAACAAAGAAGTGTGGATGTCCATTTTGTTTAAAGGGTAGGAAAATCTCCATTGACGGAGAATGGGTTTTGAATGTTGAATGTGGAGTTCATAATCATCCGATTGCCCAATATTTGGAGGGTCACTCATATGTTGGTCGATTGTCCAAAAACAAGGAGGAATATATCATGGATATGTCACAGGGTAATACTCGACCCAAAGGCATTTTGTTTGGTTTACAAAAGAAATTTGTAGATAGTATGTCCACAATACGGACTATCTACAATGTTCGAATGAATAATGGAGAGTTGTTGAACGAGGCGGTCAATCTCGGATGCAACAACTTATGTGGAAATTGAAGGAGCATGAATATTTCTATCATCACAGGCGCTGTCAAATGACTAACACTGTGAAGGATCTGTTTTTTGCTCACTCGAGGAGCATTGAGTTGTTGTGTGCTTTTTTGAATATACTTTTTATGGATTGTACGTACAAGACAAAGAGGTATAAGTTACCTTTGTTGGAGATTGTTGGCGTGACGTGGACACGTATGACATTCTTTATTGCAGCCGCTTATTTGGAGTTTGAGCGGGAGGACAACTACATATGGGCATGTACCATTTTAAAATCCTTGATGGACCCACTCTCCCTCCCTCTTTGTGATTATTCGAGATAGAGAAATGGCTCTAATGAATGCAATTGAAAGAACATTTCCGAGCACGAGATATTTTCTTGGTCGGTGGCATATTAGTAGGAATATTTTGGCAAATTGCAAGAAAATACTTCGCATGAAAGAGAAATCAGAATCCTTTATGTTGTATTAGAATTTATTAGTCTTGAGATACCAAGTCATCATTTTATGAATTACTCGAGATTTCGATCAATTTATAGAATATCCGATTGTCATGCAATATGCAATGGAGCAATGTGTTGGGCCTTACAAAGATAGATTTGTGTCTCGCTGACGAATAATGTCATGCATTTTGACAATACAACTATGAATAGATAAAGTTCCACCAATTTGATCACCATTGCTTTCAATATTTGATTAGATATATATCTAAATAATTGAGTGATTACATTTTATTTCGAGAGCGGAGAGTCACCATATGGCATTGAAAAGACAACTTGGATCGAGTCAAGGTAACTTTGAGTCATGTTGGGGACATATTCACACTCTTCTTGAGACATCACATAGCGCAATCTAACACTCATTTGTAAAGAGTAGAAATGTAGTCCAACATAAATTCAAGTCGATTATATTCATGTTGTTGCGAGGTAAGGTGTCTATACATGCATTAAATAAAATACATGACGAAATGGGTGGTGTAACAGAGGGTGGTGTTTATTTGTTATTGTGTGGGTGTGTGTTGAGAAAGATATGTGGATTACCTTGTGCTCATGAGATATTTGAGTATGTGAGGTTGGAGAAGCCAATTTCCTTGATTAAATTAGATATGTCACCGATCGGAGGGATGATGTTTGTGTTAGGCATGAAGTTGGAAGTCTGAAGCAGAAAGACTGCTGATGTTGAAATGATTGATGGAAATTGTCAACCCAACAATAACCTCATTGATTGAGCCCGAGATTCAGAATCTCACTCGTAGGCGTCCTAAGGTTTCAAAATCTAAACAATTCAAATCTACAAAATGTGACCCGAGCAAGTTTGAGTATGTAGAGTCCATTAAAAATAGTTATTCACCATTGATGAAGTAATTTACCATGTTGGTCCAACAAATGATACTCTTATGTTCACATTAATACCAAGGCCAAAACTACTGGTAAATATAGTATCATTTTATTAAATGTCAATTTTTACGTAATTCTTGTTCGAGTGTTTTGCCTTTAGTGTTTGAATAGGTTGTTTGGCGACTTGGTTTTAAGGAATCGTTGCCATGTTACTTTCATAATAACATTGTTCGTATTATGGATGTTGAGAGTGATGGTCATTGTGGTTTTCGTGCCATATATGGCCTACTTGGATACGTGTGGAATCATGGGGTTGTGTTTGAGGAGACATCTCTCATGAATTAACATCAAATCAAGATTTGTACACACATGCATTCATGAAACATGGTCGTGATGATGAAATTTTGAGTAAGCTTGACTATTACGATGATATTGCTAAAAGGAAACATTGGTTTTGTTTTTCCGAAAATGGGTTACTTAGTTGCATCGGCATATAATATTGCTCTTGTGTGTTTGGATAAGAGAATGTCCCTCACATATCTACCCTTTAGAATAGAATGTCTGACCATTCCGAAATTGTTATGTATCGGATTTGTGAATGAAAACCATGTTATTGAGGTACACGTGTCATGTAAAAATTCATTTTATTATTTCATATGGATGCTTATGTTGATATTGTTTCATTTATAGGTGTTTCTTACCGATGGTCACCCATTAGCCATTACCTTATGTGGCTTCCATGTGGTTTATGATTCGCCACGATTGTGCATTAGGGTGGAATGATTATTATAGTCGTGACTCCATATTTACAAAGGAAAGTATTGGAACAATCAAATTCGTAGTACTAATACAATAAATATGGGCTAGATTATAAAAATAATTTGTTGTAATTTGGAGACATTTGTTGTAATTTGGAGACATTTTTGGATACATTAGTTGTAATTTTGATACATTTTGCAAATATCACGGGTGTGGCATGACCGTGCCAAATAATTGATTAAATGGCACGATCGTGCCTAAAAATTAAGTGCCACGATTGCCACAAAGAATAATCGGGCATGATCGTGCCTATTTAAAAAAATATTGGGCAAGTTAGTGCCACATTTTACCTGTTTTTCCACTACAATTTGTCAAATAAATAATCTACCACCTTTGATTAAGTCCGAAAAACAACAAAATGGTCACAACATACACCAACAAAAGCATAAATGAAATACTAATCATCAACCGTGAGCTCAAGTATCCAAGTATAATTACAAACGTACAAATGAAATACTAATCATCTTCTTCGGTGCAACCCAAGTGCTACTATTCATGTTGAATCTATATATAGTCAATGTTATATGCCTACGGTATTCATTATTTATACGCTCTTGCATATAAGCCAGGCATCTCCTGACGCACATAAGTCGACATCTCATGTTGCATATAAGGGGGCATATGATGTTGCATATATGTCTAAAACTCGTGTTGGACCAAAGCATCATCTCTATTGAACGAAAGCAGTCATCTCGTGGTGCATATACATTGGAAGCTCCTACCGAACAAAACCAGGCATCTCCTGGCGTATATAAGCTGCTATCTCCTGGTGCATATACGTCAGAAACTTCTACTGAATGAAACCAGGCATCTCTTAACGCATATAAGTTCTTATCTCTCACGCATATATATCGGAATCGCTCTCGCACCATTGCTGACAATTGATCTCGTAACAACTCTGAAGCATACTCTCGATCAAAACCTCGAGATGAAGTAGTCGGTGAATCATCTAGATGACTGCCCTAATCACGAGTAGAGATAGGAGTGGTATGAATATCATCTCGACCTATTGGGGGATGCCCCGTGGGAGTGGTGGGGGATGCTCGGGAACACCCACGGGGACGCCTTGTGGAAGTGGTAGGAGTTGCAGTAGTGCTAAGGACATCAGTTACGGGTACACGGGGACGTCTGCGGGAACGCCCTGTTGTGCATGGAGTACGTGTAGTGGCAACTCTGATTCTCCCGATGTATGTAACACACACCAGAGGACAAATCGTCATGGATGTGTTCCCAAAAATGCTGCATATGTTCCTTGGCATTCAACTCCAACATCGCGTATACCTCCATCTAAAATTTAGAATTAATAAATCAAGATATACTATGATATTTGTTAAAAATATTATAATATGTTATATGCTAATTACTTGACGAAAAAGAAAATCCTTCATGTTAATGCTCATTTTCTAAAATCTTCAACAGAGAACGTGGTATGGCCGCATCAAATGCGGGAATCCCACAAACAAATCCCAAATGAAGGTATCGCGCCTGCGCCCATATCTATGAAAGATATAATAATTAATAATAGCTCGGATAAATTATTAAAATTCTATGGAATGAAATTAAATCTAAAATATCACATATCAAGAACGCCCACAAAAATCCATATAAATGGTGTGTTGGCAAATCAACATGTGGTAGCTCGGTGGGTATGCTTACTAAAATATGTGAATAGGATCTGGTATGAGTACTTTCCCCATATAAATGACTCTCAATGATCTATATCCTCTATTAATGTCCATGCCATGTATCAATTAGTGTATTTCCTCCATCCCATCCGAACAACAAGAAATATATCATCAATAACTTGGCAACTTGCAATGCCTCTCGTTGGTGATTCACATAACACCTCATCCGTAAACTCGGAGCGTAGTTCATCCATCTTCAACTTTTGACCAACATAATAGCAATATAATCCTGTCTTAGATGGATCATGATCGACATTAGGGATGAAAGTCGTCGACTCAAAAGATAGCCTCGACACTAGTGCATACTTATACTAAGAAAACCGATTAAAATCACCTCCAACTCCATAACAAACTCATCATCCCTTGCCCTACCATCAATACCTCATGTCCAAAAGGGAATGCAAGGCTCTATTGAAACTCGATTCCTTTACTACCCAAACGCATTAGAAACTCAAAACAGAGTTTACAAACTCCAAGTACACAACATTACCAATAGTCCTCAACTTATCCCTTATATCTCGCAATAATAGATAATCGACTATAAATGTTAATCTTCGTCTTTTCTCAACCGAAATGGCTCCTCTTTCCAAGCCTATTGAACCTGCACAATAGGAATTCGATTATTAATAATAACAAAATATAGTGTCGAATTTGTTTTTTTAAAAAAGCTAGGCACGATCGTACAAATTTTTTAGAAACAAATAGCTTGGAACGATCGTGCCTATTTTAATGACATGGCACAATCATGCCCAATTAAAAGAAAAATTCCCTAACCATGATCATGCCTCATTTTAAGGGAAGGCACGATCATGCCCCAAAAAAAAACAACTGTTGATCGTGCCTAAAAATTCTAGGCACGATTGTGCTCCAATTTTTTTAAGAAAAATACGATCGATCGTGCCAGTAAAATTCCTAAGTAGGATCGTGCCTCATTTTAAGGGGAGGCACGATCGTGCCACATTATTTTTTTAAAAAATCAATCGTGTTAAGATGATAGAGGTGGAAAAACTCGCCCGACCAGGCCGGCCCACCAAGGAGGTTTGGGTTGGGTTGGGCTGTGAATGTTTAGGTTCAAAAAGTCGGGCTGTTTGGCCCTACTGAATGGCCCGACGGGTTGGGCTAGCCTGACTTTTTGGGCCATCCCGAATTTTTACACGATTTCATGCATGGGTTGAGGCCAAGTATTTTCGCGGCCGACCAAAATCGGGTCGGCCCGATCCATCCCGAATTTTTGCAAAAGCCCAATGAGCTCGGGCAGGGTTGGCTCGGCCCGACCCTTGCTAGCTCTACAATATGATACCCAACTCGAAAACTTCCATTTTTCAACAATAATTCAATAAATACCCAATTTTCAACAACAATTCGAAGAACTCAACCCATAAGACATTCATGTAAACAAAAATAACTAATTTTTGGACTAAATTCGACTAATATTGCAAGTAGTGAAATTTTAAAAAAATCATACCTCTTCAACATTAGGTGCGCCCACCGGTGCACCACAGGTGTCGCCGCATCCTCTGCCGCCTCGTTTCTTCTACTCCTTCTCCTCCTAAAGTATGCCAATTTCTTATAGGTGTGAGATTGGGGTGTGAGATTTTGGGTGAATGTAGAGAAATGAGTTGTCAGTGTATGTTAAGTTATGACTTTTTTCTTGGAGGGTAAAATTGGAAATATAGGGGGTGTATTAAGTAATTAGATGGGTATGTAAAATAAAGGCGAGGTTAATGTAGAAATGTAGTGTATTTATCAAATATTGGGTTACAAATAGCGCCACCAAAAAAAAAAAACTACTACTAGGATCTTACAATAGTACTCAACTAATACTCAAAATAAATGTTCAAAGTACAATATTACAAGATGTTATAGTAGTAAATTAATATCAATACAACACTGACAATCTAAAAGTAAATAATTCAAATTTATCTAAATACATATTCAAAAAAACAAAATAATAATTAATATGGTGGGGCAGGTCCGAGACGGGTCCAATTGGACCCAGGACTCGCCTCGGGACCCATTTAACCATCTAAAATCCGCTCTATTACCATCCCTAAGTTGGTTGAACCGCCTTTTCCCCACAATGTTGTGTGTGACCATAACAATCGGAGCAAAAAGGTCTTTCCCTTCATTTACATTTTTCATCATGGGTTGTACTTGAACCGACGGCGCCACCTTCACATGTGGCGGTGCCGCCGCTTTTGCCTGGAGCATGACATGGTCTTCATCGTCAATGGAACTACCCACCACCCCCAGAAAAACAGAAGCAGAAACTGAAGCAGCCATTCAAGACAAGAAATTAAATTTTTCTTGAAGAAAAAATCTTGAGGTTCTTATTTTTGGACTTAAAATTTTGTGTTGGAGAAGAAAAAAAAATTACTTTATATGATATTTTGATTTTATAAATATTGAAGAGTTGATTGTTAATTTGAGGGCCTTTGGTTTTTTATAAGCGTGTGAAAAAAGTTAGTGAGGATGAATGTTGAGAGCCACAAAAGTGGTTGGTTTAAATTTTATTTGTTAATGTTTTTATTTTTCATTTGGATTTTCTTGTATAATGTGTGAACTTTTTAGTTTGATTGTTTTGAGTGAATAAGGATATTTCCCCACTGGAGAAATGTTAGATCGATCTTGTTTGGTTATGTTTCTATGTTTCGTTTCCAATTTCTAGTGTTGGGAAATGAATTTTGAGAATTTATTAGTTTTCGTGTGAAACCTTGAATTATGTTTGGATGAGTTTTATGTAGGTTTGGAAATGATATTATGTTTGGTTTAGTAGTTTTGAAATAATATTTTATGTATAAAATATTTGGTAGTGGTTGAACATTATTATTGAATATATAATATTATTTTTGTAAGACTGTAGGTCCCATTAGATTGATATAATTAAAAAATAGTAATATTTTAAGTAAATATAGTTGGTAATGGTGGCTCCCGCATATATAATTTGATAAAAATAGTGATTGATTGGTGATGTAGGGTAGTGTATAGGGTTGAGAATTGTAATTATAGGTTTGAGATGATGTTTAATGTGAAAAATGGAAAATGAAAATGATTATTTTTATTGGAAATTTTATAAACAAATATGATTCCACTTTTTAGAATAGTTGGAAATTAGAAATGAGCTCTTGGAAACATAACAAACAAGGCCATAGCTTTTATGCTACTTGTTCTTCATCGTGCATTGCAATGAGACACGTTTGACAAGGTTTTTGGACCCGAATTCGCGAGGGAGAACTATAAATGTAATTAGAAGGATATACAGTAGAACAAAGGCCAATTTTGTGGTTTTCAAAGCCCAAGGTGACACATAAGTTTGGCGCACTGATCGCGTAACGAATTTTTTAACATACTGCTAATTATCACCTACTTGTAAAAAGATCACAAATATAAACTATTCATCATATTCATATCAATCAACAAGGCCGACAAAGAAATTCATATAAATTGACATGGTCACGATCATATAAGCCAATAAAGAAAAATTCATAAAGCCGATAAAGAAAACAAACTATCGATATATGTTATTTACTTATCTTTTAATTAGTGCATTTTTCTTCCATTGTTGCTTTTTATTTGAGCTCTATACTCTTTTATCGTACATAAGTTTTTTTTTTTTATATAAGTTGGGAATAGCGGTCGAAAAGAATGTGATAATTTCAAAGAAATCAAAGATACGGGGTTCGAACCTCGGTCAACACCCTTACAAAGGGTAAATGATGCCACATGAGCTACAAACTCGTGGTCACGATATCGCACCTAAGTTAATAACATACAAATTTTAATTCATTAATCTCATAATAAATTGATTACAAAGTACAAATTTATAATTATATATCCATTATACATTTACATGAAAACATTTTGGAGAAGATAAAAAAAGAAGATTTGCTAAAATAATTGTGGAGATAACTCTAAAGGATATAGATTTTAGTCTCTGTAACTTTGGAGTTGGTCTACTATCGACGGTCTTATAGATCTAATCCGCGAACGAGTCTCAACAAATAACCTAGTTTTATACAGTAATAAACCCAATCTAATCCAACAAAAAAACCACAAAATTAGACTAATCTTGTGCCTTACGCTGCAACAACAACCACAAGAAATCTATGTGGGTCTCCCTTTCTCTCCCTCAGAATTCTTCTTCCCCATAACAGCGGGAGCGGCCGGTAGAGGAGTTACATAGACGCGAATGGAGGCAAGGTCTTGAACTCCAAAAAAGCATCATACAGGTATTAGTTGGAAATTACAAGGATGGCGTCAATCCAGAGATCGGAAATGAGACTATTTTTATACACAATTTTTTTTTTAAATGGGCATGATAATGAAAAGGGTGATAATTAATGGAATTTTTGGGGAAGATGAGAGTAGTAGAATTACTGATGTCAAGTTGTTTTTCTTTATGAGGGATTTTTCTTTACGAGGGATTTTGGTTTTTGATCAGTCTTCTTTTATTTTACTTTGAATTTGGCAAAACTAATTCGGTCATAGCATCCAGTGTTTGATAATTTGACTAAATTGACTTTGAAGCAATCCAGAGGAGAACTAGTACTTTTAAGTGGGGATCGCTAATATTTTAATTGCAAATATTAATACTTTTAAGAGGAATTACTAAAAACATTTCGGGTAAAACCTAATAGTTTTCTATGGACTACTAATATGTTTCACATGGACTAATAATACTTTTGATGGAAAAACCTAAGACTTTTTAGGCGGACTATTATATATATTAAGTGACCTACGAATTAATAATTTTCAGAGGGACTAGTAATACTTTTCAGATGAAAACATAATACTTTTCAACATAGGCGGCCCTAGGGCGGCGCAGTGGTGTTGCCGTACAGGGGCCCCAAGTTTTTTATTATACATGTATATATATTGTTTAGTTATATAGATATCAAGGTTGATACAAATGACAAGATTGTAAGATGGCGGATTAGCAAGGGGTCTTTTTTTACACTTTGAAGGTCATGAGTTCAATACTTGGTAGTTGCAAAATTGAATTTATTTACCCATTTTCTATCTTTGACTTTTGTTTTTCTTTCTTTTCTTTTTTTTCAAAACAAAACAATAACTTTGCATTGTCTTTGATTTCAATTGAGAGTGAAAATTGGTTATAAAAGATTGATTGATGACTTGTAGATAAAAAATACAAAAAGATCAATTTTTCATAGCTAATTCATTAATAGTTGTTTTTGTCTTTTGTGGATGGTAAATTATATTAAATAATTTTTTTAAACTTTATTATAATGAGACCATAATGTTAAAGTTGGAGTATGATAATTGTTTATTACTAAAATAAGTATTTTATATGTTAAATCAATGGAATTACATTTGTAACATTATTTTTGTTATTTTTAAATTTTTTAATGTAAACACAAGGGCCCCCATTATTATTTTTTGCTCGAGGCCCTCGAAACCTTAGATCACCGCCAAAGTGTTTTGTGATACTATATCACCGTCCAATATTACAAAAACTAACACTTTCAAGTAAACTACGTATTAATACTTTTCATAAGGATCGCTAATACTTTTAGAAGGGTTGCTAATACCGGTCAATTAATATTACAAAAATACTTTCTATAATGATTGTTAATACTTTTCGGAAGAATTTGCTAATACATGTCCCCAAAATTATAAAAACGACAATGGTAATAAAACCAAAATGCCACCGGGTCGGTTTTAGGATCCGTCTAATGGATTTTGACCCGTTAGACCGTCGACATGAGTTTTGTCGTAACTTTGTGGTTTCATAAAAAAAAATTATTTGATTTAGATATGATATATTTTTGACGAGAAAATAAAGGGGATAGATAAATGAAAAATTGTGATTTTTTCTAATATTCATTAAATAGGTTGGCGGAAAGCCAAATTTCGTCGGGATGCATGAGGCGGCAAATCATTTGCCTCACCAAGCCTCGAGAGAATTATCATCTTTAAGTTTACAACTCACATGTCGCTCTCGAGTCTCGATTATCCTGCTCACCAATCAACAATTCGTAGTTTCAAAATCTCTGCTTTGTTTTATAATATCCACATTATTTGATGTTTTTATTTTGTGTCAAGACAAATAATTAAATGTTTTGCGATCATTCAATGTTTTTAGTCGAAATACTCGGGCACTATTCCCCCAGGCTCAACCCAATCCCCATGTTAATGCATAAATCTAGTCAGGCCAGTTGGGCCGCTCATGCTTCTGGCCTTTTGTGCCGGGCCAAAGTAGACCCGAAATATAAATGTAGCTCCGCCCACCCTATCTTTGGTGGTCGGCCGAAATTGCTTGAACTACATAATTTTATAAATTAATAATTAAATTATTCATTTATCGATTATTTAATATCTCGAATTAATAGATTTTTATAATCTTAGGTGTTAGTTTATAGATGTTTAACCGTGATTATATAAAAAAGCCAATAAACGAAAAGAGAAAAAAAAAAAGAGCCAATAAACGAAAAGAGAGAATGAAAGGAACTACAAGTACAACTATACAAAAATTCCATCACGTGGGAGAATTCGTCATTTTAGCAAAATCACATGCAATTAGGGGTGGTTAAATGAAATTGAAACCGGTTTTAAATCGGAAGCGGAATCGTGGTCAATCGGTTCGGAATAGTTGACCGATCAATCTGTTCCAAAATCGAACCGAATCGTGTAGGCGTTTGATTCTCGTTTCTTGTCTCAAAAACCGCAAAAGACCGGAGTTTTAATCGTCTTGGTTAAACCGATGGTGGAACCGGCGGTTAAAACTAGGGATGGCAATGGGACGGGTTCAAACCCGACCCCGTAATGAACCCGCCTCGCTCGGGGCGGGTTTGAACCCGGTCTAGCGGGTCCCGGGGCAGGTCCCAGGTCCAATTTCTCAAAACCCGGCGGGTCCGGGGCGTGTAACGGGTACAACAAGACCCGTCCAGGACCCGCCCCGTATATGTTTTTTTTTTAAATATTATTACTTAAACATAATATATTGTCCTTTCATTTGATTTGTAATTAGATTTAGGTGATTTAGTGAACCAGAATTCATATTTCGTTATCTTTTCTGTAAGCCGCTTACACTTGCTTCCTTCTGCCATAATAATGGTTCATTTACCAGAAATTGTTTATACCTTCAATAGTTGACTTTTGTTATTAATAAGTAAAAAGGTCCTGAGAAGTTTTGCGTACCTTACAATTTACAAGTAATTCTTATATCGACTATCATTTGTTTCATTAAAGTAGAAATGTGCAGTGTTTTTGAGGGTCCTCAGCAATTGTCTTTCGCCATTAGAGGAAAATCTTGGTATTTTCAAAGTGAAAATTAACATCCTGGCGGGCCTACTGGGTTGGACCCGCCGGGTTGCGGGTCCAAAGCGGGGCAGGACGGGTCTTGAAGCGGGCGGGTGGGTCCCGAGTCTTATTTTTCTTTGGCGGGCGGGTCCCGGTTTGGCCAAACCCGTTAATGTCATCCCTAGTTAAAAACCGCATTTGAGTTAAAACCAACATTTTTATATTTTTGTTGAAAATATCTTTAGAAGAAATGTTAAGTGTTTATTATGATGTTTTATATTTATAACTACATGAAACACATTTTAAACCAAATGTTGTAAGAGAACTACGTGAACTTTGATTCTTCTATACTCTAATAGTATATATAAACAGTTCAATATTATTATCAATATTAAGTACAAAACTTAATTGAATATTAAGTCCAAGTCTTTTTCTTTTGTTTTCCTTTTTTTTGTAACTAAAATTGATAAAATATTACATTAAAAGATAAACAAATGGTGTAGGTCCCAATGGGTGTGGTGTAAGGTTTAGAAGGGGGGCTGAATAAACCTTACCAACTTTTCACAATTTAGTCCTTTTAAAATATGTCAATAGAGTTGACTCAAATCAGCTAAGTTCTTGAGGGACAACTAGGTTGGCTTACTTCAGCAAAGTTACCCACTCAACAGACTGGACTAAGTTGTTGACAGTATAACTCAGCTGGGTCAGCTAACACTTAACTTTTTAGTTGATTTGGTTTTTATACAACAGAAGACTTAACACCCTTGATAATATTAAACTTGTTTTTAACACTTGTTCTTAGCAATGTTATTATCAGTTGGGTTAGCAATTTAACTTAAACAACAAATATAAATATAAGCAGGAAAAATAAAATGTTGTAAGTAAATGACACAAGCAAATTTTAAAGGGGTTCGAGGATGGGGTAATTCCCCTAATCCACTCTTCTTCAACTCCTGCAGAATCCACTAAGTAACAGACTAGGTTATAAAGTAGTTCTTAGTCCGAGACAGCCTTGATCATACAGTTGACTTCTCCTGGGACTCAGCTTCTTCACAAGACAGAGTTGTCTTGCTACTTCAGCTCCCTTCGAACCCTTGGAATTGATCACACAGCCTTCCAACGAGCTCAAATTTTCTGGCTCAACCTCGAACCTTACTATAGCTCCTTCAACCTTGGAAAGTAGACCCCTTTCGTTCTTAAAACTTTTTCCTCTTCAACTTGATGAAGTATTTTTTCCTTCACAGAGTGTGTTGGATCGAGTTCCTTCGAGTTTAGGCTTGAGGAATATCTTGGTAAGTTTAGGAAAATGTTTGCAGGTTTTTGCTTGAATTGCTTGTTAGAATGGTGACTTTTTCTCATTTGCTTCCTCAGCCTTTTATAGTGGTCATTTGAAAATCTGCCCGTTGTTTTGAAAATATGCCCGTTGAAGAGATAGGCTATTTTTAAATGACACTTCTGTAAGTCCAAGCGGCTACGATAATCTAGAGGGGGGGTGAATAGATTATCTCCATCTTTTCGATCTTTTCCTCTTTTTCAAACCGAATGCTCAAAGACAATAATAAAGGTGCGGAATGTAAACAACACACGTCGATATATAGAGGTTTAACCCACCTAGGGCTAATCCTCTACCACCCCAAAGATATCCGGGATGGATTTCAAAAAGAAAAAGAATTTTATTAATTACCAAAATTAATACAAACTCAACTTACAACACCTCAATAGTACCACACTCTTCTTTAACACCACCTTTGGATATTACCTCAATCTCCCTTTGAAGATTACCACAATCTTCCTTCAACAAGACCTTTGAAGATCACCACAATCTTCAATCTTGAAGAATACCAAATTCTTGAAAGACCTCAAGAGCACCACACTCTTGACACACCTATCACCTAGATCACCCAAGTGTATTCTTACCACAAGAATACTCACAAGGATGTCTTGTGTTGAATGATGACCAAAAATCAAGATTACAACTCAATAATGAATATTACAATATGAGTGCAAAGTGTAATCAAGAATAGCCTAGACCTCAAGGATGTGAAAGTGATAAGCTAGGCAAAATTACAACAAGAATAATGACAATGAAGAACAAGTGTTTGCTTGAAGTGTATCTTGTTGTGTTGTATCTCAATGGTTCACTTGGTTGCTCCAAAACTTCTTCTATTTATAGGAGATGATTGATCAAGCATAGGCTCCTCTTGGGGATTGAAAATCTACAGAAAAATACAATTAAAATCAAGAATATAGCTGTTAGAAATTAATCCCACATTTTAAGGAAAAGATGTCTGCTGTCAAACGGTCGATTTTGCTGATAGGGCGACCGGTCGCACAGAAATAGAGTTGAAAAAAACATATCACAAATTTACACAGGCGGCCACACGGCCGACGTAGGGTTCGACCGGTCACCCCTATGTTCAACCGGTCCAAGCCTCAAGGAGTGAAGAGTATGAGTTTATGTTTCAACAAAAACTTGCAGTGCCGGCCGCACCACAGGGGCGACGGCCAGAATCGGCTGACGGTCGATGCCCGGCGGCCAGTCGACCTGCTTTTTTTTCACTCCGTGCCCAATTTCTGTTTCAACGTACTCTTGAGATACGGGTTTCCCTATAGGGCGACCGGTTGACCTCAAAACAAAAGTGTTGTCCAATATTTTATCGAAAATAAACTCCAAGAAATACTCCGAAAAATAGTGAAAACATTTTAGAACGATCGGGAGTATTAGGACAATATTTAGAAACATATCTTAGGATGTAAAAACACTTTGACATAAAATCATTTAAAAGCATTGTCCAATTTAATTGAAAATAGACTTGAAAAAATACTCCGAAAATATTAAAAATATTTTAAATCGTTTAGAAGTATTTGGACAACAATTAAAAACATTATTTTGGTGTAAAAATAAAATCATCAAAATTAAGATTAAAAAACATGTATCAAACAATCTCCCCTTTTTGATGATTACAAACGAAAACAATTTTTAGAAATATTAGGAGGACAATTTTAAAAACAATTTTCCGGTAAAAACATCTAACCGTTTGGAAGCAACCAAAATTTCCAAAATACATAAGCAACCAAGAAAGGGAGTAATTATATTCAATAATAAGCATAATAAGCACAAGCTCCCCTATCAACAAGCACATCAAGAATAATGTAAAAGCAATTAATCATAAGCCAAAAGCTTAGCTTTTACATATTGTTCAAGAGCTTATAATCTCCCCACTGTCAACAAAACATCATTAGACATGTATAAAAGTCCATCAAGCAATAATTGGACTAAATATAATTCACAACTTATGGCTTTTAAGAGCCATAGGTTATAGCTTTTATAACAAGCTTTTATTAGATTCTTTAAGCTAATGAGCCAATTTCTGTTTCTCCCCCTTTGGAATCATAAAAAGAATGTTAGGATGATAAAAACATCATACAAGAATCAAAGTGAGCCAAAGAGACGGTTTATCAACCATTTGAACAATTTAGGCTTAAAATCCAAGGAAAAAGGGAGAAATGAATCATAAGAAAACCACAAGCTCATTTGTTAGCCAAAAACATGATCTCAATAAGAATTTAAAACATTTGAAAATAAGAGAATCATGTAGGTGATGAGTTTTTCATTGAAGCAATTTATCGAACACTTGGCGGGCGTCAACGTTTAAAGAAGTGTATATAGCCTTGCAAAAGAATTTAAGCCAAGTTTTTTTTTTTTTCATATCATCACCCAAAATAATTTTTCAACATATGTCCATCAAATAAGAGGCTCAAGACAAAGTAAATTCTCAAGGGTTCGACCCAATTGATAAATTTTAGCCAAAGGATCAAGGCATTACCAATGCCATCAAGCAAAAATTAAAGATCCAAGGAATACATGTCAAGCATCAAACAATGCATATTAGACATTACAAATGTCCCAAATTATTCATCTAAACAAAATAATCAAGACATCTCAAATGCATTTAAGCAAAAATTAAAAAAGAAGCACTTTTACCATCAAATACTTCATACCAACAACCAACTATGCCCAACTAGAGTATTTTTACCATCAAATACTCCATCAAAATCATGATCATCCACAAGTCATTATCAACTTGCTATTTTAATCCTTTCAAGAAAACAAGCAAATCTCATTAGTGCAATTTAGAGTTTTACAAGAAAGTTCATAGAAATACAAAACAACATGAACAAAAGAAAAATGCTAAGATAATAAAGGGGTGGGGAATAAGATCTTTGATGAATTTCTTCAACTTGCCAATTGATTTTTGCATTTTGGAGGTCTTTCTCGCTCCAAAGCCTCGTGCACCTAGCTTCATGAAACATTCTTAGATCATCATACTCGACTTGGGTGTACCTCTTAGGTGGTTGAGCACCTGTATTACCCTCCTCGGATTGCTCGGTTCGCCTTCCTCCGCCAATCTTACGGCCTCGGCATCATCAAAGAAATCATTTGGATCTGGGGAATCTTGGCCTCTTCCTCTAGCCATTTTAGTAGGTCGGATGTCCATATTCTTGCGCATAGTGACCATTTGGGAGATGTTATCAATGTCAAACATTTTGAAATACCTCCGAATTACACTCCGACGAAGGTAGTCCCGATTGTATAAGAAGTTTACAAATCCAATTGCCCATAACAAACTTCTTATTTCCTTGAGTGATAGACTCGATTAGACATTGAATAAGAATGGAGCCAAAGCTAAGCGGTTCCCTTCTAGCAATCTTATAAGTCAAAAAATAGTCCATGTTGCTAGGCATTTTACCCGCTTTTCCACAAATACAGTAGGCGACAATAATAGATAAAATTCGGTGCTCAAGTGTCATCGCCAACAATGAATACTTTGGTCATACGCCCAAATAAGTCTTAACTTCTCTCATAGACACCCCCAATATCTCATCATTCCAAATAGCACAAGAGAAAAGTCCCAACCACCTTCTCTAACATGTAGAAGTCGACAAATTTCATTAGGAGTCCACCTAAAGTGACGTCCTTTACAAACGAATTTACCGCAATAGGCTTTCTATCATCATCATATTGCACCCACATATTTGCATAAAAATATTGGATAATATCATCATCATACAAAACATATGCATGCTCCCATAAAAACATCCAACCTTGTTCCTCAAAGAATTCTCTAATAGTAGGATATTCCTTAGCAAATGAATTAAAACGACAAATTTTAGTCCGAGCAATCGACTTCCACCCATTCCCAAATCTTCATAGTACCACTCCGCATATTTATTGATGAAATTTAGAATATTATTCGAATGGGGAGCTAAAGATATAAACGATTTCTTACTTTTCGCCCAACAAAGAATTTTTGAGCGAAATTGTTCCTGAAGCTCGGCAATTTGGGCCCGAGAGAGTATGGGATTTTGAATGTCATCACGTTTTTGAGCCACGTTCCTTTGGGCAGCTCGAATATCCCTTTGTTCGGCTTTCTCTCGCCGATTTCTCGAAGAACCCTCTCCGCCCTTTTTTCTCTTGGAAGTGGGATTTTGATCGGTGGAATTTCTTGAAGGTGCCATATATGTAAGATTCTTGCAAAAATAGGTGGATTAGCAACAAGAATCACAAAGATTGATGAAGAATTGAAGATTTTAGAAAAATGGGGTGATATGCGCTGCGAAAGGTTTGGGGGATTTTGTGTGTTCTGTTTCAAAATAAGAACAGACCCATTTTTAACATGAAAAATTACCCTGGGCGACCGATCGAGGTAGGGTGCGACCGTCGACGTGCAGGGCGACCGGTCGGCCCTGCCTTGACCGTCCCAGTGCGATTTTTCATTCTTCAGAATTTTCCAAAATTCGATTTTTCACCCCAAAAGTTTTAAAACTTTGCAAAAAAGATAATTTTGGACCAAATCAAGCAAATACGGGTGTTGGGAAAACATATATTCGAGAAAAATCAAGTTTTAATGAGTAGTGCCCCTTTTTAAAAAAAAAAAATTACAAAATCATTTAGGGGCACTTAAGGGGTTGAAATGAAATATTTTGAAAAACATGAGCATAAACATAATATCGAGTTCTAAGACAAATACGAGTGAACATACCTCGATGGTTTAAGACTCTTGATGAGATATATTACCTACACAACTCTTAAACAAATTGCACAAGATATAATAGCACAAGTGTAGGCAAGTAATAAGAGATAACAAAAATTATGCTTATGCTATAAAAATCCATAAGAGTTTAAAAGCAACATGTAAGGTCTTATTTTCAAGGGATTTTAAAAACACAAATATTTGTTGAGGACCTTAATTTTAAAATTATGAAAACCCATTTGCAATATAGGCACAAATAAAAATATGCATACTAACTAAATAAAATGCATATTTAAATGGGGAGATACGGTTTACCAATTACGCCATTTCCATGGGTTGTGCCGTTCCCATTGTTGATGATATCTTTGAGAATCATCTTGTTGATGATGACTTCTCCAATTACTCCATTTCCAAGCATTGTGGCCTTTTCTTTGGAAATCATTTTGTTGATGATGTCTTTGCCATTTCCAAGGATTGTGTTCTTCCCATTTTTGATTATTTCCTCTTCTTGGAAAATGACTTTGTTGAAAATATTTTCTCCTTTGATCAAATGAAATGGTCATTTGATGTTTTCTTGGCGGTATGAATTTTCTTCGATTATTAGTTCACGGTACCTAATATAACATTGTTTTGTGGTACCCTCAAGTGCTTGGGGTCCTTTGGGATTAGTCTTGAGACTTTTAGGTCTCCAAAGATAATTTGAGTTATTTCTAGCCCGACAAGTATTTACCGTATGACCCTCTTTACCGCAATAAAAGCAAGTGATATTACTAACATGCATAGGAACTTGATTCTTTTTCATATGCTTGACAATATTAGGCTCATGATCAAGTTCACTATTCAAACTATCACAACCATTAACATTCACAACATTGGGCAATTTATTGGTACTCAAGTTGGATTTTGATAAATCATTTTTCATGCAATTAATATTCTCAACAAGAGTGCTATTTTGTTTTTCAAGGTTTCTAACCTTGTCAAGTATGGTGGTGTGAGCACATGATAGTAGTTCATAGGAAGTAAATAAACTATCCTTTTAATTTTTCAAAACATTGAATTCCTTTTTCAAATTTTTGTATTTAACAAGTAAATTTTGAAATTCATTTTGAAGATCATCAAAATCATTTTGCAAATCACTATAATCATTTTGAATGACAATATCATAGGCGAGGGTTTAAGACATACCTCGTTTTCTTCTTCGATGCCCATAAAATAATATTCAACTTATTCATAGTTGGAAGTTGTAGGAGGCTTGTTCCTTAGATTTGAACTTGTATCCCTTTGAGAAGTAGATACTTTTGTTTGACTCCTTTCATTTGCAAATACTCCATACATGACTTCTAATTTTGCCATATTTCATGTGTCGATCGATTCCTACAATATGTTCATATTCCAAATTAGTAAATGAACAATACAAAATATTGAGAGCTTTACCGTTTAAGGAGATGGTTTTCTTTTCTTCATCATTGAGCTCTTTGAAGCCTTTGGAGGTGTGTGGTGTGTCTTTCATCGGAATGGATTCTCCATTTATGACGGTGTTTCAAATGTCAAACCCGCAACCTTGTAAATAGCATTCCATTCTTTCTTTCCAAAAATAAAATTTTTGGAATCATATAGTGGTGGCTTGGTGGTGGAGGTGCGGTAAGATGAGCTTCGTTCAGTAGCGACGATCGTTTCTCTTTACTCGCGATGTGAAACGAGCTTGCCAAAGAGTTTGGCTTTGATACCACTTGTAAGTCCAAGCGGCTACGATAATCTAGAGGGGGTGAATAGATTATCTCCATCTTTTCGATCTTTTCCTCTTTTTCAAACCGAATGCTCAAAGACAATAATAAAGGTGCGAATGTAAACAACACACGTCAATATATAGAGGTTCAACCCACCTAGGGCCTAATCCTCTACCACCCCAAAGATATCCGAGATGGATTTAAAAAGAAAAAGAATTTTATTAATTACCAAAATTAATACAAACTCAACTTACAACACCTTGAAGAGTACCACACTCTTCTTTAACACCACCTTTGGAGATTACCTTAACCTCCTTTGAAGATTACCACAATCTTCCTTCAACGGCACCTTTGAAGATCACCACAATCTTCAATCTTGAAGAATACCAAATTCTTCAAGACCTCAAGAGCACCACACTCTTGACACACCTATCACCTAGATCACCCAAGTGTATTCTTACCACAAGAATACTCACAAGGATGTCTTGTGTTGAATGATGACCAAAATCAAGATTACAACTCAATAATGAATATTACAATATGAGTGCAAAGTGTAATCAAGAATAGCCTAGACCTCAAGGATGTGAAAGTGATAAGCTAGGCAAAATTACAACAAGAATAATGACAATGAAGAACAAGTGTTTGCTTGAAGTGTATCTTGTTGTGTTGTATCTCAATAGTTCACTTGGTTGCTCCAAAACTTCCTCTATTTATAGGAGATGATTGATCAAGCATAGGCTCCTCTTGGGGATTGAAAATCTACAGAAAAATACAATTAAAATCAAGAATATAGCTGTTAGAAATCAATCCCACATTTTAAGGAAAAGATGTCTGTCAAAAACGGTCGATTTTTTTGTCAAAGATAGAGCGACATGGCCGCACGAAAATAGAGTTGAAAAAATGTATCACAAATTTACACAGGCGGCCGTTCGACGTAGGGTTCGACCGGTCACCCCTATGTTCAACCGGTCCAAGCCTCGAGGAGTGAAGAGTATGAGTTTGTTTCAACAAAAACTTGCAGTGCAGGCCGCACCCTGGCGACCGGCCGGCCGACTGGCCGACGCCTGTGAGACCCGGTTGACCTCTTTTTTTCACTCCAGGCCCAATTTACTTTTCAACGTACTCTTGGTGCACGGGTTGCCCTATAGGGCGACCGGTTGGCCTCAAAACAAAAGTGTTGTCCAATATTTTATCGAAAATAAACTCCAAGAAATACTCTGAAAAATAGTGAAAACATTTTAGAACGATCGGAAGTATTAGGACAACATTTAGAAACATAGCTTAGGATGTAAAAACACTTTGACATAAAATCATTTAAAAGCATTGTCCAATTTAATTGAAAATAGACTTGAAGAAATACTTGAAAATATTAAAAATATTTTAAATCGTTTAGGAGTATTTGGACAACAATTAAAAACATTGTTTTGGTGTAAAAATAAAATCATCAAAATTAAGATTAAAAAACATGTATCAAACAACTTCTTGTTCGTTGGCTTGTCTTTTCTTGACTTGCAGCTTGTGATGGTGATATTTTCTTGTATTAAATGATTCTGCAGCTTTTCAGGTCCTGACACAAGCTTCAATACTTTTCATTGGTTTATTCCTTTTACACACTTCTGGGACGAGCACTTTAAGACATGGAGGCATGGGTGTATTACTATTTCAAGTAATATCATTGACTTCCGTGCAATGGATTAATATCAGTCGACTTGACTTGACACTTTCCTTTACCCCTTTGACTTGAGTCGGCTCCAACCTTTAGGAATGACTCAACCGTCGATTCAATTAGGTAGACTCGGCTCTTAACTCGACTTGATGACGACACTTCTTCAACATTTATTCACTATTCCTCGGTTGGATCTCCTTGATCGATTATGTGCCTTCCATCTCGACTACACTCACCGACACACAACTCGGTTTTCACTTGAGTCTTGATTGACTTCTTATATTCTTCAACATAGTCGACTTCATTCACTCATGCATGCTTATCTATTACAAAATAGATATACAAGGAAAATGGGGTGCCAAATTTCTATTCTAAGTCTTACATGGTATCATCAAAATCTAATAATAAATTTCCTAACAATTTTCCTCTTTTTGATGATGCCAAAACTTAAATAAAAATTACACCAAACACAATCAGTGCAGTAACAAAGAATGTATGAGCGGAATATGTCAATTTTATTGATCATAACATTCTTGTCCTTTACAAAGTTGTTTATAAGGTATACTCTATACACTGTATCAGAGCTATACTACATTTGAATTTCAAAAAGTATCAGAGCAAATCTATAAAATTACAACAGGTATCAGAGCTTTATTACAAAATACTTACAGCTGTGTATTTATAGTTAAGTAAAGTACATGAAGGGGTTACAACTGCCTTTCAACGCCTTCGCTTCCTTCTTTCTCTCTTCATCTTGACTCTCCTTCTATCATCCTCTTCTCTCTTCTCCTCTTCTTCTCATATGCACGCTTAGCAAGATGGTCATCCCTCATTGCGCTTTTCCTCCCATGTGCGTGCATTGCTCTCTTATTTTCTACTACTTACCTCCTCATTGCCTCCTCATTCTTTGCGCTTTACTTCTAGATTGGCAAGGTGATCATACACATCCCATGGTGATTGATTCTTTTTTATGAGGATCAATATTCCTTATATCTTGTGGTCTTGGGCCGGTGGAGGGCCTCTGCCTCTTCTACTACTTCCGGACCTTCCCTCCTCTAGTTGACTCGGCCCCCTTTGACTTGAGTCGGCTCAACCTTTAGGAATGACTCAACCGCTGTCGATTCAACCGGTAGACTCATATTAATCGACTTGACTGACACTTTTTCAACCTTTATTCAGTTGTTCCTCAGCTGGATCTCCTTCAGTCGGGTATGCGTCTTCCATCTTGACTACACTCAGCTGACACACAGCTGGTTTTCACTTCAGTCTTCAGTTGACTTCTTGCATTCTTCAACATAGTTGACTTCACTTAGCTCATGCAGTCCTATCTATTATAAAATAGAAATACAAGGAAAATGGGGTGCCAAATTTCTATTCTAAGTTTTACATGGTATCATCAAAATCTAATAATAAATTTCCTAACAAATGGTTCTGGTTAAAATTGGAACTGGAACCGTGGAAGAACTGGGTTCTAAACCGGAACCAGAATCATGAGACAACGGTTCCGGTTTCAGTTCCTACAAAATGAGGAACCGGAGATAAGCACTTTTGCATTTATACTAATGCGGCATGCCGACAGTAATTCTTCAGCAATAAAGGGGTCAAAACATAAAACTAAAAGAATTGCTGACGGATGGGTTTTCCGATAGTCAACCCCTTCCCTCTCCAACAAAACACCGATTACAGAACCAAAATCTCCTCTGATCAAACAACCATGATCATCTCAATTTCGCCATAGAATTTCACAGTCCCACTTTACCTTTCCCCACTGAAAATTAACAACTTTCGAAGGAACCAAATTTCACTATCAAGAAAAATGGCATCATTGGCTACACATTTCACAGCCTCCTCTTCCTCTGTCCCCTTGGCATACGCCGCCTTCTCTGCTCTGTCTCCCTCTTCCTCAAAAACCCATCTCTCTACAGATCAAAAATATGGTATTTCTCGGAACCCAAGTGGAAAAACATTGATCTATACGCTCTTCTTATATCTCTCCCCGTCGCGTCATTTTCCCACGTATTCATTTTTCTTGCACTTTCAGAAAACCCCACTTACAGATTCTCATTCTTACAACAGTCCTTTGTTGTTTTCCTCTTCTGGGCAGTCTTGGTTTTGGTTATTTTGAAAGAAAGTTTGGATCTTTTTTCACTTCCTGAGAGTTTTGTCTTCTTATTTGCTGGCATTGCGTTTTTGGTTGAGTTTTACATGACTGGGAGGGGAGTTGTGGGCCTTGGCGGTTGGGTTTATGGTATTTTGGGTGGTTTGGCTGTTTTATGCGCCTTTTGTTGCGTGTATTTATCGATTAGGCCAACGGCTTTTTTGCCGAGTTTATATTGTCCTCTGGGCTTGTTTTGAAGGGTACTTGGGTCCTGCAAGTGGGCCTGTCTTTGTACACTGATGCATTTGGTTTTAAAGGGTGTCATAAGATTTCAGGGGTAACCCTGGCTAAAGGGGATGCTGATATTAAGTGTGAGCTTGAGGATGATATGTGGAGGGGTATTGTATTGATGAATTTCTTGTTTGTTGGGCATGTTATCGTAGTTATGTTTGCCGGCTTTGTGTTGTTTGGATTGTTGAATCGTTATACGAACATGAGGTGTGGCGAGACGAGTGGACTCTTGCTAGCTGAGATAGGATCTGAGAGTATGCTAATGCATCCACTTCCTGAACTTGAGATGGAATGAGTGGTGTTTTCGTTCTTCTTCTGTTTGAATTCTATTATAAACATTATAGCATTGTAAGTTTTGAGTTGAGGAAGAAAGGAAAATTTATTTTTATGAGAAGAGTTTTAGCTGTTTCATCATCGTCTGGATCATATATTGTATAATATAGAATTTGTTCATGAATTTATTCTCGACGAAATTTCTTTCATTTTCTTGATACTATGTGCATTCAGTTTTTAGATCATTATTTTAATTGACTTTTAATGCTGGGATGGGAAAAATAAAATAAAATTCTGAAGCAATGTATCCCTTTAAGGATATAATAAAATCAGCTTAAGTATTTCTTTTGAGAGGACGAAACTGTAGTTGTAGACTAGTCAATTACTGTAAATATTAGTTTTAGGAGTAACTATACTCTGCTGGTCCTGAACTAGGTTTTATTGAATCAAGACATGTGATGTCTTTGGCTGTAGTCTGTAGATCATAATTCTAGTTTAAGCAGTCAGGTAGAAGTTTCTCAAGTAGATGTTAACTCAAATATGAAGTCACATTATACTTTTAAGGTTCATCTTAGATTGGAATTAGTGCGGAGAAAAGGGACGAAGAAACATCTTGTTCTTGATGTGGATATATGTGCTTGAAATCCCAACAGTAACAAATCTGTTTAAGAATAAATATTTCAGATAAAATGCTATGTTTTGGAAAACTGACAGTTGCCAAGAGAAACTCTACCATGACTCATTCATATTAACCAAATTTGTTGCAACTCTTGAAGAATTGGCCTTCCCACAGACAATTCATAACTCATCTTTCCAGTAACATTGTATGACTGACGATATCACTCTTGCAGCACATTAATTTTAAGAAACTTAAAATTAATAGGTTATCAATTAAAGTGGTTTGAGTTGGGACTTCGATATTGCAATAACATTGCCTGAGTTGTTTTGTGTTGCTATTGTTCATGGTTTTCAATTTAGTTCTTTTAATGGTTTTCAATTTAGTTATTTGTGTTGCTAATGTTCATGGTTTATCTGAAATCCTTTTGATCTTGAATTTTACCTGTCATCAGACACATTGGACTCACATGGTCTATTGAGCTAGAACCAGTTGCTCATTTGTTATTTTTTCATTCTTACAAAATTTTATCTATTTAGGTTATAGAAAATGTCTACCCCATAATTAATATCTTAAAGATTTGAATGAAGTTTAGGTTCAGTAGAGGGTTAAAAAGTGAGGAGACATGTGAGAAGAGAGAACAAAATGCTCCAATTATTGAATCCTCTTACATGTACCACTGAGATGAGAAGTACGATTAGTCTGTGGGTTGTATTACTCTATGATGTTCTAGAATAGAAATCCTTGGTTGGGTTTAATGCCTTCTCTGGTGCATTTTGTTTTGATGCTTCTTTTCTCATGGATGTAACAATGGCTTCCCTGGATACTATATTGAATCCATTGGCGTAAACGTTCAGTTCTTAATGTTATCGTCGAATAAAGGAAAGAGGTGTATACAAATTGTATGGCATATCGTACAAAAAATGAACTCTAAATGCGACCATCTGAGAATACACAGGATGAAATAAATTTTGACTGCATAGGTAAAGGTTTTTAATCTTTTCTTTTCCTGCAATATTGCACTTAGAAAAGTCAAATAACGTTTTTAAGAAAACATGGTGTATCTCATAGCTACAAAAGTAATAAGCGGCAAGGTGTGTTCTCCGACCATATTTATATGATTAAGCAACAACTTCTCTGATCCAATTTTGTACAAGTTGTCCCTGGAGCGTCTCCATGAACAGCTGAAGCCATGGATTTTGATTCTTGAGCAAATTCTCGTAACCTTCTTGGTGAAGTAGTATTCTTTTTTTTGAGGAATTTGGATGTTGGATAACTTATCCATTTCATAACACGTTTACGTCCTGCATCATAATTTTAGCTTCAGCGTATTGAGAAGGTGTGATAAATCAGAAAATAAACACAGGAAGAGAGAGTTGCCAAAAATTATGTAAATAGAACTGTGCCTGCTGATGAATTTAAGTGGTAATTTTTGGTTTCACATTCTGTTGAGATATGGAAACGAATAAATTTGAAAGTTGCCAAAGTTTGTGGCCTTTTTACAAGCAAAAGCATTAATGGCTCATGAATCTACCCTGTGATTAATTTTTTCACGTGTTGCTTTAGAGTTGTGCTGGATATCGACTATGATATATCTGAACTAGGGGATTTGAAGTAATGAGCTCTCAAAACTTTTCGGCTGTTCTGAAAGTTGGCTTGGCACTTTTTTTCCGTCTCGCTTTTGAATTCTGTGGATAAAGTGTACCTGACAGCAAAAAGAAACTAACCATTTGCGATGAAGAAGGTTCTTTTGGATGATATATGTGTATCACTGATTCATGCATCCCTTCAGTCTTCAGATATTTCGTGGGAGTCAGCATTCCAAAGCATTTCCTTGAGCTTGGAGCTCAGTATTACAGCTTCGACTGAGGAAATCTCTATAACCATTTTTGTTGAAGTTGGAAAGGTACATACCAGTACAAATAACTTAATCACCTAATTTTTCATCATTATTCTGTTAATGCTGACTTCTGGGTCCAAAAAAATGTCACTGCTTATGTTTTAACAAACAGATAACCTCTTTGAACTATTTTAGACTGACGGTTCCTTTGCAGTGATTTCTGGAATTTTGATAAAAGCCACTACAAGTTCTGTGATGTGAAGCTAACAGAGAGTATATTTAGGACCTGACTTTTCCTTTTTTGTTCTAGAAACCTCTATTCTTCAAATTGTTATGCTGATTATCTGATGCAACGACATTCTGGTTTGGATCTGTAAACTCTCTCTCTCTCTCTCTCTCTCTCTCTCTGTGTGTGTGTGTGTGTGTGTGTGTGTGTTAAGAGGTTGTACGGAGCATGATGAATCATCTCAATTATTTACTAAAAGATGTGACAAAATATAGTAGATCTTAAGTTCCAGCATGCGTATTTTTTTCCATTTGAGCATTATTTTACTTGAAATTGACTTATAATGATGAGGTGCTGCCTCAGTACTCAACCTAGCAACTTCATCATTCTTAGGCATTATATACCTTGTAAGTAACAGTAGCAACAATGAAATAACACCGTAATGCTTTCTTATATTAAAGATTTCACTCTAAATGTCCCTGCTACTATAAATAGATTTCATTCAATTAAATTTCAACCAAAAGCATGGAATTAGTGTAATCATTCTTTTTTTCTTAATACCGTATGCCCTGAGTCGTGATCTGCGGAAGGTACTGCTTGTGGAGTAGGATACAATTTTTCTAGCTCTAGCCAGAAATTTCTTATCTTTTATTCTTTCTTAGGGAGAGCATGAAAGCTTAATGGCATGAAGACCTACCAACCTTTAGTGTGTGGAATTTTAGCCAAGTTCAGCTGTGGAGGCTCAATTATCTCCACATCAGGACATTCTCCCTTAACCATCTTGAGTATTGTGGAAGCTCTGATGAGAGATGGGATCCTTCAGAAGGTAGAGATGTTGATATTAACAAATAGGGATAATTTCAAAAAATGCCCTTTAGGTTCAATCTAATTACAAAATAATCCAACTATCTTTCAAAATTACAAATACCCCCTTCATATTTTGTTCTATTTTACAAATTGAATCCTCAAGAAAGGAGTATTTATTAAGCAAATACAAACCTCAAGGGGATGTTTGTAATACCTTGAGGAGGTATTTGTAATTTTAAAAGATATAACTTCAGGGGCAGTTCTTGTAATCATCCTTCAAAATAAGTGTAAAGTGGATTCTGATGCTTAACTCTGTTAGGAAATGCAATATAATCGTCAAGAGTAAAGCAATTCAAAGGACTTGGACTCAATTTCCACCACCACCTATTTACCAAAGTTTGAGGGTTGCTACAAAAAGAATTCAAACATTCATTCTGCCAGTGAGGATGCGTTTGGAGATCTAACCTCTCCCCTCCATTACTTCAGCTTTTAGATGAAGTTTTATTAAATAATTTCATTTCTTAACTACTTGCCTGCAACCATACAAACAATGGAGCCTACTCATCCACCCCTGACTTAGTGGCTCTTTTGGGCTGTTGAAGCATGAAGAATAATTATTCCTCTGAACATGGTGTTGTACAAGACCAATTTCATGCACATTATGATTAATCTCCATAGGCCTCTCTGATCTGCATGATAGCATTATACTTGCAGTCCATTGGGCTGATAAGTAGGGGTGGCAATTTCTGACACTACATGAACCTCACGTCTCAAACCAAACTGCGAATCCGAATTGCCACCCCTAATTTTTTGGTCATTTTATCCTAATTGCTGATGTCAAATTTCGGGTGAAGTTTGATAATTAGACTGCGATGATAAGGTAAGATTACATAAATTTAGAACATTTTTACCAGAAGATTGTATGACCCTCATAATGTGTTGCGTTTCACTTCATGCTAGTGATATGTATTGTCCTAAAGATATCTTACTTACCATTCAGCTTCCGATGAAAGATAATTAGGTTTAGTTCTCAGCTTTACAAAGAACTCCGTTGTTCGACGTTGTTTTTCATTACCATTCAAGGATCAGTCCTCCATTCACTGCCTTGTATTTTATCCAAAATATAATTAAAAAAAAAAATAAAGCACATAGATATTTACTTTTGCATGTTCCAGGTAAACTAAGCAATGAAATTGTTTCCGCTGACTAGTGGTAGACAAGTGATTAGTTGAACAGATGATACTGTCTGATATGACTTTGATTTGAGGCATAAATTCTGAGTGCTATGCCCCAATCATGATATGTTATCACTCAGTTATTGAAAGGAAAGTTCCTTTACCTCTCAAGACTCGGCAGCTGTTACAATTGCCAATCTACTTAGATGACACATTTTCTTGTCTGCCAAAGTGCAGCTACTGACCCTCATATCAAGTCTACAGGAAAACAATTTCCACTTCCATTGGTGTCAGTATATTCCACTGTATGAAGTCACCTTATGGTTTTGGTGCACCCTAATACAATCATATGATGCTTTGCACAGTCAAATATTAGAACTCATGAACTAGTCTTGGCCTCAAAGTGTTGGCAAATTTAGATTTTTACTTGCATTTGATAATGGAGTTTTTTGTATGTGATTTAAGAGTTTGATTTCAGTATTTATATGTAATCCGCTATCTTGATTGTCAGCTAGAATAAATATTCGAAATTTTCTTTATTGCATACTATGTACATCAGTATATATGCACATTATATATTCATTGGTAGTACGTTCGTATTTGATGAAGACATTTCTTTCTTTTAAACGAGTTTTACGGGTTGAAAACTTTTGCTTATTTAGAGTATGTAATGTTAATGTAACAATTTGAGATTCCATTATGAAACAGATCAGACTGCCTTTGCCACTCTTGTTTGTTTAGACAAATATACAACAAATTTGTTCTGGTTTTGTACAGACTACAGAATAACAGTAGTTGCAAATACAGCTTAACAATTTATGTTATGTTTCAACTTTATGAAAGTTTGGTGTTGCTGAATTTGTTACTGAAATAATGCCATTTTATATTGCTGAGAGTTTTAGTGAAATCCATTTGAGTGAAATTCATTTGAGTAAAATGCAAGTTTTGAGCTGCTATCATGTTTGACAACTTTCCAAGCAATGTTTATATAAAAACACCCCAAAGCTTCAAATGGAAGCATATTGATCGTATTAGTATTCCGTACATAATTATTTTTAAAAAGTTTAATTGCATAATCACAAGTTTCTGATGTATCATACCAAGAAAGTGCTTTTGTTTTGTGGGATTAACCTGCAATGTTCCACGCTACAGAAAATAGGAGGAAATTCTGTCATTAGGTGGGTTCTTAACTTCTTATTTCTTGATGTAATAATATTCTTTAATAAAAATAATTGGTTGAATTTTGTTATTTTATGGAATTCGCTTTATATTTTTTGAATATCGATTCTTGGATAATCCACCACATTCTTATGATTGTATAACATTGCATAATTTCGATTCTTGAACAATGTCGATTAATTCTGCTGCTACTGTGACACAAGATTTACCTTCACAATCCAATGAAGGCTTTTTAACCAGGCTTTTAACTTCATTTTCATAGGGAGTGTTTGCAAAAAAAAAAAAAAGTGATCCGTACCTATTTGTTGGAAGAAAAAAACACTTTTTAATATTTGCAAATAACAAATTTTGCTTTTGTTTCTACTTCATTTAATAAAATCAAAAGGTTAGAGGTGTCGTGTATTCGCACGAATCTAAAACCTGGAAGAAAAAAAAACCCCAAGTTGAAGTATTTGGGGGAAACCTTTCAAAATTAGCTTTTGGATAGAAGACAAGAACACTCATTTATGAATTATATGGGTATTTAGGAATAGAAAGGCAATTCCGGATTATGACAAAAATTTGAGGATAAGATTGTCAAAAACAAAAGTCATGTATGGTTCTCGTTTTCAAAAATGATTTCCACTTTCCAACTATTTCTAAAATAAGTTTATGTTTGTTTAGGAATTACTCATTAGAAATCAAGTCATTTTCGGTGAAAACTTCTTATAGAAATATTCTTTTAAAAACACACTAAATAGTTTTCACTACAATCACACAAATTTATGTGAAAATACAATACAATCACGCAAATCTATGTGTAAAAAACATTGAAAACGTTAATCAAACATATTTTCATTTTCAAATATAACCATAACAAAATTGATAATAAACCAAACATATTGTCAATTCTCGGACAAAAATTAATAAAGTTTGAAAATTCATTTTTCAATACCTGAAATTGGACTTGGAAATACATTAAGGGCCTAAGGCCAAACTTTTCTAATTAAAAAATACCAAATGGTAAATCGGTGCCAAACACTCCCTAATTAAAACAGTCCCCACTGATGTCTATAACGGTCTATTCTATGCCACCCATGTGGGTGGCACTGCCGTGAGGATCCACCCGGATCCTCACATACACACACACACACCCACATGGTGTGTGAGTGATCCAAGGTGGATCACTCACTGGTCCACCCCACTTGGGTGGCTAAGAATTTACCGTCTATAACAACTAACCCCTTGTCTGGGGAAAGGTTGGCAAGTTCACAAGGGCTGACCCTACCACTTCGTTTGTGTTGAGGAATCTAATTATGAAAGAATAAATTTTAAGACTTCTTAATAAATATCTAACATTACTAATGAAATATTTTCCAAAAAAAAAAAACATTACTAATGAAATCTTGCTTAAGGGTCAGTTTGTTCTAAAAAGTTTAACTATATTCATTGAAAATTCGTTCTTTCCAACAAAAATTAAGAAAAAGAAAACCACTTTCATTTGGATGTCTCACTTATCCAATACTCCCTCAGGTTATTACTGCTAATTTTTCCTCAGACATTCTAAAATTAAGATTATATAAGTTATATTATATATATAGGGATTGGTTCAAATGAGACCAATCCCTTTAGGTTAGTCCATAAGAACACTTATGGACTCTTGACTTAAAAATTTTGGATGGTGTAGATCATTTTAGTTAATTTAGGCATATAAGGGTATAATTGTACTTTTATATTCAATTAGTTATGTTAATTGACGGTTATTAGCTATTTTTAAGGAAACATAATCCTACCTTTTCGCTTACTAGATTTTTAGGGAGGAAAATCATCAACTTCAAGCGTTTTTTCAAAATTGATACTTCTTTCCGCCATATTCATGAACAATCGCTTTATTGATACTTAGTTCAAATGGACTTGTATACTTAGTCATGTTTTATTGTATATTTAGTTACGTGGATTTGTATACTTGGTTCAGTGTAATCATATTCTTAGTTATATAAGTAGTTTAGTAAGTAGTTTAGTGAATTTGTATACTTAGTTATGTGTATTTGTATACTTAGTTCAATGTAATTGTATACTTAGTTATATAAGTAATTCAAAGGTAATTGTATACTTAGTTAAATGTTTCAGTATACTTAGTAAAGTTTTAATGAATGTAGTTTAGTGTATTGTATACTTAGTTAATTGTTTATGTATACTTAGTAATGTTTTAATGTATTGTTAGTTTAGTGTAATTGTGTACTTTTCATTAATTGTTGCACGGTTTTGTTGTCATATTTGAATAATTTGCAGATTCCAATGGGAAGGGAGAGAAAGGAAATGTGAATCGCTTGATTATGGGGGCGTGATCAATAAAAAATCACGCCCCTAATTTTTTAGGAAGCGTTACTATATTTAATTTCCTGGATTCCTATTTTATCTCTTCTATTGTATACTTACTTATGAAATATTGTATATATTGTAATATATCTTGGCCATTGATTTACTATTTAGATGGTGTAGATTTAGTCGCATGGACTAACCTGGAGGAGTGTGGTCCTCATAGATCCTCCCTATATATATATATATATATATATATATATAAAAGCTATTATTTCACTTGATGTAATGATACAATACAAATAACCAATGGTGAAATCACAATTTTGTACAAAATTATTGAAAGATATATAAAACTATTAAGAATAATATATATTATATAAAATATATTCACTTTTTCGGCTTCATGCTCATATTCTACAGTTTAATAGTCAGAGCCTCAGAGGAGCCGAAATGAAATGTCTTCACATGAACTCAACGGCCAACCAAAATTAGCCCTTAGATCTCATTCACTCATTCATCCCATGGCCCACAAAATGCACCATTTTCCAGTAATAACTTAACTACTTTCCATCAACATCATAACACCCAAAAATGGCAGTGGTTTTTGTATTTATTTATATAATGTCATAATGTGGTATAAAAGCCAGCCTTTGCCAGTAAATCGAATATACAACATAGGTCTCTCTCATCCTCAAATCCAATCATTCATTTTCATGGTTTTTCTTTTTGGTTCATAATATTATTCAAGATTGAAAATTTCTGAATATCTTCCGTCTTTTATTTCCTGTTGTTCCTATTAAGTAGTTTAGGTCTTCATACTGAAATGAGCTACAGGATTGCAGATAATGATTGCTGTCCTGGTCAAATCATATGTTGACTCATTGGGTTAGCGAAATTATGTATAGATTCCTCGCAATTCACTTCAAAGATTGAAAATTTATCATTTGGGATGCCAAATTGTTTGTTCAGGCAACTGGGTTCTTGAGCACGTCCAAGTTTCTATCTTTTCCTCCATCAATGAAGGACAAATATTGATCTTATTGTGAAATTTTGATAGTAATAGCTTTTCTTGATGGATGTGAATGGTCACAGTTTGAAGAGTGAGGGGGATGACGAATCACAGTCATTGTTGCATTCTAATAAAGATGTGTTGTCAAAAAGTCTGAAATGCCTAAGAGGAAAGTTCAGTGGTTGGATAAGAATGGAGATAAACTTGCACAAATCTTGGAGTTTCAACCAAGGTAGGAAAATATCTTTCTGCTTTTTAATTATCTTGTTAATGTTGCATGATTCTGGTCAATATGTCTATTTTGATTCTCATATTTTTATTGTTACTCCATATGAATTGTTATTATTTTGTCTTCATAATTGAATTAAGATGGCATCAATTTTTTAGACTTTCTGAAATGAGAGGCATACGAACATAATTTGGGGTTGTGATGACTACAGTACCTGAAATTAGATTAATTAGCTCATTCAAGGTTTTCACCTTGTAATATAAATTCTTCTAATGACTGGTCGAAGCAGGGTGATTATGCACTTGTATTCTTGGGATTTATGTTAAAGCTTCCTATTTTGTACATAAGCATGTTACTTTAATGCAAGTTCTTAGGGACATTCTCTTGAACCAAAATACATCTCATCCAAAGAAAATGTGCCGATTTTCAGTTATTAGGCCAATTATACAGTATCCCTCAAACTCCTGGGACACCTAACATTTTGTGGCTTTAAATTTCAGACTGTAGTACTTCAGCAACTAACTCATCAATTATGCTTAAGCCTTGTTTCAATATTCCTTCCAATTTTTGCACCATTTCCTGAAAATAAATTCGGTTTGTCCATAGAGTCATGGTTACATAAAGATGATTAATGTTCCATTTTTCAGCAGGAACAAAAAACAAAAGGAACTTCTTAGATGGTGATGATTAAACATATTTGTCGTCGTTGAGTGTCTAGCTTTTTAACTTGTGCAGTTATATATATCTTCTCTCTTATAGTTCCATCTTTTTTAGCTTGCAGCGACTCCGATGAAGAAGATTCAGATTCTTGCAACTGCAGAATAATGTAGACCACAATTTCCCAGTAAGTTTCTGCTGGATTAATCAGCTGAGGTTGATTTTCTCCCATTGGAACTGACGGTTCGCTGCTTCTTAATTCATTGTGTTCAATAATAGACTGATTTGTATCATTGAACGTATAATTGTAAATTCTTCATAATATGATCATGTTTCGAGCAGGAAAGGTGTTTTCTTTTTTAGATTTGGTATTCGTGTTTGCTATCTCTTTCGTCAGAAATTTTCCACATATCATGGCCATTACAACCATCGTCCATCCAACTCCCAATCATGCATTTGGATACAATTTCCCAGTCTTGATAAAGCAATATCTCTGGCTAATTATTAGATTCTGGTGTAGTGAATCATCAATCATTCAATCTAATGTTTGTTATGAAGATATTATTGAACAAAAATTAGATTTAATTTGATGTTTCTCAAAATAATATTTTTCTTCAGTCCATTTCAGTTTTCACGCCAGATGCATATTCAACATGGATAATTGAGGTTTAGCTTAATTACAAAAAAGCACCAGTTATCTTTCAAAATTACAGATACCCGCTTAAAGTGTTACAAAAACACCCATATTTATCTAACAAATACCTCCTAAAAAGGGTGTAACTTGTAAAAGAGAAACAAATTGTCAAGGGGAGCATGCAATTTTGGAAGATAATTGGGGGAATTTTTTTATAATTAGGCTAAACACATGGGTAGTTTTTGTAATTATCCCTTTTCAAAAATTACAAACAACCAATTGCTAATCTTTGTCCATTTTTCATACCTTCAAAAATTACAAACAACACTTACTCATTTTCACATGCAAGAATCTGACTTACACTAAGCAATACAACAGACTTAACAAACCTCTCCACAAAGGATTAAAACTCAAATCAAACAAACAATCCTAAATGCCTTTCAATCATACAGAATTGCAAAAATCCCTTAATTATATGTTCCTTGTGTTCCAATTTGACAGACTTGCATCAACTGCAATTATATGTTCTGAAGGTTGAGAAACATTTCTTATTTTCTCGAAAGCCAACGAATCAAGATTAGGCGTTTGTGCCTCCATCAAATTCTCCTTCTGACACTTCAACTGCCCTACTGCTGCTTTAGCTTTAACAAATTTCCATTGAGTCAGATTTTCAACTGGATTAAGCACAGAACTGTCTCGACCATGGAATTTCGATCCCAGTCCCTCCAACTCTTTGTTTTGCAAATCAGGACTTCTGTTTTCCTCCTCTGGGATTTGATTGTTTAAAACTTCATTATCCGATTCTGCATCTTCGTCATCTTCTAGGTCGGTATCCTCATTTTCGTCAAAAATTAAGTCGTCTTCTTGAATTTCAACTCATCATCTTCATCATCATAGCTGTCTCTGCAGTTTTGGTATCTGTAGGTTGTTGCTATTGAATTTGAATCATCTTCATAGTGTAAACTGGCTAAGCTTTTGGTTTCTATATTGAATTCCCCTTGTGTCCCCTCTTCACCCTCACAAAGGTAATTGCTTGTATCATCATCATCATCATCATTTGGGATTGGTTCATAAGCCTTCACATTTAAATTAAAGCTGACTTTCTTCTTTATTATCGATATCGATGGCTCTTTCGGCTTATCTCTACAAAATCAAAAAAATTAGTACTAGCAGATATAGGGAGTGTTTGAAAACTTGTAAAAAAGGAGTGATTTTCAGCTTCTAGGTGGAAAAAGTAACTTTTTTTTATCTAGAAGCTGAGAATCGTTTATTTTTTTAATGCCAAAAAAAAAAAAACAGTGGCTTACTTGAGCTGATAAGAATCTGAAGTGATGTTGTTTTCTTTGATATCAAGTTTGATTGAGACTTCAGAATCAAGAGGCACATAACTTCCATGGTTCTAACAAATATAAACAAAATAATATACCCATTTAAGACAAGAAACAATTTGAATTATTACATTAAATTTTGACTTTGATGTTAACAGATAATTTGAAGTGATTGAATTATGAAGAGCTCTTACTTGGCTTTTCTTGCCAGGCCTTCGGCTCTTTTTCTTCTTTCTGAATCCAAAACAGGCCAGAAAGCATCCCATTTGAAGCCCACAATAAGATTTCCAGTTCTTGGCCTTGGCTGGGTTTAGTGTGTGAAAATGTGTGTGTGTGTAGAGAGAGAGAAGAGAGACAGAGATTTGATTTTAATGCACTGTCCCCTCCAATGAATTTTGAAAATAATAACGTTGAGAAAAGGAATGCTGTAATAATGATGATGAGGGGATATGAGGTGGGCACACACGAGTTTAACAAAGATTTAATAAAGACATGGATGGGACAAAACTGACTTTGTATTTGGATTTGCATTTTGGAACATTGAATTGAGGATCCCACTGTGACATTCATGCCAATCTCTCTTGCTTTTCGAATTTATTTCACTTTTATCCCCTTCTTTCTTAAAGTCATTTTTCTTTTTTTTCCAAACGATAGAATTTTATAAATCTCATGAAAATTAAATTACATCTCCTGTAACCAACTGGTTACAAAAATTCCAATGATTAAAATAACCAAGACGGAAACAGGGGAAGCCATTCATTTGAGCATTCCCCCTCAATGGCTACAACAGCCAATCTAGAGCAAAGAGCCTTACAACTAAATAAATCAAAACAAAAAGAAACAGAGGTAAACATATTTTTGAGAACATAGATGTCTTCGGCAATCGTCATCTTTGAAACTTCGAACGAACATTCTTGATTCAGTCTATTGGCGATCTCCTCAACATCTGTGTACACCACGATTTTTAGACACTATTTTCTCTGTTGCATTAACGAGCGCATGTCGAACGGCCAAGAGCATAACTTGAATCGATCCAAATGTCGATCCCTAAAAGAGCTCCAAACCATTATCACATCCCCATCACATTTTTCAACACCTCACCATACCCAACAAAGTCCCTTTCTTTGAAATGGTAGCACTAACTTCACATCCATGAAATCCTACTCCCTCTCTTGAAAAAAGCTGTTGATCTTTGTTTTTTTCCAACCATCTTCTTAACAAGGTTGTTTACAAACACTCCTATTAATTTCCTTGAATTCCTTCCACTCATTCCAAGCATTTTCCACTATTTGTCTTTCCTCTTGCCTAACACCTTGAACACCCACAAATTCCTAAGCATTCCACAAACCCACCACAAAATATATGTTGACAGATCCATTCTTTCCTCCGCATACTTGCTTGTCAATTGTGCAAAGATGCAACCACCAGCTTTTGTAGCAACACCGAGCCCTCTCCAATCCCTTCCAAAACACCGGTGATAATTTCCATACCAATTTAGCTCGAGGCGGTGAAGAAAATGTGTTCAATATTCTCATCATCCTCCCCGCAAAAACTGGCAGATAAAATCACTTCCCACCCCTTTTTTTCCCAACTCGGACTTTAGTGGCAATATGGTTATGCCAAAGATCTCCAAACAAAATTCTTGATCTTCTTTTTGATGTTCATCTTCCATGTTTTTCGCCACATTTCCCTTCATTCTTCCCCCCGGTGCCACTAGACTGAATTTCTTGGTCTAATAAAGCGGCTTACTTTGAGCAAAGAACATATGCATTATGTATCAAAATTGCCATTTCTTTGTCAAATGCCAAATGAGACCGCCCTTCCTTCCACAATGACTAATGGGGATGTTAAGAATAAGACGTGCATCTGTTTCACGAAAAGAATTAATCACAATATTAATATTCCAACATTTCCCATCCTCATTCATCAACTCTCTAACCCAAACAAAGTTCTCATCTCACCCAATCGCTTCACTGGTTTAAAATCTGGAAGTTTAGGTAACCAAGGTGAATCCCAAATTTGGATAATTTCCCATCTCCCACATGGTATCTAATTCCCATTTTCAAGTTTTCCCTCGCACTCAACCAACATCTCCAAAGCCAAGAATCATTACAATGAGGCACAACATCAAAGAGTTTAACCTTATGTAAATACCTCCCCTTAATGATTTTACTCATCAATAGGTTAGGTTGGGTTACAACTCTCCACAATTGTTTAGCAAGAAGGGACTCATTAAAAATTTGAATATCTTTAAAGCCCAAACCACCCATATCCTTAGGTAAAGCCATTTTTTTCCAAGACGCCCAATGTATTTTATTCTAACCCTCCAAATTACTACCCCACCAGAATTTAGACGCCAATTTGCACACATCTTTACAAATTGAAACATGAAGCTTGAAACAGGACATAACATACGTAGGAAGTGCACAAATCACAGCTTTTAAAAGAACTTCTTTACCAGACTCACTCAAAAAATTTCTTAAAGTCACTTGGCATATTTTATGACAAACAATGTTGGGTAGATTTGGTATTTAAACCTAAAAGTGAATGTCAGAAGTAGGATTTAGTTTTTTTCTTTTTTTCTTCTTTTTCTTAACATCCTTTGTTAACTTGAGAATTTTAGGTAGAACTAATTTATTAGTATACATAAATTCAATATATGTTGCCATTTTTTTAAGAAACACTCAAGATGGTGGAGGATTAAGGTCACATCCCAAACTAGAGTTATCAATAGGTTGGCCAGGTCATCATCACCGAGCCCAACAAAGCTAAGTCAAAAATTGAGGTCCATTAGGGTGATAATTTTCGCTCAAGTAATTCCCAAAATAAAAGATTGGATTTTGATTTGTTTTGCCTTTCTAGACTTATGGTAAGATTGGGTTGTAAATAGATTAGGAAAAATTTTGATATTGATAGGGCATATATATATATATTAGGACTCTTTGATATTTATCTTGTTTCCTAACATAAGTGATATACTTGTCATATATTTGTATATATCTTCTTTCCATGTTTATTAGGACTCTTTGATGGTCTTGACGCCTATAAAAGAGAGGAGGACGTGCATAATCAAAAAAAAAAGAGAATACAAGAGACACAAGAGAGTTGAGAGAGTTTAGAGTCATACAAGCACAAGGAGTCTCACTCGCCCTGGATGCGATCTCGAATATGACTACAATCGAGATCGCATTGATCCTGCAGATTGTGTTTCTTAGCTTTTTCATCCATTGTTTTTAGTTTTGTGATTAGCGCAGCATCCACACATGTCTATTGTAGGATGAGTTTATTAGATCGATATACTCTATATAGAAGTTTTCATTGATTTTCTACTAGTTGGTTTTAGTATTCTTTGTATACGGAATCAAACAGTTTTACTAGTAGAAAGTTTCGCCATATTGGCACATCTACAAGCTAGTTTGCTTGTAGATAAATTTTTATAACTTGTGTCTTATTTTTGTTTTCGAAATTTCGCTGCATGTGATTGTAAATGTGATCACATCTGCAATCACATCTATACTCTGCGAAACTTTTACTATTTATCCGTGCTATAATTCTTTCAATCGGCATCTAGAGCCTACACTTGACGACACTAAGTGTTGATCCTGAGTATTTGTTAGCATGGATTTTCCTAGTATCCCTACTTTTCGTCCCTCAGTTGAAAATCAGAAAAAGTTTGATAAAAAAACTCTTGATTCTGTTAAATGTAGGGCTTGTTCTGGATATAGTCATTATGTTGAAAAATGTGCAAATATGTTTTTGAAAAAGGAAATGAGTTTGAGTGTCACCTTAAGTGACCATGAATCTGACGATGAGAACGCAGTCCAGAAAGAAGATCACAAGGTTCTGACAACCTTCATGAAAAGATAGGAAATCTCTCCACATAAATCATTCAGGTGTTGCCCGAGGTGTGGCCCGAGATGTGATCACACCTACATTGATCACATCTGAACTCACATCTGAAGAACAGGAAACCTTAACTGTTTCTGACCTTTATTGTTTCAATTCTACCTCTGTTTCTGATGATGTTGAACAGAATTATGATTCAGATGGTGAAAGATTGGAAGACACGTACACGAAGTTGTATAAAGATTGGTTGAAGAGGTTTAAACTAAATGATATTCTCAGGAAAGAGAATGATCGACTCAAGAAGGAAAATGAAGAACAAAAGGAAGTATTACCAGGCTAGAGGTTGCCCTTACCAAGAAGGATCTTGACTTCGAAAAGGTAAATTCTAAACTTGAAGATTCTCTTAAAACCATGAAGAAGTTTAATTCTGGAAAGTAAAACTGGATGATATACTTTCTTTGGGTAGTGATGATAAAGTTGGCCTTGGTTATAAAACTCATGTATTTGTTAAAGCAAAAGAACAAGGAGAATCTTCAGATTCCTCCAACAATAAGAAGAGTTTTTCACAGAAGTCTAAACCTCGTAAACGACACTTTATTTGTCACTATTATCATGCTCATGGGCACATTAGGCCATTTTGTTACAAAATGAAATCAGATTTGGCGAACAGAAATTCTGCATGTCAGATGTCATCCGAAATGTTACGACATCCTCGTAATCACATTTCAAATTTTTCAAAATCATGCAGTTAAGAAATCGATGTTAAATGTCATGTTATCTATATTTCTTTGAGATATAACATTATAGGATCTTGGTATCTTGATAGCGGGTGTTCACGACACATGAGAAATACTTTGGAGTATTTGATTGACTATGTAAAGCATGATGGTGGTAATGTGACATATGGAGGTGGAGGTAAAGGAAAAATTATTGGAAAGGGGACTTTGAATGTTGATGGCCTACCTTGGCTACGGAATGTATTTCATGTGGATGGTCTAAATGCTAATGTTATTAGTATTAGCTAATTGTGTGATGATAACCTCTGTGTTAAATTCAACAAAAAATCTTGTGAGGTTTTTAATGAATCTAACACGTGTATTCTATTAGATAAATGTTTTTATCAAGATTTTGATGATTTTGTTTAACTGAGTTTTTACACCAAAACAATGTCCTTAAATGTTGTCCAAATACTCCCGATAGATTTAAAATATTTTTACTAATTTTTTGGAGTATTTCTTGAAGTTTATTTTTGACAAAAATCGGACAAACCTTCTGTTTTGAGGTCAATCGGTCGCCCTAGAGGGCAACCCGTGCCTGAAAGTCGAAACCTGAAACAGAAAACAAAACTGGGGATGAAAAAGGCAGGTCGACCGGCCGACCAGGGTATCGACCGGTGTGTCGATCGGTCACCACCCGGCCGACCGGGTGCGCAAGTTTGCCAAACTTCAATTTCGTTTCTCAGTATTGAAATTTTGAGAGGGCAACCGGTCAACATAGGGGCGACCGGTCGGACCCCCCGTCGACCGGTCACCCTGTGTAAAATAGTGCGATCTACTTTCAAATTTCTATCTCTGCACGACCGCTCAACCTCTATTTTTGACAAAGAATATTCAAACCGTTGGATAACCATTATCACTAGATTTACTTTATCAATTTTGTACTATATTTCTACATCTTGTGATCTTCTTTTTGTAGACAAAAGTGAAGATGGAGGAGCCTATATTGGAGATCCAATCTTGAAGACTCTCCTATAAATAGAGGAAGATTTGAAGCAAACAAGCCACAACACACAAGCATACAATACAACTAGAAATCTGCAAAATTCTCAAAGCTTTCATTTTTACATTCTTGTTGTAATAGCCTAAGTTCTTGCACTTGCACAATCTTGAGGTATAGGCTTTTGTTCTTGATTACACTTGCACTCAAAGTTTGTATACTTCATTTATTGAGTTGTAATATTGAATTTTTCTATCATCCAAAACAAGATATCCTTGTTAGTGTTCTTGTGGTAAGAACACACTTGGGTGATCTTAGGTGTTGAAGAGTGTGGTACTCTTCATAGGTGTTGAAAAAGAAGATTGTGGTAATCTCCTTGAAGGTGTAGTAAGAAGATTGTGGTAATCTTCAAAGGTGGTGTTGTATTAATTGTGGTAATTAATAAAATCTTTTTTTCTTTTTGTAATCCACTTTGATATACCGGGGTGGTAGTAGATTAGGCCCTGGTGGGTTGAACTACTATAAACCATCGAGTGTTGTTTAATTTCTGAATTTACATTCTTGTCAATTACGTGTTCATTCGAAAAAGAGGGCGATTTGCGAAAAATCGGCATAATCTATTCACCCCCTAGATTATCGTAGCCACTTGGACTAACAAGTGGTATCAAAGCCAAACTCTTTGGCTAGCTCGTTTTGAGTAAAGAGGAAAGATCCATGGCTACGAACGAAAGCTACCTCACCACCGCGCCTCCACCAACAAGCCACCACTATTCGACGCCAACAACTACGCATTTTTGAAAGACCGTATGGAGTGCTTTCTACAAGGGTGCGGGTTTGACATTTGGAATGTGGTCATTGAAGGAGTTGATCAACCAACCAAGAAATTGGAGGACAAAGACACCACGACTCCTAAACCTTTCAAGTAGTTCGATGAAAATGACAAGAAGGCATTCTCTCGAAACGGTAAGGCTTTAAATATTTTGCATTGCTCTCTTACCGCCACCGAGTATAATCGTATAAGAGGCATAAGGTCGGCACATGAAGTTTGGGAAAAATTAGAAAACATCTATGAGGGCACAAAGAAAGTGAAGCAAGCAAGAAAAACAATGCTTGTGAAAGACTTTGGAAATTTCAATATGCATGATGGTGAAAGCATATCAAAAATGGTGGAAAGACTTGACAACATTGTCAATCCTCTTGTGGCTCTTGGAAAGGTCATCTTCGAAGAAGACAAGGTGACCAAAGTTTTGAACGCTCTTCCAGGCTCATGGTCCAAAAAGGTGACGGCTATCACAGAAGCACAAAATCTCGAGACACTCAAATTCGATGAGCTCATCGGGAACCTCCCATCTACTAAGTTTATCTCAAGGAGAGGAAAAATTCCAAACCATCCATCAATCAATCGGGTATGCAAAATATTCCTAAAGGTCTTGATCTTCTTCTAATAATGTATACTATGATATTGATGATGATGATGAGGAGGAGACGGCCGCACTTGTTCGTAAATTTGCAAAATTTGTGAATAAAAGAAGGCGAGAAAACCAAGAGACAACTCGTGTTTTAAATGCGAAGATCCGGGCACTTCATAGCCGATTGCCCAAAACTCGAGGAAGAGGAAAAAAGAAGAAGCCTTTTCCGAAAAAGAAAGCTCTAAATGCGAAAGTCAAAACTTGGGATGAGCTACTTGAAACAACCGACGAACAAGGAGAATCCGAACATGGTCTTATGGCCATAGACGGCGAAAACAATGAGGTACGCTCTAATGCTTCATCTTCTTCCTTAGTTGATGATTTACAATGTGATTTTGATGAATTACAAAATGAGTTTCAAAATTTGATTGTTAAATACAAGACATTAAAAAAGGAGCACAAAGAGCTTAAATTAGAAAAGGATAAATTGTTTATTTCTTATGAATCTCTTGATAAAGCTCATGCTATTACTCTTACTAAAGTCCGTACTCTTGAAACCGAAAAACAAACGCTCACAAATGATCTTGAATGTTTGAAAAAGGATGTGCATCGTTTTTAACTTAAGTACGAGATAAAGTTACAAAAAATTTTAGATGCACAAAGAGGTGAGCATTCTAAATTAGGACTTGGCTATAAACCTTTTCAACATCTTTCAAAGAAAAAGACCAAGGTCCGACTTTTGTACGTCTTTAGTAGTGCCCATAATCTTATTTGTTTTTATTGTGGTAAAGTTGGTCACTATGCTAGCCATTGTAAATTGAAGAATAATTTTAGCTTTGTTTAGAGACCCAAAGGTCTCAAGGCTAACCCCATGGACCCCAAAACTATAGAATACCTAAAAATAATTCTTTTGTAGGTCATGTGGGCTATAACAACTATGGAGGATTCAAAATGGCTCGTGGACAGCGGATGTTCACGCCATATGACCGAAAGAGAGAACTTTTTACCAACATCAAGCTCCAAGAAGAGGTATGGTCATGTTCGACAATGGCAAAGGAAGAATTCTTGGAAATAGAGAAATTGGTAACTCTTCTTTCTCTCTTAGTAATGTTCTTTTAGTAGAAGGGCTTAAGTTTAATTTGATAAGTGTTAGCCAACTTTGTGATTCAAATTATAATGTTGTTTTTAATAAAGAAAAATGCCTTATTTCCAAAAATGATAAAATTATTTGTGAAGCAATTAGAAAAGGCAATCTTTACAAAATTTGTGCAAGTGATTTGGTTAGTCAAAATGTTTCTTGTTTTGTCGCCAATAATGATTTAACTAGTTTATGGCATAGGCGACTTGGACATGTTGGATATAAAATTTGCAAACTATTTATAAAAACCAACATGTAAAAGGACTACCCAAATTGAAATTTGAAAATCTTGGCTTATGTGACACTTGTCAAAAGAATATATTAGTTAAGAGTAGTTTTAAGCCCAAAAATGAAATTTCCACAACCAAGCCTCTACAACTTCTTCATTTAGATTTGTATGGGGATATTGGTACGACAAGTCTAAGTGGAAAACATTACACTTTTGTTATAGTTGATGATTTTTCTAGATATACTTGGGCTCTATTTCTTACTAATAAAAGCGATGCCGTTAATGAGTTTGTTAAGTTGTGTAGACTTAATGAGAATGAAAAGAAAGATACTATTAAGTCTATTCAAGTGATCGAGGTGGAGAATTTGATGGAGAATTTAGAGTCTTTTGTGAAACCAAGGGATATAGTCACAATTTTTCTACGGCTCCAAGGACACCTCAACAAAATGGAGTAGCTGAAAGGAAGAATCGGACACTTCAAGAAATGAGTCGGTCCATTCTCAATGAATTTTCACTTCCAAAATATTTTTGGGCCGAAGCCGTAAGTACCGCTTGCTATGTCATTAATCGAGTTTATTTTCGTCTTAAAATGAATAAAACTCCATACGAGGTTTGGAAATGAAGAACTCCAAACATTAACTATTTCAAAATATTTGGATGTAAATGTTTTATTTTGAATACTAAGGATCAATTGGACAAACTTGATCCTAAAGCCGATGAAGGAATATTTATGGGGTATTCAACCAAGAGCAAAGCATATCGGGTTTATAATAAGACTAGTGGGGTTGTTGAAAAATTCATCCATGTCAAATTCAATGAAGCTTCGGGTGTTGAAAGGATACCCAATGATGAAAGTGATGAAGAGGATATTATTGAACCCTTTGTTCAAGATGATACTCAAAATGATCAACCATCAAGCTCAAATGTTCCTCAAGAAGATAAATGTGATACTTCGGATCTTCCCGTAGCATTGAAATTTAAGGGAGATCACCCAAAAGATCTTATTATTGGGGATCCCCTTGATAAAGTAATGACTCGAGGAAAATTTGCCGAGAAAGCTCTTATATCTCAAAAAGAGCCTAAAAATGATAAGGAAGCTATTGAAGATGAAGATTGGTTTTTAGAAATGTAAGAGGAGTTGAATCAATTTGAAAGGAATGATGTATGGGAACTAGTACCTTGTCCTCCATCTCAAACAATTATTGGCACAAAATGGGTATTTCGAAATGCTTTTTGACCAAGGCAATATTGTTCAAACAAAGCAAGGTTAGTAGCTCAAGGTTATTGTCAAGAAGATGGTATTGATTATGATGAAACATTTGCAACCGTAAGACGTTTAGAAGCTATTCGTATTTTACTTGCTTATTCTTGCTTTAAAAATTTCAAGCTTTACCAAATGGATGTAAAATCCGCATTTTTAAATGGTCTTATTCAAGAAGAAGTCTATGTAAAACAACCTCCGGGGTTTGAAAATTTTTCTAGGCCTAATGATGTTTATAAACTTAAAAAGGCCTTATATGGTTTGAAACAAGCACCCCGTGCATGGTATGATAGACTTAGCTCTTTTCTTTTGCAAAATGGTTTTACAAGAGGTAAAGTTGATACTACTCTCTTTGTTTTTGAAAAAGGGCAAGATTGCTTATTAGTGCAAATTTATGTTGATGATATTATTTTTGGTGCTACTAATGAATCCTTGTGCAAGAAAGTTTCTAAGTTAATGCAAGGTGAATTTGAAATGAGCATGATGGGGAGCTCAACTTCTTCCTTGGACTTCAAATTAAGCAATGCCAAGAAGGAATCTATATTTCACAATCAAAATATACAAAAGAGCTTTTGAAGAAGTTCGGCATTGAAGAAGGAAGAACCGTCTCTACCCCAATGGCAACAAACGTCAAGATTGACAGAGATGAAAAAGGCAAGCCAGTTGATGAATCCAAATATCGAGGTATGATTGGTAGTTTACTTTATTTAACTGCAAGTAGACCGGATATTCTTCATGACGTATGCCTATGTGCTCGTTTTCAAAGCAATCCCAAAGAATCTCATATGAGTGTTGTTAAAAGGATTTTTCGATATTTGAAAGGCACTATTCAATATGGTTTATTTTATCCAAAGAATGAAAATTTTTCTCTTAAAGGTTATAGTGATTCGGATTATGCGGGAAATATTGATGATTGTAAAAGTACTTCCGGATCATGTTAATTTCTAGGTGATTGCCTAGTTTCTTGGTTTTCAAAGAAACAAAATTGTGTTTCACTTTCAACTACCGGTCGAATATATTTCCGCGCCTTTTGTTGTACTCAATTGCTTTGGATGAAACAAACTTTAGCGGATTATAAATGTTGTTTTGAAAGTGTTCCTATTTTTTGTGATAACATATCCGCTATAAATATTGCTCAAACCCGGTTCATCATAACCGAACTAAACATATTGAGATTCGACATCATTTTTTAAGGGATTGTGTTTCAAAACGAAAAATTGAGATATCTTTTGTTCCATCTCAAGATCGCTGGCGGATATCTTTACAAAACCGCTATCTTCCAAGACTTTTGCCTCAATACGAGCTCGGTTAGGCATAATGCATCTTGAATAAGGTCTATGATTGCAATTTGCATGTTTTTAAAACTTAGGGGTGAAAAATCGGATTTTTGGTGTAAAATTTACAGAAAATGAAATCGTATTCGTGCACCGGCCGACCAGTGCACAGGGACCGTCGCCCTCATCGTCGACCGGTCGCCCATGCTATTTTCAAATTTTTAAAATGTTTCTGTCCTTTCAAACCTGATTTTGGCTTTTCTTCCAAAATCGAACCCCTTCGCATTTTTCACTCAAAATTCACTCAAAATGATTTTCTTCTTATAAAATCTATATTTTTGAGTTTATGTAACTTCTATTTCATCCATTTCATCCGACTTCTCCGATCAATTGGTAAGAATTTCTCCTTTTAATCTCAATTGGGTTGAACCCTTGAGAATGTACTTGTATCTTATTATTTTGATGAAATTCTTGTATTAGTATGTTGTATATGATGATTGTTGATGGATAAATGTTGTTGTATTGCAATTGGTGATGAAAATGTTTGGCTTAAACGAATTACAAAGGCGTTATATATCTCTTGTATTAGTATGTTGTATATGATGAGTGTAAAATATACGTGAATTTGAGGGTTTAAAATGATATATATTTGATGCATTTGCACGCATATTCAATGTGTTTTGCTTGGTTTCCCTTGTTGGGCGTGATCATCACGTACTCTTGTGAATTTTGCGAAAAATGGAGCTAAATTGGATAAAAAGAGATATCATGTTCCAAAGTATAGGTCAATAGCTAATGTACGAGCAAAAATATGAAGGAGAGAAGCATGGAAAGTCAAACAAAAGGAATTTTCCTTCAAAAAACGTCAAAACGCGCTAACAGTTTCCAGCACTGGCAGGGTTTAGTATTTTGGCCATAACTTCCTCTACAAAATTGATATTGAGGTGATTCAAGTGGCTATGGAAAGCTAAAAGAAATATCTACAACTTTCATGAAGACCCCGAGATCAAATTCCGATCGCACGACCCGAACGTGTAGGATTACACGGGCGTGCGACGTAACTGGAGCTGAATTGGTCTCCTTTTCCTACTCAAACTCTGCAAGTGACCTCTCCAAGCATCTATAAAAGGGACCCAAGGCTATGTACGAAAATTCATCCATCAACACATCATTCCATACATCATTCCATACAACACTCTCATTCATAGCACTTCTATACTTTAGTTTTTTGGTATTTTTCTCTTGTTTTCAACATTGGGATTGCTTGGGTTCTTCCCCTTGAAGTTATTTTTGCTTCTTAATCAAAGAGTAAGATTTCTTCATCTCTTTTGTGTGATTTTAATTGTTGGGAGATTATTATTATTGCATGATCATGTTTATGATTGTTTTCTTTCCTTCAATTGAGATTATGATCCCATCCCCAAGCATGAACTAATTTCCTTGTTCTAGGATTAGGATGATTTGATTCAAACAAACAAGCATGAGTATTGATTAATTGATCTGCTTTCCGGATAAATTGCTTTATTTGATAATTGATTGTCCGATCAACTTTTGATTGTTTTGGGGAATAATTGAGATCGAGAAAGATATTATTCATGGACTAAATTTATTAAGGGGTTAGATATGAATTAGAAATGTATTATCTAACCCTAGGTTTAATGAAAATAGCAAACTATGTTGGGATAGCCCTAACTGTGAATACGAAAGTTATCAAACCTGGCCTAGTGTTTACATGTTTGTTATATTTGTTAACCGCATGATCAATTAATTGGTATTCTCGCTTGCAAGTTTGATGAGATGAATCCATAATCCTGACCTTTCTTCCAAATATTTTTCTCCAAGTTTAATCCTCGCTTAGTTTTAATTGGCCCTTTTGATTATTTTCTTTTAGTTTAAATAAAACCAACAAATCACGGTTAGAGTGTTTATGATTTATTTTCTGTCTATTGTGATACATAATAATTATTTGCCGGTTGAGTCTTCCTTGAGAGACGACTTGTGGTCAACTTGCTACCCTACGATTGATCTCGTTCTCTCGCGAGGATTGATAGATTTATTTTAGGTGTTTAGCGGTCGAACACACACGCACACACAGATGAATCGACCTATGGCACCAAAAATTAGGTCATCTAAGTTTTAAGAAAATGAGGGATCTTGTATAATTTGAGGTTGTTCGTGGTTTTCCGAATTTTTGCATGAAGAATGTAAATGTGTGTGGAATTTGTCAAAAGGATAAATAAAGAAGAGTGCCACACCAAATGTTACCACATTTCAATACCACACGGTGTTTTGAATTGCTTCATATTGACATTATGGGTCCATTGAAGTATTGGTGGAAGAAAATATTTTTATGATTATCGATATTTTTCACGTTTTACTTGGATCTATTTTTTACGTGAGAAATCAAACATTTGAAGTATTTAGAAGTTGGCATAGAAAAGTTGTTAATCTGTATAAAGCAACATTTGTTAGAATTAGATCGGACCATGGTAAAGAATTTGTGAACTCTTCTTTCTCGTCTTTTTGTGATAGAAAGAGGATTTCTCATGAATTTTTCGTACTTAAAACTCCACAACATAATGGAGTGGCAAAGAGAAAAATCGTGACGTTGCATGAGACATCCCGTGTCATGTTGAGTTCTAAAAGGCTTTCAAAATTTTTTGGGCGTAAGCTCTAAATACTACATGTCATATTGCCAATTGTGTATATTTGAGGCCTGGAAGTTTGATGACCCCTCATGAAATACTTTTGGGAGAGAAGTCAAACCTCAAATATTTTCATGTCTTTGGTTGTATTTTCTATGTCCTAAATGATCGAGATAACATTGCTCAAGTTGGCTCAAAGGGTGACAAAAGTCTTTTCTTAGGCTACTCTTCAAATAGCCATGTATATCGAGTTTATAATCTTCGGACAAATACGTAGTGGAATCTATAAATATTATATTCGATGATCTTTCTAGTCTTGCGGGTAAGAGTGAAGAAGACAATGTTGGAGATCTGTCGAATTTGTTGAGACTGCACCTGTGATGGATGTAAGCACATATGTAACTGAGAATGTGACTGAAGCCCCATCTACAACTATCTCAAATGTAGAACCAAATGTGACGGCATCTGAGCCCACATCTGTGTCTGTTGTAGCTGAGTCGACTCTGATTCTGACACCGAACTAGTTGAAACAAACTTGGAAGGACATGATTTAATCACCAATGAAAGACGAGATCCCCCAAGCAAATTCAAAAGAATCATCCAATCTCTCAAGTCATAGGTGATGTATCTGAAGGCATAAGAACTAGAAGGAAAGAAAGGGTAAACTTTCGAGTTATGGTAAGACTAGTGTGTTTGTCTTCTACTTGTTCTATGGTAAGAACTTCTTGTTGTGTCACTTTTTCTGAGCCTAAAAATGTGTTTGATGCTTTGAAAGGTGATTTTCGGAATAATACTTTGCATGAAGATTTTGATCGATTCAATAGAAAAGAAAATGATTTTCATTGTGATATTTTAACCATTAATTGTGATAATATGAGTGCGATTGATATCTCAAAAAATCTTGTCCAACATTCTCGTACTAAACACATAGATATTAGACATCACTGTATTCGAGATTTAGTTGAGAAAAATTTAATTCGAATTGAGTATATTGCTACTAAAAGTCAGCTTGTAGACATCTTCACCAATGCTTTGGATTTTGAGAGATTCTCCAATTTAAGGAAGTCTCTCGGTTTGTGTGTTCTCTGAAATGTTACACGAGATGTCACAAAGATTGCTCCTCATATCCGCCGTGACATCCAAACACTGCATCTCTATTCCTCTCCTCTATTTCTTTTTGATTTTTTTGTAGACATCTTTGCATAGTAAGATCATCATGCATATCTGCAAAAAGTGGATTGATGGTTCGAACTAGTCATATATATTGTCTCACTTGGAAAACCGATGTGAGTTGATCTCTCCAACAAAATAATGATGATATTTTTCCCAATGAGAGCGAGTTGTGAATAAAGTTTTGATCATGTTTGGAGGCCTTATAAGAAAAGCTACCAACCCATTGTGTGAAGCTATTCCTTGTGACTAATTTCTTCTAGCTTATTGTTGTTTAAAAAGGCATGATCATTTGAAAAAGAGCTACCTATGGCATTTGAGTGATATCTCCTTTTTGGTTAACTCCCTTTGATACTTGGAAAATTGAAGAATACTCAAAATTTTTGAAAAGCTAGGATTTCGATTACGATTCATTGAATCATTTAGTACAGTGTGACTCAAAATGTGATGACATTTGAACCTATATCCATTGATGCGGCATGTCTCTCTTCTTGTGTGCGATTTTGGTTTCTTAGGCATATTAGGTTTTGCATGTCCTAATGATGTTGGATAATTTCTTTGATTTGGTGCCCATATATAATCCGAGATTGATATTTTCTCTTCCCAAAATCTCGAAAATCCCGATGGATATATTTTGTGGGTTATACACGATTTGAAGGACTTGGAATATTTGAATAGATTTTGCTCATAATTATCTATATCTTTGGTTAATAGTGTCATTGATTTGTAGGATTCTATTTATATATTTTTGGGAATCATATTTTATGGAAAATCTTGATTTTTTTTTTTTTACTCTTGATCATGTTTTCAATGTTTGTCTTCCGAAATTCTCGTAGTCTTATGATCCTCTATTCTCCTCAAAGTTTTGAATATAAAATGAACTTTTACGTGTCCAAGTCAAGGGGAGCATACATGATTTTGTTACCTATGTTTTCTGGACAAAAAGGGGGAGAAAAAGGTTGATTGCGATGCTTTCGATTTAGGAGAAGTTTTCTGGATATTTGATTGCTTTGCTGGATGTTTGTTGTTGTTTTGAAATGTGCTATTAAATTTGATTGCATTTTGTTCAGCTTGCGTTTCAGGGACAGATTTTTGTGCATGCGATTTAGGGGGAGTTTGTTTGATTTGTGCTTGATATATGTTTTGTCCAGAAAGGCAAAAAAGGGGAGGTTGTTAGGGTGATTATTTTCGGCCCAAGTAATTCCCAAAATAAAAGATTGGATTTTGAATTGTTTTGCCTTTCTAGACTTATGGTAAGATTGAGTTGTAAATAGATTAGGAAAGATTTCATATTAATATGTTATATATATATATATATTAGGACTCTTTGATATTTATCTTGTTTCCTAACATAAGTGATATACTTGTCATATATTTGTATATATCTTCTTTCCATGTTTATTAGGACTCTTTGATGGTCTTGGATGCCTATAAAAGAGAGGAGGACGTGCATAATAAAAAAACAAGAGATATACAAGAGACACAAGAGAGTTGAGAGAGTTTAGAGTCATACAAGCACAATGAGTCTCACTACCCTGGATGCGATCTCGAATGTGACTACATCTGAGATCACATTCAGTCATGCATATTGTGTTTGTTAGCTTTTTCATCTATTGTTTTTAGTTTTGTGATTAACGCAGTCCACACATGTCTATTGTTAGATGAGTTGCATTACATAGATCGATCTACTCTAGATATGAGTTTTCATTGATTTTCTACTAGTTGATTTTAATATTCTTTGTATACGGAATCAAACGATTTTACTAGTGGAAAGTTTCACCATATTGGCACATCTACAAGCTAGTTTGCTTGTAGATAAATTTTTGTAACTTGTGTCTTATTTCTGTTTTCGAAATGCCGCTGCATGTGATTGTAAATGTGATCACATCTGCAATCACATCTATACTCTGCGAAACTTTTACTATTTATCCGTGCTATAATTCTTTCAGGGTCATACCCCAAAATCTGGATTCATGACTCGGGCAGTCGATCTTACGTCGGTTTAACATGCCGACCAAATTATCCAACACAATATACAGCAAAATTCTCAATCAACCATCATCATCATCGTAAAATATCTTAACAATGATTCCCAAACCACAAGTCAAATTTTCTTATTTAAGATTACACGAGTATTTTCGAATGAACAACGCAATGTCACTATCTGTAAATCATATTTAGTGATCCCCATATTATGATTTTTCGAAGTAATATCACTAGGCATCTATATCCCATAATACATCACATAGCCAAATCAAATACTATCAAAAGATAACCTATGTCCTTCAAGTCTCGTCATATCGGTGCATTACAACTTTCAGATCAAGTTATTTCTAAATCACCTAACGTCCAAATCGAAAATATCCGGATATTTGAATACTATGAGAATCCAAAATAGTTTCATAATTATTCAATATTCAACTTATGTCATCTAGTAGTTGTACCCGATCAAAGGAACATATCCTGGTTTAGCTAAATTTTCTTCTTATAAACCAAGCTCTGATACCACAAACTGTCACGCCCCAAAATGGCAGCCACGACACAGACAATCAAACTTATGTCGGTGTATTAGGCAGGGCCTTTTTATCCATCATCATAAAACCAATAATGATAATAATAACCTTCAAACATGCAAGGATATCATAATTATCCCACTCGAGTACGGTTCACGGCGAAAATACAAATCAACAACATAATCAATCTTAAAGGTCCTACACCCTAGCATTACAACTAAAAATTGTTTGAAGCAAGACATAACTATTACAAAATAGGTCTACCAGGCTAAGTCGGTCGATTACAATAAGAAATTACTCCACACTTGAAGTCCTTATCACTTTCCACCTAAGACGGAGTCTTATCCTCCGGTCGTTAAAAGGCGGGGTGAGACAACATTCTCAGTGGATGGGTGCAGGTGTGCGAGTGTGGCTCATAGTTATTCAATAAAACATTTCTGTGAAAATCAATGCATGAGTAATGAATGCAAACATTAATACTAATAGATAACAGCCAAAAGATATTCACATCCTTTAAGTACAGACAGTCAAGCGATAGTAGCAGCTTACGAAATTATAACACCAACCCAGAATATCATCCTCGGATGCACACTATAAGTGACGCAAACAGAGCACACCAAGTATAGTGGAGTCGCGTCGATCAAACATTGACTCTCTGTCAGACTGCCTTATCTCTCCAGCGGATAAGTCCGTAGCCACTATCCCAGTGGGCGTGACGTGACAAAGTCACAGTGGGGCTAGCTAAGCCCGGAGTTTGTCATAATCATGATTATACCCTTCCTACGACCCACTTTCCCTTGGACTCTTCGTCCTCTTATTGTGGGATTTGGACGATGGAGGTTAGTACGAGATTGTAGCCATGTTACTTGATCTCATATCCGAATTATCCATTCTGCAGTACAATTTGATATCAGTAATTAACGCAATCAAGATTTAGACTCATAGCGTGTCAGCCAGAAAAGTTGAACTCAACAAGTAACACAATATCTGGTATCAAGTTCAACTCACAATATAACGGTTGGTTATCAGATGAATAATCTTAACACAATTGGTATTTGGTTTGGTAAATTATGCATAAGTCCAAAGTTCTAATGGTATTGATTTATTCGGGCGATGAGGTCGTCATGCGTAAGTCCAATTAAAGGTCCTGATAACTTAAATAAATTATCAAGATACAATTTTAAATATATATATATATATATATGTATAATATAAGAGGGTTGTAATTGAAAGAAATTAAGTTTTAGGTCATTGAGTAAAATAAAATTTTATAAGTAGTCCTTTTAAAAAATAGTTCTTATCGGTTTTAAAATTCTATAAGTCCTAATATTAAACTCGAAAAATGGTGAGGTTAGTTCCTAAAATATTCAAAGTTTCCAGAGAATTAGGATTCCAGAAAGTTGGGGCCGAATTTTGAACATTTTACGCTTTGTCCCTTAGTTTGCCAATATTGGCTTTTTTTTTGTCCCGAATTTTAAATTATGTATCTCCTAAACAGAGAGGCTTTGGATATGATTCTAGAACTAAAATCACTCAGATTTTGGGATAAAAATTGTTTAGAAAAATTCGAAAGTTTGGGCTTCTAATTTCCAAAAATTACATTTTAGGCCCAAAATTGGTTTTACCAAGTTAAGGACTCATTTCAAATCCGTTTGTTGTGAGATTTTGACCAGAGGTTCTTTACATCATAACATTTAACTTAACAAATTTTCCAGGTACAGGGGCTGTACCGGTTATGAAATTTATAAATTGGTCCTCCAATTTTTAAGATTATGCATTTTAGTACCGAATTTGTTCTTTGTCGCATTTCTTAACCCAAAGGGTTTCCAAATCACCAAGTCACTTAATATATTAAAGTTACAGTATTTTAAGGTCCAAAAATTCGAATTCACTGAGGGTCCTTGTACAGTTTCGTTCATTATATTTTACAAAATTGTGAAATAGCCCAAAGGTTCGATTTGGGTACAAAGTCAAAAGTCCGAGAATATATCAAATATGAAATATAATTTTAAGAAATTCTAACTCATGTTTTGATATGCATGTCAAGATTTACAACACAAGAGCATGAAACTAGGCATTTAAATCCATATTTTTGCAAAATACAAAGTTATACTCAACTTTTAAAATTCATCTAGAACAGGATATACCAAAATACTTGTAATATACATAAAAATCATATATTTATGTATAACCATGAGTTGCATGCATTTTATCAAGAAAGGATAGGTTTTTCTAAAGAAGGTTTTCACCCACCTTTCAAGTCTTCAATGGTTAGTTTTAAAAATGGGAATACTTCCTTTTTTTTTGGCTTGAACTCCAAGCCTTCTAAGGTCAGCCCCTAATCCACATTTTTCAAGATTCTTAAGTCAAAAATTTGAGCTTAAATTAAGAAAAAGGTGTACCCTAAAATTCCAAAAGATCAACACTTACTTTGAAGTCGTGAAACTAGAATCAAGGTCTCAATATTTCAACTTCAAGCCCGTTTTTTTTCTCCTCCTCCTCTTCTATAACTCATGACATTAAGGAATAAAAAGGAGAAAATGGTGATATAATTTAGGAAGATGAAGGAAGAAATTTGAAGAAAGATGAAAAAATTGGAAGATAATTTCTTACCTTGAGTTCTTAGATTTTTTACCTTAACCTTCAAGTTTAGAAGAGTTGGTATTTTTGTTTTGGGAGATAAAGTGTCTAAGTGTTAGAGAGGGAATGAGCGGATGGGATCTTCTATTCCAAAACCGTGTTTCATATCCTATTCCAACCGTGTGGATGATTGACATGTGTATTACACTTACCATGTTAATTTTCAAGAATAAATCAAGCAGAAATTGTAGGGTTCTAATATAGTATGTGTAATACACATGTCAATCATCTACACGGTTGGAATAGGAGATGAAACACAGTTTTGGAATAGAAGATCCCATCCGGGGAACAAGAGAGTAAGATAAGTTGCACATGACAAAATAAGGTTGTGACTGGTTGTGAATTTTTTTCCAAAATTTTCATTTTTGAGCGAAAATGTTTTTGGAAGTGTGATTGTTTGTGGAATAAATGAAAAATTTTCAAAGAAAATCTCATTTCTCTCCAAAATTAACTCATTTTTATCTTTCCCTTCTCACACTTCCCAATACCCACTTATACTATTTATTTCTCTTTTCTCCCTTTATTCATATAAAGAATTCCGATAATTTCTTTAATTTATAAATTTTTTTATTATTTTTCTCTTAACCTTGATAACAAAAAGTATAAAATGCGATCCATATTGCCTATTTTTGGATCAATTTTTCATTTTATTCAAATTTCTTGCATTATTTTTTACACTATTTTTCCATAAAGATTTTCACAAACTATCAACATCTCGAAAAGATTCTTCATCACATCAACACAAGCATTACTTTTCTCTACACACCCAACTTTCACTTTTAAAAATAATTCACCACTATTCTTTCGAAAGAAAATGGATGGAATGAAAGCACAACCAATCACAACCTAAAATTTTCTCCCTTTCTCGCCATAATGGTCGTCCATTACATTACACACATGCACAAATTTTGTTTTGTTTTGTCTTGTTTTGTTTGTTGTTTTTGTGGTGTGTGTAAAACATGCTTGTGGTAATTTGATTAAGTAGTGCATGCTTGTATGGGTATTAACAAAGTCATAGCATGCTTGTATTGTATGGAATAAAAAAGTGTGAAAAAGGTAAAGTGGGGAACAAAGTGGGAGACATGATGATGTGGAATGAAGTAAAATAGTCCTCTCATGTCTCCTACTCCATGTTGGACATCCACTCTTAACTTCGAATATGTTCTTGAATTCATTCGAGATGTGAGTAAAACTCAAATTGGATAAGAATACGGCCCCTGGGTTCCTTTTATTGGAACTATGTTTCTATTTATTTTTGTTTCTAATTGGTCGAGCTCTTTTACCTTGGAAAATCATAGAATTTTTTTGAATAAGTTCAATTATATATAAAAATGAAAAAGAGTAATCCCGATCACAGCATCGTAACCAAAAGAAAGCCTGGAAATAATGTCAACAACCGAACGAAGTGGTCACAAGCCCGACCAAATGGTCAATGGTTGGGGCCTCGTTAAAACCTTCCAAGGTAAAACCCACCCTTGTGGGAAAAACCCTTGGAAGGAAAAAAAGAGTACCCCCAGAAAAAGGCGCCTAAAAAAAAACCTGAAGCGGTGGCGCATTAAGTAACAAACCTATAGTTGGATTGGCCAACATAATCATCGAGAGGTAGCGAAGAAGGTGTCGGGGCGGAACGCCCACCACTGTGTGCCACTCTCCGTCTTCTTGCTCAAAGATGTCACCACCCGATTGCCTTCGCGAAAGATATGAGAGACTACTAGATCAATGCCACGAGCGGATGCAAGGTTTGGCGCCAATAGCTAAGATGGCGCCATGGGACCTCCATCGTTCTTCTCTCCGGAGTTCACCACATACATCGAATCCGATTCCACCAAAGTTGCGTCCCAGCCATTTGCAAATGCGTATTGAATCGCCCACATTGTTGCAACCAATTCAGCTTCAAATGCGTACCACAACCACGATGATGGACAAAGCATCCGCGAAAGAATCCTCTACAATTCTCGGAAGACACCGGAGGTCGTTAGATTGCCCGCGCCCGAAGCGCGCCATCCGTGTTAACCTTGATCCAACCCGGAGGGGTTTTTGCCATCGGACCTCCACAATCTTCGAGCATGCCTAGCCCTTCCGGAACTCTTAAACCACGCAGATAAAGAGGTCCCGCTTATCGTTATTCATGCATCCCCGGTCCAAAGATGCCGATTCAACAATGAGTACTGTAGGTGAATGAGCGCCGCCTCCGAGTCCGCACTTTGTTGTGGAAAATCAGCTCATTACGGATGTGCCAAATAAGCCGATGCAGATAATATTGCCACACGCCAAAGGAAAGCGACTGGTCACTAAAATGAAGAGACATAAGTCGTATCAGCAGCTTCATTGAAACCGTAAGCCTGGAGGGGGTTCACGTGAAAGGCTTGGAAGAGCTAACGCCATATATGCCCCGCAAAAGCACAAGAAACAAATAAGTGATCAACCGATTCCCCCGATTCCCCGCAAAGAACACAAACCGGGGGCCATGAAACTTCCCTAGCTCGTAAAGAATCCTGGACCGCCAAACGGTTGTATATAGCCCTCCATGCCACCACCGATCTCCGTTCGGGATATGCTGGGACCAAATCCAAGAACCCCATCTAATCTGGCGCCACTGGGGCGTAAATAATTATAAGCCGTCTTCGAGGTAACCGAACCATCCTCCGAGTTCATCCAAACACGAGTATCCTGGGATGTAGGTGCAATTGGGACGCGCACAATAGCTCGAACCACTCCAAATAAGCCTCCACAAAGGGGAGGGTGAAGTGCCAGGATCCATCATAAAAATAATCGAGAGATACACCTTTGGAATAAATATCTATAATCCTCTGAATGCCAATTTCACAAGAATGGAGTATCCCAACCAATTATCAATCCAAAATAATACCTCGGAATTGGCGCCGGGATCCAACGAGCACCATCCAAGCAATCGAAATACATGGTTTAATCCTTACCAAATAGAAGAAGGAATAAAGGACCTCCTGATATCCCCATTTCTAGTAAAGTACCGTTGTCCGAGAGTCCTCAAGACCACCGAGTCCGAGTTCGAACCTTCCAGCCCAATTTCATTAAGAAAGCCTTGTTAGCGACCATGATCGATCGCACGCCCAATCCTCCTTCCGCCCGGGCGTGCAACATGTATTCCCATTGACCACTACCTTTCCTTTAGAATTCACGTCCCCGTCCAAATGAAATTACGCATGGCTTTTTCCATTTGATGTAGCAAAGCGTGCGAGGCCATTTATAAATCATCATGGTGTGCACGAAAGAACTAGTTATCACTGAGTTAACAAGGCAAACCCTACCAAAGAAGGGAGAGAGACGAGCCTTTCCATCGTCGGAACTTCGTGGATTATCTTGTCAAAGATAGATCAGAAATTTGCGACCTTTGGAACTCCTCAAGATTGGAGCGCCCAAGTAGGTGGTGGGAACGCCCGGAAGAATCCCTAGAATGTGTTGCACCCTCCCACGGACATAATGCGAAACCCGCGTCCCAAAATAGACTTGGATTTCTCGTGGATTAAACACTTGACCCGAGATATCCGCATAATGAGAAAGAATCAAGCAACACCCGGCATTGGATGAAGACGCCCCACACATGATGATAATATCGTCCGCGTATAAAATGGATGATGGAAAGACAATACTCCTTGGCGCCGTGAAGGCGATAATCGGGGCGATCCATCGCCGCCGTAATAAACCGACCCAAGACCTCTCCGCAATACAAAACAATAGGGGTGATAAAGGATCCCTTGTCGACTCCTCCGGAACAGGTAAAATAACCAACCGGTGTCCCATTCAACAACACCGATATTCTCGGACGACCGGAGAACCACCTCCACCCGGCGCACGAACGCTCGGAGAAACCAAAACGGCGCAAGACATGTAGTAAAAATCCCACCTCAATGTGTCGAATGCCTTGCGAATATCGATTTTCGATATCATATTCGAACCGTGACGCCCCTGTAAGACATTAAACCCTTCGGATACCATGGCAATACACTCATGAATTTGTCTCAGGGATAAAACCAAATTGAGTTGGAGATAAATAATCAAAGAATAATCGAACCTGCCGCGTAGCCAATATCTTCGTGAGAATCTTGAAAAGGAAGTTGCTCATGACAATCGGGACGGAAGTTTTCAATGACATTTGCATCCTTAGTCTTTGGGATGAGCGCCATGAAACTAGCATTCAATCCCGGAGGTAGTGACGAATTACTAAAAAAAGAGCGAACAACGTCCTGCTTACCTCAAAGAGATGACATCCTTAAATGGCGGTAAAAATCCCATTGAACCCATCGTGCCCCGAGAACTCGTCTCGAGTCCATATCAAACACCGCAGCTTTTGCACCTCAATCCGGGGAATGGCGCTTAGCTGGCATTATCCCGCGCCCCAACCATTGAGTGAGCACTGGTCGACTAGCGAAAATCCGTGGTAGAGCTCCCGTGATCCGCAAAGAGCTCCTCGTAAAATGAAATAATATGATTCCCAAGGATCGTAGCATCATCGGTGAAATTCCCCGCCACCATAAGCCCCCTGAATCCCAGCGGCCCAGCATTTAATCAAGCTCGCCGATGAAAAAAATGTTGTGTTACGATCCCCATCCTTAAGCCAGCAAAGGCCCTTTGCTTAAGGAATTCAGATCAGATCGCAACGTCTGCGAAAGCTTCAATCAAGGCCCACTCGCTATCCCTGGAGAGAGGAGGTATAGCCCAAAGCCTCAATATCTCACTCAATTTGACGAAGAAGCTCCATCTCGCTTCTCCACGCTGCGATTAACATCCCCAAACACATCCATGTTCCAATCTTTAATCACATATCGCAACCACTGAGCTTCCTCATGACACGCAATAAGGGGTTGTGCGTGTCACATGGAGCGCCCAAGAGGTTGTAACCAAATCCGGAATGAATCGTGTTGAACCCACATACGCTGAAAACGAAATGGAACCTGGACCCTTCCTAATGGTCAAAGAACATGAAACCAAAATAGGGTGGTGATCCGAGCCAATGCGAGGAAGAACAAAACCCTTTACGCCCCGCCAAAGCAAAAAATGGACAAGTTGCGAGGGCTCACCCAACTTCGCCAAGTAAAGATAGAGGCCTACGGGTGAGCACCAAGTAAATGAATTCCCGTAGTATGCACCGCAAACAAACCGAGTCCTCCATGAAATCCCCGAAGTCCCGACACGAGGCTTGGGAAAGAGTATCATTGCGCGAGCGCTCATGATGTCCCAAAACCGCATTAAAATCCCCAACAAGTAATGGGTCGGTAAGACCCAAATTCCTCAAATCCAAACCCGAGCTCACGTCGTGCAATGTAATCACACATACCATGAGTGAAGCCAACATGAAAAATCAAAGCACCAAACCGAACTTGGAAAACGATACATTGAGTAGAAGACCGGACCTGGTTAAGGATTGAGATTGTGGAGTCGTGAAGGACCCAAATGTCCGGCCGCCCAATGCCTCGAAAACTTTGACCCGCTGTAACCAAACCCAGGCTATGCCAATCTGAATCGGAAATAGTCGAAATGTCCACCTTAGGTTCACAAATAGCCAAAATCGAAGGCTTATGCTTTTGACATAAAGCCTTAAGAACATTGCGAGATGCAACATTCCCAATCCCCCTGGATGTTCCGGAAGATGCACTTCATTGAGACGGTGGGGGTGGCACCCGTGACGATCGCACGCGGTAAAAACAGCGCGTGGTGCATAGCGGAGTCTCGACGGTTGAGTATGACCTCGCTTCATCTCGCGTAGTCCGCCCATCTCTTGGTAGCGGCAAAATTCATCTCGTGTGGTTCGAACTCTCCGCTTCAATAGTAACATCATGGGTCAGGGCAACGGTCCCGATGTAACTTTTTGGAGCATTCTATCTTTAGTCGAATCCAAGGAGTTGTCCCTAAGGCACGACTCAAAGCACGGATAGGTTTCCCCAAAGGATGCTTTGAACCGTAATGGGCATAATGTGAGAGACCATTCCCGTATTGGAAGTATTGGCCTTGGGAGACGATTCCCTAGCCGGATAATGTGCTTGGTAATCACTGTTGCGCTCCTGGGGGTCCACCAATCAAGAGCCTCGAAGGTATTAGCAAGATGAATGTCCAAGAGCAAGTGACTATAGCAGAGTTGGAGATCTCAAGCGCGATAGCCAACCCGTATTTCCCATTGAGTCATCGACGGCCTTGCCCTTGTCCTGCTAAACAGACGGTAAACCTTACGAACTCGGAGCGGCCTCGCCTGCATCAATTCCGACGAGTATTCGGGGCCCTTGATAGTCCCCGGGCCGAGACGCACGCCCTTCCGCGGGCGTATTTCCCGCATTGTTAAGATGACGGAAGGCCGTTGAATGTCCCGTAACGCTACACCTTGAACAAAACCGAGGAGTTTTTCATAACCGATGGAAACAAAAGAGCACTTGCCCGCATGCGTTCAACCATAATATGTTCCTCCAATGGCTTGGAAAGATCAATATCCACCGAACCCGAACAAAATGACCCAAAGATCTATCCAGAACGCCGATCGATTCAGAATGGGTTCCCGAAGCACCGGCGATCCCCATGATGTTGTTGGGGTCCCAGTATTCCGCATCGAGTTCAAAAATACGTACTCAAACGCTCGGCCACCGTTTGAACCTTATACGGGTTGAAGTCCTGACCCACGGGGGAGAGACGATAGTTCCCAGTTTGAGCACCCAATTTATCCGAACCTCGAGCTCGAGCACGGTCTGCGCATTAAAAACTTAATACAAAAAATCCCTTACCCAGGGGGATTAGTTTCAATCGCTTTAATGCCCCATAATTCGGATAGGCATTTATGCAAAGGCATTGTCGCCCATGGTTTGTTGCCTTTACCCAAAATCACCCTTCCAATTAAGGAATACGAGAATTCAAATGAGACGTTGTTGATACACATTTTCATCTATAGTAATTGAGTAATAATCACCATTTCTAACGGCTTAGGGATAGAGTTGGATTTCCCGAAACCACATGTGAAAAGGATTCAAGTTACCTTGTGCTTGCGAGTAGAATCCAAGTCGTGGTGTGTACATCAAAACAACTTTAGCAAAAGAGTTGTCAAAATTGGATTGATTATTGGAATAATGAGGCGATTGTCGCAGATTCGATTCATATAAGGAGGTTGTTGGGGTAGATGTTCCAAAGAATCGAGGTGGAAATGAAACGGTGCTAGCGGTTGGGATCTCGTGCGGACGGAGACAGACGCCTGGGTCATCACCCCCGGGAGGGGCGCCCGGGAGGATGTGGCAGCCACCGCCCCCAAGAGATGGCACAAGGGGGGTCCCCATGGTAGGCGGCGCCCATGGGGGGAAGGGAAGATGTCCCCAAAATAACCACCGCAAGTGGTGGTTTGGATGTGGTCCCCATGGCATCTTTCCCATGTGCAAAGAACAACATTATGTGGAGGGACCACATGAGCATTAGCATCAAGATCCATGTAAATGCGTGAGGGATGTTGGGCATTGGAGGGGCACCATTATGTGGAGGGACCACATGAGCATTAGCATCAAGACCCATGTGCATGCGTGAGGAATGTTGGGCATTGGAGGGGGCGCCATGTGCATCAAGATCAAGACCCATGGGCGTGCGTGAAGGATGATCTTTGGGCGTTGGAAGGCGCACGTGCAAACATGGGGGGACCAATCCGCCCTGGGCGACGTGGAAGGTGTTGTAGGCGTATTTAGGTTGTTGTCGAGTATGCAAAGGAGGGTCAAAATTGGGCGTGTACCCATGCCAAGGGCTCGGACATGGTAGAAAACGGAGAAGACGACCGAGAGAGAAAACTTGGGGCGTGAGTACGACGGAGAAGACGTACACACACTAAAGGTGAAATCGCACACACTAGGGTTCGCCTATTCTCAACAATTTATCTACATTCATTGGGAAAATCATAGAATTACCTCATGGAGAGTTAGCCGCACCCACAAATGATATAAATACGATCGTTGCTTTGGCTTTACTCACGTCGCTGGCATATTTCTATGCGCAGTCTTACCAAAAAGGGATTAAGTTATTTCGGAAATATATTCAACGAACCCCAATCCTTTTACCCATTAATATCTTAGAAGATTTCACAAAGCCCTTATCACTTAGTTTTCGACTTTTCGGAATATCTTAGCGGATGAATTAGTAGTTGTTGTTCTTGTTTCTTTAGTACCTTCAAAGGTTCCTATCCCCGTAATGTTCCTTGGATTATTTACAAGTGGTATTCAAGCTCTTATTTTTGCAACTTTAGCCGCGGCTTATATAGTGAATCTATGGAGGGCCATAATTGAAATAGTCTTTTTTTAGTTTAGCACAAAGCAATGTATGTGCGGCTCAAGATTATTTACTTAAGCAATAGAAATATACAAGACTCTATATACGATAGAAAGCAATAGGAACAAAAATCGATCTAGTCTAGTTTCACTTTCGCTCCACAAGGATCAAGATCAAATGAGTGTGCATTCTCGTTCACAAGAGAAGATCTACTTGAACCTCTCAGAACAAACGATCGTCGAGACAAAAATTCTTTACTTGGATTTTTCGGGTAAAAAAGAAGATAGAATTCCTGATTATTCGGACCTTAGTCGAATTATATGTACCGGTCGTTGTAATCTCATAGATCTCACCATTCTTTATCGAATTCTGATTTATTCTCAAAGAGAAGAAGAAATAGATTCATCATTCCACTCCAATTGATTTAAGAACGCGAGAACGAACTAATGCCCCCTTCGTATCTCGATTGAAATCCCCATCAATGGCATTTTCCGTAGAAATAGTATTTTTGCTTATATCGACGATCCTCGATACGAAAAAGAGTTCGGGCATTACTAAATATGGGACTCTAGAAATGCATTCAATCGTCAAAAAGAGGATTTGATTGAGTATCGAGGAGGCAAGGAATTTCGCCAAAATATCAAATGAAAGTAGATCGGTTTTTTTATTCCCGAGGAAGTGCATATCTTACCCGGATCTTCTTCCATAATGGTACGGAACAATAGTATCATTGGGGTAGATACACAAATTACTTTAAATATAAGAAGCCGAGTGGGTGGGTTGGTCCGAGTGGAAAGAGAAAAAAAAGAATTGAACTTAAAATCTTTTCTGGAGATGTCCATTTTCCTATTACTCTCTCATCCTCCCTTTTTTTTTTTTTTGTCTTGTAAGTGATAATCTAAGTCATCCTTCAATATTCCATTCCATTTATCTTATACTATCTATCACCTATCTTCTATGTCATCTAAGTTATAAGTTGTCTAATAATTTCTGAGTGTTGTATCATCACTTATCATCTAAGGTACTAAATAAAATTAGAATCAATTAGTACCACTTAATAATATCAATCATGTAATTTAAATTTTTCAATATATATATATATATAGGATTTGGTTCAAGTGAGACCACCCTCTAAAGGTTAGGGACACAGTGTGGACTCATCTCACCCATTGATCTTAAAAAATAAAGGGATGTGATTAATTCAATTTTTTTTGGTTTTCCACTATTTTCCGCTGATTTAAGGGTAATTCTGTAATTTTGTAATTCGAAGCAATTATCCCCAGTGATTTTTTTAGTTTGTTTTGTCTTTTTGTAACCATTTTTTATGGGGTGAGATTGTAACTGTCGGATTTAATGGCATTAATTAAGGAAGCCATTTTTTCCCTTTTTTTATTAAATAGTATAGTTAGGGTTCTTCTGCTGCTTAATTAGCTATTAAATAATGCATATTTAGTTGTTTTTGTTACATTGTTTTACGACAATAAGACATAGTTGAATATAATGTACTGCATATTTAGTTATTGTACACTGCCTAAATAGTTCTATATAATGCATAGTTAGTTAAGAAGATGGTATGTTACTTTTTGGAAATTATAAAGATGGGATGTTACATAATATACTGCATATTTAGTTATTCCACATTGCATAGATAGTTTCTACATAATGCATAGTTAGTTGATTTTGCTGCATAGTTTATGACGTCTTGCATAGTTGGGTATAATGTACTCCATATTAGTTTTTTACACTACATATATAGTTTTCAGACAATGCATATTTAGTTGATTTTTGTTGCATATATAATTTCAAATATGTAATATCCTATAGATATGTGCATTGTTTCATAAGTATCTATGCATCATTTCATAAGTATCTATACGTCGTTTCATAAATATCTATACATCGTCTCATTCGTGAAAATTATAGTTTTTAAAGAGTTGATGTTAATAGCTAGTTTCGAGTTCTCCATCGATGTTTACACCATTGATGCTTTGTTTCGAGAGTTTTTTTCTACGACGATGATTCATCATCATGATTCAAATCACCGCTCGTTGTTTCTCTATAATATTGCACCAATTTTTCCTGCTTTTTCTCTCCTCGTAATTTTCATGAATTGTTAATTGCAAAGGTGGTTATGGAGAATTGTGATCTGAATTTGCAATGGAGATGGAGGTTATGAAGTCGAGTTCTTCAACCTCCATTGTTGCGTAATGTTCTCGTAGTTTTTGATGATTCTTCAAATGGATTTGATGCCATATTATTTTCACAATTTTTATGTGTTTTCGTGTCTTTGACTATGGCTATGGAAATCGACGTGATTGTCATAGATTTGTGTAATTCTCAGTTCTCGAATGAATGATGGTGTGAGAGAGTTGGAGAATCAAAGATGAGAAGATTTGGTTTCCATGTGCAACATAATATGGTTGTTTGTTGGCTATAATACCCTTATCTCAATTAAAATAAATCATTAATGTTATGTTTATTCATTAAATTTCACCCATGGATTAATAATGGTGGATGGATGGGATGAGTCCATTGTGTCTCACCTATAACAATGGCCTTACTTGATTCTCCCCCTATATATATACTAAATTTCGAAAATTATAATATATTTATGCTAACAATGGCCTTACTTGGATGGATGGGATCACCATTGTGTCTCACCTATAACATTGAATCGATTAAGATATCGCATTAAAAGTTGAAAAAAATAGGTGATCGTTAAAGAAAGTGCAATTAGGCGTTATTCACGCCTCATAATATAAAATGGTACTAAGTATAAACGATGTAGTCTCCTAATTAATTCAAGTAGTAGGTAATTTTAACAAAATCAAGAATGAGACACTAAATCATATTAATATAAAAGTTGGTTATTTAATCAAATAAATCTCGTGTACTATTCTTTCGAAAATTGTAATTTTTCTAAATGTGTTTTGAAGGCAAAAGACAATGTCTTTATTAAAATACTAATATAGTAATAAATAGTTTTCATAGATCACGAAATGAAATGGTTTGTTCGTGGAGCATAAAATTATGTTTCATCGAAATAGTTTTAAGTACACTTTATTTTATGCCAAGAATAATGAATACTATGGCCCTATCCAAGTGAAGTGAGATATTATCTATGGCCTTATCCAAAATTAAGTGGGATACCGGCTACGGCCCTATCCAAGTGAAGTGGGATATTGGCTACGGCCTTATCCAATTGAAAGTGGAAGTAAATTTAATAAGACTATAATAATGCTTAATTGATTCTAACCAATCTAACATAATGGTTAATGGAAATCTTAATACAAATAACGAGACAAAATTATATGCACTCTCATACAATGATTTCCATGAAACCATTTTTCGTGCATAAAAACGAGCCACACTCGCACACCGGCATCCACCTACTGAGAGTTTTTGTATCACCCTACCTCTTTTATCAACCAGAAGATGAAGAACCGTATCATAACGCTGGTGATGATGGATCCCAAGACATAGTCTAGTTTCGTATTATAATGTGGATTTGATAAAATGTTGGATTTTTAATTGTAATGGTTTAGACTTTGAACTTATTTGATGTAATAGCTGAGCGTAGGACCCTGAGGTACGATTATTATGTTGTATGATATTTCTTTTGGATTATGCTGCAACCATACTCTGACTTAGTTATTCCCTTATTTATACCTAATTAGGATTTTATCATTTCTATAGATGTATGTTGGAGGATTATTAGGTCGGCTTGGTAAATTGGTATAAGTTTGGTAATTGTGTCACGACTTCTATTTTGGGCGTGACAACAAGTGAACCACAAAAAATTGCTGACATGGCAAAAACATTCAACCCTGGTCAATGCTGAGATGGATAAATGGAGGGAAAATTACATTTCAGCAAATTAGACAAACAATTTAACCCCAAATCATGAGAAACCCTAAATCCACTTTTTCAAAGGTAAAGAGAATAAAAAATTCACAAACGAGTTGCGTATGTGAGGACAATAACCACAAGACTTGGAGAGATGGTGTTTCATCGAATTGAACGGAATCGTGGTCTACCTCTACCACGATACAAAATGAGTATTTTTTTGTTTGTTTTTTGGTTTTGTGTTTGGTAGTTAAATCATGCATGGTATTAAAAAATTATACCAAAAACTCTCCACGAATTTGGACTTTAGCATTGATATGATTTCCTGTGTTTAATTTTTTTATGTAGGGTTTAAAAAAGGCATATGGACCCATACGTTTAATTTTTTACCTTTAATGAGCTTTTTGTTGTCTGATCTTGTCTGCTTTTACGTGGAACAAGTGGGGTGCTCAAACAAAAAGGCATATGGGCCCAAGTGAATCTTAATTTGATTATTTAAATATTTTTTATATTACATTATTTCAATAAAATCTTTTTCTTAAATTATCCACGCTTTAATTTGATTCCATAACTTTGGTGATGCATCATGGAGGTGAGTTTCACAATGCCCCTATTGCAAAATATATTGGGGAATATCACGATGTTTGACTATGTGAATGGGAGGCACATGAATGTTAGACACATTCAATTATATGGTAAAATCCATATTTGTAGAGGAAATAAGAGGTTTTATCTCTTGATGGTAGTTTCAAGATGGTAGTCAATGATAGAGATTTATTGAGTTGTTATAAAAAAAAACTGTTCTAAGTGGGAAATTCACATTTATGTTTAAATGATTGAAAATGAGAGTATGGATGGGGACAATGAAGGGGAGAGTGGGGATGGGGACATTGAAAATGATAGTGATCATGGGGACATTGCAGAAGAATGAGGATAAGAACATTGAAAATAAGAGTGACAGAGACTTATTGGATAGTGATTTTTACACAGGCCACCTTAGTTCTAATGATGATGAGATTTTTGAACAATATGTTGACCAAACTATAATTGGGAATGAAAACTTAAGTAATGAGTCACATATAAGTAGTGAATCTGAGGAAGAAGATATTGTTGAGGACAATGGAATTTTGGATGAACATAGGGTGTCTGAGGATGAAAATGGGGAGCCAAACAATCCTATTTTCAATCATGATCAATTAGATGACCTGTTTTTTAACTTGGTATGGAGTTTAGCACAAAGATAGAGTTTAGAAAGGTTGTCCATTCACATTCCATAGTGTCGAGATAGGTCTTTAAAATTCACATCGAATGATAAATATAGGTGTATGTGAAATGTGTAGGTGATGACTACGAATGGAGAATTAATCTGATCAAAAAGAAAGGCCATGAATCATGGATAATTAGGGATTTTCAGAACCAACACTCATGTCCTCCAAGTTACAATGTACAGAATGTAAAGTCTTCTTGGCTGAGTGAGAAATACATTCATAAATTTAAGACTGGCCCTAAAAGGAATGTAAAGGCATGGAGACAAGATGTCATTAGTGAACCGGGTTGAATGTTTCAAAAGAACAGTCATATAGAGCTAAGATAAAGGCATTGCAAGTACTTGAGGGTTCAACTGAATTTCAATTTACCAAACTTTGGGACTACTGTGAGAAACTTAGAAGAAGTAACCCTGGTTCCACCGTAATTTTAGAACCGAGGATGATGAGAATGGAGCAAAGAGGTTTAGTAAGTTGTGTGTATGTTTTGGTAAATTAAATGAGGGATTAAAAGCAGGTTGTAGGCCAATCATAGGGGTTGATGGATGTCACCTTAAAGGCCCACATAGAGGTGTTCTACTAACAAGAGTAGTAGGGTGAATCCTAACAATAACCTATACCCATTAGCCTATGTCATAGTGTGCATGGAGAATTTAGAGACATGGAGGTGGATCCTTATCCCGTCAAAGCATGATTGAACATCATAAGACAAAATGAATACACATTCATTTCTCGACAAACATAAGGGTTTATTCAAGCATTCGCTAAGTGTTACCCGCATGTGGGCATAGGTTTTGTGTTAGACATTTGCACAATAATTTCAAAAATACTAGTTTCGTAGAGGATTACGGTGCACAAGCTAGTACACTTGGGCGCTTTAAATATAGAATGAATGAAATGAAGGAACTTAATTAGAAAGCTTAGGAATGGCTTATTGACAAACCCCCGCATAGTGGAGTGGGTCACATTTCAATGAGAATGCCAAATCTAAGATGCTTCTAAACAACTGTTGGAAACATTTAATTACTTGCATTTTAGATGCAAGGGAGAAAGTCATGTTGACTATGCTTGAGTGGGTTAGACATTTCATAATGTCTAGGCTCTAGAAAAACAGGGAGATTACATAGAGAAAATGGAAGGATAGGTTATGTCCTAGAATTCAAAAGATCTTGCAAACAAATGCTGGAAAGGCCCCTGATTGGATGCCAATAAAGTGTTCTGATGCACTCTTTGAGGTTTCTTGTTTTGATGGGGGAGAGTTTTGTGTTAATTTGGGGGATTGTTCTTACACGTGTAGAATGGAGGGTCTTAGTGAAATTCCTTGCAAGCATGCAATTGTTAGATAAATGTTTTTATCAAGATTTTGATGATTTTGTTTTAACAAGATTTTATACCAAAACAATGTTTTTAGATGTCCAAATACTCCTAAATGATTTAAAATGTTTTTACTAATTCTTGGAGTATTTCTTAGAGTTTTTAATTTGATAAAAATTGGACAACACTTTTGATGTTTTTGTTTAAATTGGTTTTACACCAAAACTATGTTTATAAATGTTGTCTAAATACTCCCAAATGATTTAAAATGTTTTTACTAATTTTTTGGAGTATTTCTTGAAGTTTATTTTTGAAAAAATCGGACAACATTTCAAAGGGGCGGTCGACCTGTCGCCCAAAGTGGTCGACCGGCACGAAGATAAGAAACACAAAACAACTTTACAGTCTTGAAAAAGAGAGGGGGGACCAGTCAAGGGTGAGGTCGACCTGTCGCATTCTTTAGAGCGACGGGCCGCACCCCACCTCGACCGATCGCACCCCCCGCAACCCCCACCGGATCGCACTATTTTTTCAAACGGTCGAAATCTTCAACAGGGCAACCGGTCACGCTCGTCTTTTGACAAAGAAAATTTGTACCGTTGAACATATTGACAAAGAAGATTTGCTTTTCTATTTTGTACAATATTTCTACATCTTGTGATCTTCTTTTTGTAGATAAAAGTGAAGATAGAGGAGCCTATGTTGGGAGCCTATGTTGGTGAAGCTTCTCTATAAATAGAGGATGAATTGAAGACACAAGATATAACAACACATACAAGCAAAATACACAACAAGAAATCTGCAAATTGTTCAAGCTTTCATTTTTTCATTCTTGTTGTAATAGCCTAATATTTTCACTTGCACATCTTTGAGGTCTAGGCTTTTTGATTCTTGATTACACTTGCACTCAATCTTTGTATTGGTTTCATAGAGTTGTAATCTTGAATTTTGTCCATCATTCAACACAAGACATCCTTGTGAGTATTCTTGTGGTAAGAATACACTTGGGTGATTTAGGTGATAGGTGCTTGAAGAGTGTGGTACTCTTCAAAGGTGGTGAAGGAAGATTGTGGTAATCTCTTTGAAGGTGTTGTAAGAGGATTGTGGTGATCCTCAAGGTGTTGTATTAATTATGGTAATTAATAAAATCTTTTTTTCTTTTTGAAATCCATCCCTGAGATACTTTGGGGTGGTAGAGGATTAGGCCCTAGGTGGGTTGAACCTCTTTAAATCAACGAGTATTGTTTAATTTCCGCATTTACATTCTTGTCATTTACTTGTTGATTCAAAAAGAGGGTGATTTGCGAAAAATCGGCATAATCTATTCACCCCCTCTAGATTATCGTAGCCACTTGACTAACAAGTGGTATCGAGCCAAACTCTTTGGCTAAGCTCGCTCCGAGTAAAGAGGAAAGATCCATGGCTACGAATGAAGCTTATCTCACCACCGCGCCCACCAACAAGCCACCACTATTCGACGCCAACAACTACGCATTTTGGAAAGACCGCATGGAGTGCTTTCTCAAGGATGCGGATTTGATATTTGGAATGTGGTCATTGAAGGAGTTGCTCAACCAACAACAAAATTGGAGGATGGTACCACGACTCCCAAGCCATTCAAGGAGTACGATGAAAATGACAAAAGGTTTTCTCTCTAAATGGTAAGGCCTTAAATATTTTACATTGCTCTCTTACCGCCACCGAATATAAACGCATAAGAGGCATACGGTCGGCACATGAAGTTTGGGAAAAATTAGAAACCATTTATGAGGGCACAAAGAAAGTGAAGCAAGCAAGAAAAACAATGCTTGTGAAAGACTTTGAAAATTTCAATATGCATGATGGTGAAAGCATATCAAAAATGGTGGAAAGGCTTGACAACATTGTCAATCCTCTTGTGGCTCTTGGAAAGGTCATCTCCGAAGAAGATAAGGTGACCAAAGTCTTAAATGCCCTTCCCGGCTCATGGTCCTAAAAGGTGACGGCAATTACGGAAGCTCAAAATCTTGAGACACTCAAGTTTGATGAGCTCATTGAAAACCTCCTCATCTATGAAGTATATCTCAAGGAGAGGAAAATTCTCAACCATCCACCTCTAAACCGGCACGCAAAATATTATTAAAGGCTTAGCATCTTCTTCTAATAATGTTTATTATGCTAGTGATGAGGATGATGAAGAAACGGCGGCTCTTGTTAGAAAATTTGCAAAATTTGTAAACAAAAATAAAGCATTCTAAATTAGGACTTGGTTACAAACCTTTTCAAAAAGCTTTTAAGAAAAATGACCAAGGTCCAACCTTTGTACGTGCTAGTAGTCCTCGTATTATTACTTATTTTTATTGTGGAAAGAATGGACATTATGCTAGCAATTGTAAATTGAAGAATAATTTTAGCTATTATTGGAGACCTAAAGGTCTCAAGGCTAACCCCATGGACCCCAAAATTATAGGGTACCTAAAAATAATTCCTTTGTAGGTTATAGGGGCTATAACAACAATGGAAGATTCAAAATGGCTCGTGGACAGCGGATGTTCACGCCATATGACCGGAAAGAGAGAACTTTTTACCAACATCAAGCTCCAAGAAGAGGGTATGGTCATGTTCGACAATGGCAAAGGAAGAATTCTTGGAAATGGAGAAATTGGTAACTCTTCTTTCTCTCTTAGTAATGTTCTTTTAGTAGAAGGGCTTAAGTTCAATTTGATAAGTGTTAGCCAACTTTGTGACTCAAATTATAATGTTGTTTTTAATAAAGAAAAATGCCTTATTTCCAAAAATGATAAAATTATTTGTGAAGCAATTAGAAAAGGCAATCTTTACAAAATTTGTACAAGTGATTTGGTTAGTCAAAATGTTTCTTGTCTTGTCGCCAATAATGATTTAACTAGTTTATGGCATAGGCGACTTGGACATGTTGGATACAAAATTTGCAAACTATTTACAAAAACCAACATGTAAAAGGACTACCCAAATTGAATTTTGAAAATCTTGGCTTATGTGACACTTGTCAAAAGAACAAATTAGTTAAGAGTAGTTTTAAGCCCAAAATGAAATTTCCACAACCAAACCCCTACAAATGCTTCACCTTGATTTGTATGGGGATATTGGTATGGCTAGTCTAAGTGGAAAACATTACACTTTTGTTATAGTCGATGATTTTTCTAGATATACTTGGGCTCTATTTCTTACAAATAAAAGCGATGTCGTTAATGAGTTTGTTAAGTTGTGTAGACTCATTGAAAATGAAAAGGAAGATACTATTAAGTCTATTCAAGTGATCGAGGTGGAGAATTTGACGGTGAATTTAGAGTCTTTTGTGAAACCAAGGGATATAGTCATAATTTTTCGCTCCAAGGACACCTCAACAAAATGGAGTAGCCGAAAAGGAAGAATCGGACACTTCAAGAAATGAGTCGATCCATGCTCAATGAATTTTCACTTCCAAAATATTTTTGGGCCAAGCCGTAAGTACCGCTTGCTATGTCGTTAATCGAGTTTATATTCGTCCTAAAATGAATAAAACTCCATATGAGCTTTGGAAAGGAAGAACTCCAAATATTAGTTATTTCAAAATATTTGGATGTAAATGTTTTATTTTGAATACTAAGGATCAACTAGACAAACTTGATCCTAAGGCCGATGAAGGAATATTTATGGGTATTCAATCAAGAGCAAAGCATATCGGGTTTACAATAAGACTAGTGGGGTTGTTGAAGAATCCATTCATGTCAAATTCAATGAAGCTTCGGGTGTTGAAAGGATACCCAATGATGAAAGTGATGAAGAGGATATCGTTGAAACCATTGTTCAAGATGAAACTCAAAATGATCAACCTTCAAGCTCAAGTGTTCCTCAAGAAGATAAAGGTGATACTTCAATCTTCCCGTAGCATTGAAATTTAAGGAGATCACCCAAAAGATCTTATTATTGGTGATCCCCTTGATAAAGTAATGACTCGAGGAAAATTTGTCGAGAAAGCTCTTATATCTCAAAAAGAGCCTAAAATGCTAAGGAAGCCATTGAAGATGAGGATTGGTTTTTAGAAATGCAAAAGGAGTTGAATCAATTTGAAAGGAATGATGTATGGGAATTAGTACCTTGTCCTCCATCTCAAACCATTATTGGTACAAAATGGGTATTTCGAACAAGCTCGATGACCAAGGCAATATTGTTCAAACAAAGCAAGGTTAGTAGCTCAAGGCTATTGTCAAGAAGAAGGTATTGATTATGATGAAACATTTGCACCGTAGCACGTTTAGAAGCTATTCGTATTTTACTTGCCTATTCTTATTTTAAAAATTTCAAGCTTTACCAAATGGATGTAAAATCCGCATTTTTAAATGGTATTATTCAAGAAGAAGTCTATGTAAAACAACCTCCGGGTTTGAAAATTTTTCTAGGCCTAATGATGTTTATAGACTTAAAAGGCCTTGTATGGTTTGAAACAAGCACCCCGCATGGTATGATAGACTTAGTTCTTTCCTTTTGCAAAATGGTTTTACAAGAGGTAAAGTTGATACTACTCTTTTGTTTTTGAAAAAGGGCAAGATTGCTTATTAGTGCAAATTTATGTTGATGATATTATTTTTGGTGCTACTAATGAATCATTGTGCAAGAAATTTTCTAAGTTAATGCAAGGTGAATTTGAAATGAGCATGATGGGGGAGCTCAACTTCTTCCTTGGACTTCAAATTAAGCAATGCCAAGAAGGAATTTACATTTCTCAATCAAAGTATACAAAAGAGCTTTTGAAGAAATTTGGCATTCAAGAAGGAAGAATGGATCTCTACCCCAATGGCAACAAATGTCAAGATTGGCAAAGATGAAAAAGGCAAGTCGGTTGATGAATCCAAGTATCGAGGTATGATTGGTAGTTTACTTTATTTAACCGCAAGTAGACCGATATTCTTCATGCCGTATGCCTATGTGCTCGTTTTCAAAGCAATCCCAAAGAATCTCATTTAAGTGTCGTTAAAAGGATTTTTCGATATTTGAAAGGCACTATTCAATATGGTTTATTTTATCCAAAGAATGAAAATTTTTCTCTTAAAGGTTATAGTGATTCTGACTATGCGGAAATATTGATGATCGGAAAAGTACTTCCGGATCATGTCAATTTTTAGCGATTGCCTAAGTATCTTGGTTTTCAAAGAAACAAAATTGTGTTTCACTTTCAACGGCCGGGGCCGAATATATTTCCGCGCATTTTGTTGTACACAACTTCTTTGGATGAAACAAACCTTAGCGGATTATAAATGTTCTTTTGAAAGTGTTCCTATCTTTTGTGATAATATATCCGCTATAAACATTGCTCAAAACCCGGTTCATCATAACCGTACTAAACATATTGAGATTCGACATCATTTTCTAAGGGATTGTGTTTCAAAACGAAAAATTGAGATATCTTTTGTACCATCTCAAGATCAATTAGCCGACATTTTTACAAAACGCTATCTTCCGAGACTTTTTGCGTCAATACGAGCTCGGTTAGGCATAATGCATATTGAATGAGGTCTATGATTGCATTTTTCACGTTTTTAAAACTTAGGGGCGAAAAAAAATCGGATTTTTGGTTGAAAATTTGGATTTTGGAAATTTTTGGAAATTTTTTCAAAACAAAGGGCTGAAAATGGTTGAGGGCAACCTACGCCTCAACCTCGACCGGTCGCCGCCCAAGGCTATAATTTGGATTAAAACCGTTCTATCTTCAAAGATTCTTCATTTTAACTTATTTTGGCCAATTTTCATCCCCTTTGCCTAAATCACACAAATTTCACTTCAAATTTGTTTTCTTGCATATGTTTTATATTTTGACTTCATTAAGCTCGATTATCATCTTCATTGCTCATCTTTACCGAATAAATGGTAAGAATTTACTCCATTTGCTCAATCAATTGAACCTTGAGATTTTAACTTATTTGCAAAATTCTTAATGCTAGTTTCATATGAATGTGATGAGCTTAATATTTATGATGTATTGAAAGTTGTTTGAACTGAATTGGTGATGAAAATTTTTGGCTTAAATGAATTTCAAAGACGTTATATACTTCTTGTTTTATTCGACGACGCGCCAAGTGTTCGACAAAATATTCCAATGAAATATTCATCACCTACGTGATTCTCTCGATTTGAAAAGTCATATAAGCTTATAGAGATCATGTTTTATCAATCAAATGAGCTTTTGCAAGTCAATTGATCAACTTTTCCCTTTTACTTGGAATTTAAGCTTCAATTTTCAATAAGCTCGATAAATCGATAAAATTGCGCACTTTGATATGAATATATGATGTTTTTATCGTGCTAACATTCTTTTGATGATTCCAAAGGGGAGAAACAGAAAATGCTCATACGCTCAAATAAGCGAAAATAAGCTTGCAAGAAAAGCTATAAGCTAGGGTTCTTGAAAGCCATAAGTCAGAAAATGCTTAGTCCATTTGATGTATTGTGGACTTTTATGCTTGACTAATGATGTTTTGTGACAGGGGAGCTTATAAGCTCATGGAATTCAAGCTTAAGTTGTGAAAGCTAAGTTTTTAGCTTTTAGTTGTTGCTTGTATACTTGTTCTTTATATGCATGTTGATAGGGGATCTTGTGCAAAAATGATTTTGAAAAATCTTTGCTCCTATCCTTGTGTGCTTGTACTTATGATGTATCTTGTTTGAAATTGATTGTTGTTTTAAGACCGAAAATTTGTTTTGTTTTAAAATCGACCTTCTAAAATTGTTTTGGTTTGTAATCATCAAAAAGGGGGAGTTTGTTAGATAAATGTTTTTATCAAGATTTTGATGATTTTGTTTTAACAAGATTTTATACCAAAACAATGTTTTTAGATGTCCAAATACTCCTAAATGATTTAAAATGTTTTTACTAATTCTTGGAGTATTTCTTAGAGTTTTTAATTTGATAAAAATTGGACAACACTTTTGATGTTTTTGTTTAAATTGGTTTTACACCAAAACTATGTTTATAAATGTTGTTTAAATACTCCCAAATGATTTAAAATGTTTTTACTAATTTTTGGAGTATTTCTTGAAGTTTATTTTTGAAAAAAATCGGACAACATTTCAAAAGGGGCGGTCGACCGGTCGCCCAAAGTGGTCGACCGGCACTGAAGATAAGAAACACGAAACGAACTTACGTGTCTTGAAAAAGAGGAGGGGACCGGTCAAGGGTGAGGTTGACCGGTCGCACCTGAGCGACCGGTCGCACCCCACCTCGACCGGTCGCACCCCCCTGCAACCCCTACCTGGATCGCACTATTTTTTTCAAACGGTCGAAATCTTCAACAGGGCAACCGGTCGCGCTGTGTAATCTTTTGACAGCAAAATTTGTACCGTTGAACACATTGACAGCAAGATTTGCTTTTCTATTTTGTACAATATTTCTACATCTTGTGATCTTCTTTTTGTAGACAAAAGTGAAGATAGAGGAGCCTATGTTGGGAGCCTATGTTGGTGAAGCTTCTCTATAAATAGAGGATGAATTGAAGACACAAGATATAACAACACATACAAGCAAAATACACAACAAGAAATCAGCAAATTGTTCAAGCTTTCATTTTTTCATTCTTGTTGTAATAGCCTAATATTTTCACTTGCACATCTTTGAGGTCTAGGCTTTTGATTCTTGATTACACTTGCACTCAATCTTTGTATTGGTTTCATAGAGTTGTAATCTTGAATTGTGTCCATCATTCAACACAAGACATCCTTGTGAGTATTCTTGTGGTAAGAATACACTTGGGTGATTTAGGTGATAGGTGTTTGAAAAGTGTGGTACTCTTCAAAGGTGGTGAAGGAAGATTGTGGTAATCTCCTTGAAGGTGTTGTAAAGAGGATTGTGGTGATCCTCAAGGTGTTGTATTAATTGTGGTAATTAATAAAATCTTTTTTTCTTTTTGAAATCCATCCCTGAGATACTTGGGGTGGTAGAGGATTAGGCCCTAGGTGGGTTGAACCTCTTTAAATCAACGAGTATTGTTTAATTTCCGCATTTACATTCTTGTCATTTACTTGTTGATTCGAAAAAGAGGGTGATTTGCGAAAAATCGGCATAATCTATTCACCCCCTCTAGATTATCGTAGCCACTGGACTAACAAAGAAATAAGTGCAATAAATTTGGATAGAAAAAATCCGTGAGGCATATGTTCACTCTTACTACGGTGTGGAAACCTACAAGAAAATTTATGCATCGGCCATCACGTATAAATGGAGAGTTACTATGGACTAAGACCATGTTTGTTTCCCATTGCCTCATAACTTCGGAAGGGTTGAGGGCCAATGGCCCATATGAAGTGGTTACTAAGCAAAAGAAATAGAAGGCAAGAAAAAAATACCATTGAAAATGAAAAGACAACAGAGCACAAAGAAATGCATAAAATATGGATAAAATGGACACAATGCCAATATATGTTCAAGAAAACAAGCTACGAAGGAGTAATCCAACCTATTCAAAAGGTAAAATGTTTTAAATTTTTCATTTATAGGTTAGAACGAGGAATAGGACATCTGGCACCAGTGGAGAAACTTCAAATGTTGGTTGTAATATTTCTCTTTTTTTATGTAATTTGTAGGGGTCAAGTTCTGTTAACAGGTCTACTCGGTCTGTGATAGAAGGAAGTGTGCACTATACTCACCTACCACTAATCACTCAGTTTGTGATAGAAGAGGAGGACTTCAAAGAACCTATCCCCACTCAACAGTCTCAGACAAAGGCACCCCAAGTGGAATGACCTTCAATGTTCCAACAACTTAAGATGGTTGGTCTAGTAGAGCTCCAGTCACAGTCCGAGGTGGACAAAGATACAAGAAACTATAAAAGATTACTAATTGATGTAATCATTTTCATTTTTGGCAGTGTGATGCATTTTTGGAACCCTCGTAGGGTATTTTAGACCAATATTGAACCCATGTTGGGCATTGGGTATTTTGAACCCATGATAGGTATTTTGAGACCATGTTGTGTATTTTGAACTAATTTTAAGGCTATACTTCCTCGACCACTTTAAGACAGATTGATCTTATGAAGATCATAGCTTACTCCTCGAGCTCATACGAATCAACTATTGGTATGTTTAGTCGAATGTGCTATTTTGAACCTTTGTATGGTATTATGTATTTGGAACCTTTGATGATATTTGGAACCTTTGATTCTTATATATTGGTTTTTACTTGTTTTTTCATATACTGATGGTTCATTTCATTCATTAGCATAAATCAACATGAATACAAATGAATCATATACACCTATTACGTAAAACCAATATTCATAACATAAAAACCATTCCTCAAGTGAAAATGGACTAACATTCATTGTATTATATAAACAAACTTACAAAGTCATAACATGTTTTGATCCAAATACTACACTAGATCCAAACAAACGTACAAAGATGAAGGACATACTACACTAGATTCAAATACGAAATAAGACTAAGTCATAGTAGCCACAACAAGATTACTATATAACAACCACAATAATGCATAACCAAAACATGTCCCCCATCAACAAAACCACTACAAACCGCAAAACCATGGTAACATCTTAATTTTTATAGGATCAATCTTTGGGAGATGAGGTGACTACACCTTTAAAAAAATGAGTATACTTCTATTTCGCATTTAAATCATTCATAATTCAGGATTAAAGAGACGTATCTTTTTTGAGTTCTTATCTACTTGGAAGGGAAAGAAGTTGACTCTTGAAGTGAAGCAAGAGGAATAAATTTGTTTGTCACTAAGAGTGTTTTTTATTATACATTATGGTTAATATTTTGGATTATGATTGGAGTTTGTTTTTTATCTTTCAATTTTATGGTTCTCGTTATTTAGTTTGGTGAAAGATATCAATCCTTCAAAGGTTGAATGAGTAATCAAGCTTCGATTGAATCGTTTATACAATTTACCATCATTTGGAGATAACTCCTTGTTAATAGTTTTAGTGCATATTTCACGATGCACGGTAAGTCGGTAGATATCAATCATATAATTATTTTATTTTCATTTACTTATCGCATAAAATTATAATAATAAAAACAAACCCCTGCAGCTTTTAATTATCTTATTTCTCAGCAGAAAACATAATTCATGCAACTATCAAGAAGTGGCAAGTTGAAATTTTTTAATCCATTTTGCGGAACGCCGACTTTTTGCATTAAAGAATTTTTAGTGTGGCGCATAACTTCATGAAGTACAAAACAATCGTTGTTAAATACAAAATTATAGTCGATGATCAAAACCATTTGACGAAATATTTGATGAGTCATTTCATTGGATGGTATATAACTTCAAGTCATTTGTTGCTTTCTCAAATGTTGATTCTATTGATGAGCTTGACTTCTTGGTAAATACTTTTTAATTTTTCTTTAATTTTATTTTCTATGAGTGCATTTCAATATTTTTTAAGATGTTATTGGGATACTAGCATCGTGTATGCTCCCAACATAAAGAAATTGATGGTAGACAAACAAGATGATAGATATTGTCTTAGAGGATATTTGTTAATTATTTTTATATAATTCTCGCTTTCTGTTTATTTTTTTTTTTCTCAAATATTATTTAACATATGTTTATTGTAGTGGTAACATATTATCGTGTACTATTTGGGGTGATTATACTTGATGAGTTGATGAAGTATTTGGTAAGCATTAAAGATGGTCCTATTATTATAATTCTTCAAATGTGTCGAGCAAAAACTTAGAAGGGTAGGTTCGTATATCAAACACTTTTTACGTGCAAAGCTTATAATCAATGAGGGTGTGGAAGAAATTATAGGATTTCGTAACTTTTTGTAAGTATACATATTCTTTTATATTTATTTGAATATATAATTTTATCATTGTCTTTATTATTTTGTGTTTTAATTCAATGATATTAATTGAATATGGTTTTATTATAATTGTCGTGGGGAATGCTCATACTCCATTCCGATATTTGATGAACTCGACAAATCCAGGGATATTTACAAGACTATTGAACAACTGAAAAATGGAGAGGTAAGATATTCTTATTCAAGTACAAGATTATTTAATTTTTTAAGTCTAATATTGATTTAACTCTTATTTGATATTTTGACAGGTTGGGAGTTATCGAAACCCGAAAATTGTTGCTATAGAGAATCGATTGGATTGGTATTAAATTGCTTGCAAATATTTCCCCATAAAAACAACCCCTACTGAGAATTCTATTACGCTAACGTGTAGATTGCATGACACAATTGTGTATTTAAGGTTTGTTTACTTTTTCATATATATTATTTATTGGTGTTTTTATGGTTTTAGTATTTGACCCAAAAAATATTCATTTATGATGTTATATTTTATGTTTTGTTAGGTACAAACTCCATGTTCGTGTAGTGGACCACACCGAAAATGCGGTATTTTTGAAATGGAACATATATTGGATTCTTGATTTGGTGGATCGAAAGCTTTTTTTCAAGGTCCAAGTTAAATCTTCCCGGTGTGTATTTTATAAAGACATTTTTACTACGTGATCAAATTAATCGAGACAATAGATAAGTTGACAAATTCTATAAATTTTTCACCGAGCATCGAATCTGATTTTTTTCCGAAATTGAAAAGTGCATATTTGCAATGAAGATGAGGTGTAATTTTTTGTTTTATTTGATTTTTTTGTTTTTTAATATTATTATATAAATCTAATTTGATGTAATCTTAATTGTTATAGGATCAATCTTCGGAAAATGTGTGAACACCTTTAAAAAACAATGAGTACACTTCTATTTCAAAGTAAACTATTCATAATTCAGATTGAAGAGATGTGTACTATTTTAGTTATCATCTACTTGTAAGGAAAAGAAGTTGACTCTTGAAGTGAAACAAGAGGGGAAATTTTGTTTGTCACGAGAGTGTTTTTCATTATATTTTATGGTTCAATGTTTTGGATTATGAATGGAGTTTGTTTCATATCTTTCAATTTTATGGTTCCATTATTTAGTTTGGTGAAGGACATCAATCCTTCAAAGGTTGAATGGACAATCAAGCTTCGATTGATTCACTTATACAGTTTACCATCATGTGGAGATAACTCACTTGTTAATAGTTTAGAGTGCACATTTCATGATGAACAGGTAAGTCGGTAGATATTAGATATATAATCTTTTTATTTTCATTTACTAACTGCGTAAAATAATAATAAAAACAAACTGACCCTGCAGTTTTTAATTATCTTATTTACGTGACAGGGGAATGTAATTCATGCAACTATCAAGAAGTGGCAAGTTGAAAAATTTTAATCCATTTTGCAGGAACATTGACTTTATGCATTAAAGAATTTTAGTGTGGCAGACAACTTCATGAAGCACAAAACAACTGTTGTTAAATACTAAATTATATTCTATATCAAAACCATTTGACTCAAATATTTGATGAGTCATTTCCTTGGATGGTATATAACTTCAAGTCATTTGATGTTTTCTCAAATGTTGATTCTATTGATGAGTTTGTTCTTCTTGGTAAATATTTTTTAATTTTAAAAATTTTGTTTACTTTTATTTTCTATGAATGTATTTAATATTTTCTTTTTTAAGATGTTATTGGGAAACTAGCATCAGTGTATGCTCCATAATACAAAGAAATTGATGGTAGACAAACAGTGAGGATATATATTGTCTTGAAGGATATTCAGTAATTTGTCTTATATGATTCTGCTATGTTTATTATCTTTTTTCTCAATTATTTTTTCACATATCTTTATTATAGTGGTAAATATATTACTGTGTACTCTTTGGGGTGATTATGTTGATGAGTTGATGAAGTATTTGGAAAGTGTTAAAGATGGTCCTATTAGTATAATTCTTTAAATGTGTCGAGCAAAATATTTAGAGGGCATGTTCGTGTATCAAACACTTTTTACCAGCCAAAGGTTATAATCAATGAGAATGTGAAAGAAAATATATGATTTCGTAACCTATAAGTATACATATTCCTTTATATTTATTTGAAATATATAATTTTATTATTGACTTTATTGTTTGTGTTTTAATTCAATGATATTAACTGAATTTTATTTTAATTGTCTAGGGGAATGTTCAAACTCCATTTATGTTTTTGAAGAACTCGACAAATCCAGGGATATTTTCAGGACTATTGAACAAATTATGGAAAATGGAGATGTTAGTATATTCTTATTCAAGTACAAAATTATTTAGTTTTTTAAGTCTGATGTAGATTTAACTTTTATTTGATATTTTGACAGGTTGGGAGTTATCGGGTACCCGCAAAAATTATTGATATAGAACATCGATTGAATTGGTATTACATTGCTTGAAAAAAATATCTCATAAAAATGACCCCTGCTTCTGGAGAATTCTATTGCGCAAAGTGCATTGCATGATATATATATATATATATACACACACACTATGTTTTGGTCTTTTTAATTGTTTTAGTATTTGACTCAAAAAATATTCATTTATGATGTTATAATTTATGTTTTATTAGGTACAAACTTCAAGTTCGTGTGGTGGACCACATTGAAAATGCGATATTTTTGATATGGGACAAAGATTGCATAAATTTAATTGACAAAACAGCTTTGAATTAAAATCCACTGTCCCAAGAAGATGTAATAGATTTTTCTTATATCTTTTTTACTTTTCATATGAATAACTATAAAAAATTTACTTCAAAATCATTAATTATTTTATTCAATTAAGATGGTTTCAAATGATATTCTTTATTTGTGGATCGAAAGCATCTTTTCAGTGTCCAAGTTAAATCTGCCGATTTTATAAAGGTATTTTTACTTGTGATTAAAAAATTAACTAGAGACAATAGATTGGTTGACAAATATTATAGTTTCTTCACTGAAAGTCCGCAATCTTATGTTTTTTCGAAATTGAAAAGTACATATTTTGCAATAATTATGTGGTCTACTTTTTTGTTTCATTTGATTTTTTTTTATTTTTTAATATTATTATATAAATATAATTTGATGTAATCATAATTGTTATAGGACCAATCTTCTAAGATGAGGTGGCTACTACTTTTAAAAAACAACGAGTACATTTCTATTTCGATGAAACTATTCATAACTCGGGATTGAAGAGACGCGTCACTTGTTTGAGTTCTCATCTACTTTGGGAATGAAAAGAAGTTGTCTCTTGTAGTGAAGCAAGGGAGTAAATTTGTTTGGCTACTAAGAGTGTTTTACATTATACTTTTATGGTTTAATGTTTTGGAATATAAATGGAGTTTGTTTCATATCTTTCAATTTTGTGGCTCCATTATTTGGTTTGGTAAAAGATATCATTCCTTCTAAGGTTGAATGCGCAATCAAGCTTGATTGATTGATTTATACCGTTACCCATCATTTCGAAATAACTCACTTGTTAATAGTTTAGTGTGTATATTTCACGATGCACATGTAAGTCGTTAGATATTAGTTATATTATCTTTTAATTTTCATTTACTAACTGCGTAAAATGATAATAAAAATAAACTAACCCTACAAATTTTAGGGAAACAAAATTCATGCAACTATCAAGAAGTGGCAAGTTGAAAATTTTTAATCTATTTTGCGGGAACATCGACTTTAGCATTAGAAATTTTAGTGTGGCAGATAAATCCATGAAGTACAAAATAATTGTTGTTAGATACAAAATTATATTCAGTATCAAAACTATTTGACGAAAATTGTGAGGCCCCGACTCTTCTAACACAAGATACGATGTCGTATAGTGATGTATTATTTAGCTAAGTGTCACAAATTTATTATTAATGTAATGTGATGCGACCTTTATTCCCTCCAAAGCCATTACGATTTATTTATTCTCGAACGTACCAACTTCAAATCCATGTCTAGGATTAATACTTGATCGATTGACTACGACTTTAGAAATATTGGACCCTCGATAATTTAGGAGTATATTCGAATCCTTATCCAAGTATTTCGCCATATTCTATAATACACTCCCAACCAACTTCTAATTTATTTAAAAAAAAATACATATTTGTTATATCACATCCTTAATTTTAAATTTCTAATGGAAATTTATACGTTTTATTTTCCCTCAATTTTTATAAAAGAAAAGAAAACAAATATATTTTATTTCTCTAAAATTCAACCATACCTTTTTTAAATGGAAAAAATAACTCAATTTTTGTTCTACTACTATTTTATTTATTTTGTATTTCCCAACTCTATAATTATTAGACAATTTTTTTCCTCCCTTAAAAATTGGCCGCGAGAGAATTTGTTTTTTTTTTTGAGAGGAGGCCAAGAGAGAATTGGGGAGATGATTTCACTTTTTTTTCTTCAAAGCCTACAACAGCTTTTAACACAAAAATTAACCTACTAATTCTCCACCCCAATAATTACCAAACAAAAATAAAAATAATATTTCCCTAAACATAGCATTTGGGCCAATTGTCCCTAGAAAGGAGTCTAGTTTATTTTTTTATGTCCTAATTCCCCAATTATTCCCAACTAACTTATTCTTTAACCTAAAACCAAAAAACAAATATTCTCTCCAAATAACCCCAAATTTTCGCCATTATAGGATTAAGGGGATCAAAGCTTCATTTTTTTCACAACACTTATTCAAACTCCCTAACACTCTCTCATCTTCATACTTAAACAAAAAAACACATAAATCATTTCCCATTTCTTCCAAGTGGCCGAAAAATTTCAAGAAGAATGGTGAGAAATTTTTTTTCCTCTTCCAACTCCATTAATCTTCTTAAAAACTTCAAGTATATACTTTCATCTTCTAACATGATGAATCCTTCTTGTTGAGGTACTCATAGAGGAATTTTCTTGAAGAATTAAGAGACCTAGACTTGACTACAAACTTGTATAAGAAATTCAAGACTACACATTTTACGGTAAGAAATTGTGGTTTGAGTATTTTCCTCTTGACAACATGAAGAATTAATTTTTGATTCAAGGATATGAATTTTTAGAGCTTAGAGGCTCACCTACACCATCTCAAGTTGAACTTAGAATCTTGAAGGAAAATTCCATATTTAGAGACTACTTGAAGACACTAAGGTAAGTAGTAGCCATTTAATCCTATTAAATCCCTTTAAATTTGAAACTTTAAGTTTAATACCAAAATATGATTTGATACCATACAAGGGCTTACCTTCAAGAGTTTGAGTCAAGAAGTTGATACCAAGAAGAAGATTCTGTTTGATACATGTTTTTATCTTAATTTTGATGATTTTGTTTTTACACCAAAACAATATTTTTAAAGGTTATCCAAATACTACTAAATGATTTAAAACGGTTTTTATATTCTCCTGAGTATTTCTTCAAGTTTAGTTTTCGACAAAATTGGACAACACTTCAAATGATTTTATGTCTATAAGTTTTTACTTCAAAACAAGGTTCCTAAATGTTGTCTAAATACTCTCGACTGGTTTAAAATGTTTTTACTATATTTTCGAGTATTTCTTGAATTTTATTTTCGATAAAAATTGGACAATATTTCTGTCTCGAGGTCGATCGGTCGCCGTATAGGGCAACCCGCATACTGAAGATGAATTTGGAAACAAAAATGAGACGGAAAGGAAAATGGCTGTGGTCGACCTGGCCGACTGGGCGCCGATCAGGCGTCGGCCGACCTGGCCGACCCCCTATCGACCGTGCACTGGGAGTTTAAGGTTGAAACAGAACTCCATGTTTTGATTTTTGGTCTTGGCCGACGGTTGTAGGAATGTCGATCGGTCGGTGGACATCGACCGGCCGCCCGCATATATTTTTCCCGTGTTACGTTTCAAACCTTATTTCGCGCGGCCGTCGCCTGTGCTTTGACAAAGAAAATATGACCGTTTGACAAACAGACATATTTCCTTAAAATGTGGGATTGATTTCTAATGTGCTATATTCTTGATTTTAATTGTATTTTTCTGTAGATTTTCAATCCCCAAGAGGAGCCTATGCTTGATCAATCATGTGAAGCCCCGATTTTTCCGAAGCTATTAGTTGATCCTTATTGTTGTTTATACTTTTGATCGACTATTTTACCGCATCATTTTGACGGGTAATTATTAATAATATATACATTTTGTATTTTATTTCATTTTATTTAATTACTTGTGATCTTGATCATCATTAATTCTATTCCTCATTTATGATCACATGATTGATCATTATTACTATTTTTGTATTTATTAGTCACTTTAGGAATTTAAGAGACTATTTATTTTAGAGAATTTTACCTTATAGAATTAAGATGTTGATTTAGATTAAGTGATCATGAGACTTGCAAGTGATCAAGGAAATCACTAATTATTTTGGAGATTGATATATTTCATCTATTATCATCAAATTTGGGACAAAAGAAAAATATATGGAATTACCATTTTTCCTCATAATGGACGGCCATTGTGGATATTTTGGGATAAAAATATCATCCAACTCTTGTACACATACACCATATATTAGTCATCTTGTGTATAATTATATCATTAATTCAAACATTATACACATCATCTTATACACCAATTCTTTATTACTATTTTCCCAACTTATTCCCACTTAACCAACATTCTTCTTATTCCTCTCAAATTCAAATTGACCCACACTTTGACTTGCATTTTTGTCTCCATGCAAGAGACAAATTACAAGACACAATTTGATCAAAATTTCCTCTCCCTCTCTCATACTACACGGCCATTATGGCATTTTTACACAAAATTTTCATTTCATTTCTTATCAACACATTCTAATACTCAAAGCCTTCTCCTCTTTCTCTCTAAAAACTCCCAACTTCTCTCTACTCTTCTTCTTACTTCTTCTTCCATACTTAGAAAAAATTTCAACATTTTCCTCCTTATACACCATAAAAATCGAACCACTATACTACAAGGTAAGAAATTTTAGCTTCAATCCATTTTTGGATATCACCTTGTTCATCTCTTCCACCTTCTTAACTTAAGTTTGGATTTGGTTTTGGAGGTACATTTAGAAGACTTGAAGGTTAGAGCTTGACAACATTTTGAAGAAGGACCTCAAGCTTGAAGAAGAATATAGTAGAGAAAATTTGACTTCAAGGTAAGAATTATGTACTAGAACCCTTCTTTCCTACTCTTCCTATTTTTTTAAAATTTTAACACCCCTTTTTCATTTTTGAGAAATAGGGGCTGACTTAAGGAGATTTTTGGAGTTGAGCCAAAATTCCAATTTTTGAGCTTCAACTAGTCTCCAAACATCTACTACACAAGGTAAAGTGTAGTCCTTTTTATTTCCTTAATTCCTTCTTTTTCTCCTTAATTTTTCTCTCATTTTTCTAACTCCAAATTTTGATATTTTCTTGACTTAGGGGCTGACCTAAGAAGCCTCATCCAAAAAATTGTGAAATTATCCTTTTATTTCACAATTTCCAAAATTAAGGTGGGTGGAAAAATTATTTTCCAACTTTAGGTGTTTTATTAAAATGCATGTAGAAAATGTGATCATGAGCCTTGAGATATATAATCTATGTATTGCATGTCAATTTTATATATCAAGTCATGAAAATTCTCAAGAGTTGCTCAAAATTGTTAATTATTGAATTTTAGGTGCATGCATGTACACTTTAATGTTCTATTTGATGAATTATTGTATGTATTGGACATGCATGTGTATGATCTTTAAAATCTATGTTTTGGATGCCTTATAACCTGGAAAAGTCGAGCATAATTGATTAAATTTAAATTTTGGACTTAAAAATGTAAAAATGGAAAGTTGGTGGACTAAATTGCAAGAAAATGAAAGTTAAAGGACCCCTCTGCAAATTTCGAAATTTGGGACTGTACTCAGGCTCAAAAATGACTTTTGGACATTTTAATAATGTTTTAAGAGTTTTAAGATAAATAAAATCAACCCTTAAAAGCCCAAGGACTAGATTGTAAAATTTTGAAAGTTTAAGGGCTACTTTGCAATTTTTAAAACTGTACCAGACCTAAACTTTATAAATTGAAATTTTTACTTTTAAGTTACTGGGAATCACATATTTTAAAAGCATTTCAAAAATCCAAGTGTTTAGGGCTTGGAAAATAATTTTTCTAAAATTGAGGGACTAATGTGTAAAATATTAAACTTGAGGACCCAAATGAAATTTCCAGGACTTATGCAGCCCATGCACCTGGAAATACTAACTTAGCTATAACTTAATTATATTTTGACCCAAGGTTCAAATTTCATATCAAATTGGACCCCTAAAAGCCATAATGGCAATTATTTTAAAATGGGACAAAAATGATATTTTCAAAAGTTGAAGGACCTACACATATTGTTTTTAAAAACCGATTTTGTCCCAATATCCTACTAACCTTAGTGACATTTTCCAACTGGAACCACATTAAAAGCCCTTCCGGTTTGTGAGTTCCGAATTTTTAAAACTTAAGGTCCAAATTGGCAATTTCTACAAATTTGGGACCAATGTGAGATTTTTACAAACACTCGACCTCAAAACTTTAAAAACCTGAATCTCTGGACAATTTGGAGAATTTAGGAACTGACCTCATAATTTTTCAAGGTCGGGATATTCAATTATTCAATTTTTAACCCCAAAAGTGTTAGTTTTTACAAAACGAGGCTAAATTACAATTTTCCTTTTATAAAGGACCTCATTCAAATTTTTTTTTCTTTTACTAAAATAGCCCTGGATTCTCTGACTTGGAGATTTAATTTAAGTATTTTACTTTTCCAAAAAAACCCCGACTTATCGGATCAATTTGACCGACAATACCCCGATCGCGAGCGACTTTCGCCTTTGCGAATCAATCTATAACTTAACATATGTCCCACCCAATTTTTCAAGATATCGAAGGTTGCTTATCCTTCCGATAATCATCTTCATCCAAAACCCCACCAACGCCATAATTACCACTCGTGTTTTTCAAAAATTTCTCCTAAACTCGCTTCCCTCAATCAATAATACTCGATCGATCAAGTTGATCGCCAGTAATTATAATTACTTTCTGCTGAGTCAACTTGGTGTGTCGAGCTCACAAAATGGATACGTCGGGGATGGAACCGGCAGCTCGGCCGCTATTCCACTCTTCTTCCTACTTCCCCCATCGCCCTAATCCCGCAACCGAGGGACGGAGTTTGTCCAATGGAAGCGGGTCGTAGTAGATCGAGGTATAATCATCATTATGATAGATCCGAGCCTCGCCTCTCTTTTGGGATTTTGTCTTTGCCTACGGAGCGATAAGGTGCCGCCTCTTGACCATACTTGCCGGGGAGTTACAAGGAAGAAACGAAGGAATCGCTTTGCCTGATCCACACGATTCCGGAGTTATCGTCCGTTTTTGGTTGGCGTTACATTTCCGCACGCAGCCGCTACCTTTTTTTTGCATTGGTTGGCGCTACAAATCACGCAACCATTATTTGCCTTGCATAGATTGGTGTTACACTCCGCACGCAATCCTACCTCGCTCTTGATTGTTTCACCTAGTGCTGTGTGACCATGAATCGTTTTCTTGAATCGTATAAGTATATTATTTAAATATTTTATCACGACGCTTATGAATCGTGTGTGAATTCATGCATCATACTCACGCGTTTTCATATAATGTTTTCTCACATTAACTATATTGCGCCACACTCGCATTACCCGATCACCCCATCCACCGAGATTTTTGTCTCATCCCCACCGCTTTCTAACCTTAGATGAGGATTTATTGGAGATGCTTTGAACCGCTCTGGATTGAGACCTTGTACTATGCTTGTTGGATTTACTTGCTTCTTGTTGATTGGACTCTTTTCTTATTATGTTGTTGTTGGACTTTTGTATCCTAATCAATTCGGTTTGTAATTGAGGGGCGTATGACCCTCCCGCTTTAAGTTACTACCTTGTTGAAGTTCGGGTTGTAATTTTGGATGTTGGAATGTAGACTTTAAGTGATAACTTGTATCATTATTTATTCCGCCGCTATTTAGACTCTGTCTTATTGGGTTCTCATTGGTATTGTCCGGACTGTTAGTCCATTTGTATTTAAGTTGTGAATCGCTCGTCGCGTCCCGTTTGGGGCGTGACGAGAAGAGTGGTATCGAGCTCGGCTAGTAAGATGGAAACTTACACCGAGCCGACCCGGATAGGACCTCGGTTTGTGTTTTGGGTAGTACCGCGACTTGACTAATTAAGCGTGAAATCGATTTCAAATTAGCATAGAACCGTCTTATTGATATTTGAACTAAGTTAGAATGCATACTTTGAGATTCATAATCATACTTGTCTTGACTTAGTTGATTTTGGTGATTTCCCTTACTCGCTTCTTCCTTATTCTTTCTTATCTTTTCACTACCTTTGATGATCCGCCTTAGTTTGTTTTATCGAGGATGGAGCCGACGCCGCCTACGTGATGGGATGTATTCCATGCCCGTCTTTGAGCGGGAATATTACCGGCGCACCGATGATTCATCGCACCGGAAAGCGAACGCGTGACCACGAATTAGCCCGAGCGCCAACGCAATGAGACTGACTTCGGCGGCCCATAAGCCAAGATGAGAAGAACGAATCGACCACCGTCATCAAGGACCGGATAACACCATAAGAGCGCGAGGACCAATGCGAGTATCCAGGAGCGCCGGATAACATGAGGAGAAAATGAAGAGGACGAGCGGCGGTCTCCGAGAAATGGGAGATTGATGCCCGTCTATCTCGTAGCATCGCCGATCGCTTGAGGAGACCCTCATCAAGCGATGATGATCATTGAGGACCTTACACAGCCCTAACTCGAGGGATGCCGCACTAGAGGTCGCTTTAGCGCCTAATGCTCGGCCATTGCCACCGCCCGAGGCGAAACTCCGTACTCGATCCCGAGGAGGATCCAATCGACATTGAGAGCCTAAAGATGCTCCACTCGATGAGGCTCGGGCTTTGAGCAAATGGTTGGACTTTGTGGATTGGCCCGAGGTTGAGGCGCCGCCGCCAACCCGACCCGGCCCGATCATAGACATAGCGCGAGGCGATGATGATGGCGATCTCACCGATTAGCTAGCAGATTGTCGATTGTACTTTTGTTGTTGTAGCTGTGTAGTCCAGTGTTGTACCTTACATTATTGTACTAGATCCTGGATGTATTTTGATTCCATGTATCCGACTTAGTATTTTGGCTTTGATGTACTGGGTGTATTCAATTTTATATTAATGGATATATCTTTTGCTATTTATTCAAATGTCTTGTGTCTAATGTTACTTTCCCTACGATATCTTTTGCTTTACGCGAATAATTATTGTATTCATTTACTCGCATTGCAACTAACTCTCCAAGATACTGAGAATGGCGGCGAACATCGAGGATGTGGGAGACCTCGTCGCGTTCCACGAGGAGACGATGATGTACCCGGGATCGGTACCCTCTCCAATTACCACCACCTCCTCCACTGCGGGAGACAATCTTCGACCGCACAAGCATTGCGGCAAATACTTGGTGTTTATGAGGCAACAGTGCAGAGCCTCAACCCCGTGTTCCCGAACCCGCCCGAGAGGCGAACGATCGCACATTGGAGCGATTCTCGGTTCGACCCACCAACCTTCTTGGGGAGCCTGGACGATGTGAAAGCGGAAGAATGGATAGAGAAGCTAGAAAATATCTTCAATGCTCTTCAATACTCCAACGAGCAGAGTCACCCTCGCCGTATTTCGTCTAGAATCTACCGCCAGAGACGGTGGAGGGCGATTGAAAGGAGATGGGAACAGACCGAGTAATCGAATGGGAAATTTCTTGGCCGAGTTCAATGAACAAGATATCCCCAGTGTCGTGAAGGAAGCACGATGAATTCCATAGATTGAGGCAATGGAACTCGATGTGGCTCAAGATGAAGTTCAATTTCACCGATTGTCCAAATATGCTCGGGAACAATCGATCATCAAGAGGATAAGCTTTACAAGTTCACTCGAGGATTGAAATCGAACTTGAAACTTGATTGTTGATCATCGTTGAATCGGCGGCTTACTCGGCCGCGGTAAAGCGCACTCTCCGCATTGAGTCGGGATCAACCGTATTGACGGTGATTCAGCAGAGTAGGCCATCGAACAGCTTTCAAGAGGCCACCGGGGACAGCCATCTAAACCGCCGCTAAGTTTGAAGGGACCTTAACAGATTGAGGAATAAAAAGAAAGAAACCAAGACAAGGAAAGCTGGTCAAGAATGTGCACATTGCCGTAAACCGGGACATACCGCCGACAAATCGGCGTAAACAAGGAAGGTGTTTGCTTGTTTACGCTGTGTAATCAGTCGGCTGCAAGATTGCCAAGTACAATGACCGATCTAAACAAACGCAACCACGTAGCGGAAACGGCCAGGTAATCGGGCAAGGATGCCCGCCGAGCATTTGCACTAGCCGGATAGGAGGCTCCGGAGGCAACGGACGTGGTGGAAGGTAGGCTTCTAGTATCTAACCACTACGCTAAAAATATTGTTCGACCCTGGATCAACGCATTCATTTGTTGCACCGCATTTTGTACACAAACCGCATGCATGCATGGAACATATGCCTATATGCTTAGAAGTGTCAACTCCTATGGGTGCGAGTCGATAACAGATATTATCTATAATGCATGCGAAGTTAAGATTATTGAGATAAATTTTCCTGCCGATTTGATCTTGTTACCTATATCCGAATACGACGTAATATTGGGAATGAATCGTTATCGCACACCATGCACAAATGGATCGCCATAACAAGTCCATTAAGCTATGTGAACCCGAAAACCCGAAGTGGAGATTTCGGGAAGGGCACGAGTTAAGATTGCCCCAATCATTTCAAAGAATAAAAGCGAAAAGGCGATCACTAGAGGGGCTCGGGGGTACTTGGCGTTTGTAATTAACAAACCCAAGGTTGAGATACAAATCAACCAAGTACCTATAGTATCGGATATACGGATGTATTTCCACAAGAACTCACCACTATCCCTCCGGATAGGGAAGTCGAGTTCACCATCGAGTGTTGCCGGGACTGCCCCCGTGCCGAACACCGTATAGAATGGCTCCTCTTGAGTTACAAGAGTTAAAAACGCAATTACTGGCCGATGGATGTGGGATTTATCCGACCGAGTACGTCTCCATGGGAGCACACTGTCTTGTTCGTCAAAAAGAAGGATGGCACATTAAGACTATGTATAGATTATCGTGGACTTAATAGTGTGACCATCAAGAACAAATATCCCCTCCCGGGATAGACGAACTATTTGATCAACTTCAAGTAGCAACGGTGTACTCGAAGTTTGATTTACAACAAGGATATTACCAACTGAAAATCCGCGAAAGAGACATTTCCAAAATCGCATTTCAAACCCGATATGGACACTACGAGTTTGTAGCAATACCTTTCGGTCCGACGAATGCACCAGCCAGCATTTATGGACTTGATGCATCGAGTCTTCCAACCTTATTTGGATCAATTCGTAGTGATATTCATTGATGACATACTAGTATACTCTAAGTCTAGAGAAGAGCACGAACGTCATCCGAAAATCTTTTTAGAGACACTACGAGCATAAGTTGTATGCCAAATTCAGCAAGTGCGAATTTTGGCTTAGTGAAGTCGCATTCTTAGGACATATAGTATCCTAGACCGGGATTGCAAGTAGATCCTTGAGGGTATGCAGGGCAGGTGGTTGAATGGAAACAACCCGAGTGCAGAATCGAAATCAAGTTTCTAGGACTAGCCGGATATTATCGAAGATTTATCCAGGACTTCTCCAAGATAGTTTTACCACTCACTCGACTAACCCGGAAAGCAAGTCAAGTTTGAGTGGAACGACAAATGCGAGACAAGTTTCCAAGAGTCAAGAAACGACTTACTACGGCTCAGTCTTAGCCCTTCCAAAGGGAACAAAAAACTTTGTCGTCTACAAACATGCATCAAAAGAAGGACTAGGAGCAAAGTGCTCATGCGGGAAGGAAAGGTTATCGCTTATGCATCACGAAAGCTCAAGCCGTATGAGGCCAATTATCCAACGCATGACTTGGAATTGGCGGTGATAGTTTTCGCGTTGAAGAAATGGAGACACTATCTCTACGGGGCAACATTCACAGTTTTCACGGATCATAAGAGCTTGAAGTATCTATTCTCCCAGAAAGATCTCAATCTGAGGCAACGGAGATGGATGGAGTTGATTGAGGACTATCACTTTGATATTCAATACCATCCCTAAAAAGCTAACGTCGTAGCGGCGCTCTAAGCGAAAGGCGAGCTTAGCGGACTTATGATTCGAGAGTGGGAATCATTAAAAGAGTGAGCAATTGGAATCGACGAGAACCAAGATTTCGATTTCATGTGCTAACATTTCGATTACACTCAATCTATTGAATGAGATCAAAGAAGCACAAGAGAAAGATACACATCTTCAAAAACCGAAGGAGAAAGATCGAAATTCTCGGTACTGAAGATGGAGTTATCGGGTTCCTAATCGAGTGTGTGTCTTAATAACGAATGATTAGGAATAGAATCCTAGCAGAGGCACACCGCTCGAGATACACTATACATCCTGGAGGAAACAAGATGTATAAGGATTTGAAACGGAGTTATTGGTGGGTAAACATGAAGAACCAGGTAGCAGAGTTCGTTGGGAGATGTTTGACTTGTCAACGAGTAAAAGCGAACACCAACGACCATCCGGTTTACTACAACCGTTGAGAATTCCCAGTGGAAATGGGAACATAGAACGATGGACTTTGTGACGGATCTACCAAGGACCAGAGGAGGCCATGATGCTATCTGGGTAGTGGTAGACCGACTCACGAAATCTGCACACTTTTTACCCATCAAGAAAACTGATAGCTTGCAGAAACTTGCACAGACTTATATCCGAGAAATCATTCGACTGCATGGAGTACCAGTCGATATAGTATCCGACAGAGACCCGAGGTTTGTCTCCAGGTTTTGGAAGTGCTTACACGAGGAATTAGGTACCTCACTAAGTTTCAAGACAAAGAAGACATCCACAAACCGATGGATGTCGAGCGAACAATTCAAACCCTTGAAGATATGTTGCGAGCCCGCACCTTAGATTTTCAAGGAAGTTGGGATTCGCACTTACCATTAGCCGAATTCGCCTACAATAACAGATTATCGTGGCCACGATTGGGATGGCACCCAACGAGGCATTGTATGGGCGAAAATGTAGATCCCCACTACACTTGGGAGATTGATGACCAATGGACTCCGAAAGAGAAACGAAAGTCGTCTTCGATTCCAAAGGTCGACTTAGTTCGGAGGCCATGGAGAAGGTCAAACTGATCAAGGAGCGGATTCAAGACGGCTCGAGCCGCCAAAAGAGTTACGCGGACAAGAGAAGAAAGGATTTGGAATTTGAAGTCGGTGATGAAGTATTTCTCGAGACTCTCACCACGGAAAGGACTGATTAATCCGAAGAAAGGAGGCAAGTTGAGTCCGAGATATGTTGGACCTTACAAGATTTTACGAGGATCGGGAAGTTAGCCTGGGACTCGAGTTACCAAACCATATGCGGGAATGCACGATGTATTCCACGTTTCGAGATCGAAGAAGTATCAACCGGATCCCGAGCATATCATCACTCGAGATACTCCTCCTCTAATGGAAAATCTATCCTACACCGAGAGGCCAATCGGATCATCGATCGCCAGATACGGCATTCGTTGCGTAGAGAGAAATTCCGATGGTTAAAGTAGTGTGGCGAGAACCACAACCGAGACGAAGACGCAACGTGGGAAATGGAAGAAGACATAAGGAATCAATATCCGAACTATTACGAAGAGAATTTGGGGACCAAATTCTTTTAAGGAAGGAGGATGTGAAGCCCGATTTTTCCGGCTATTAGTTGATCCTTATTGTTGTTTATACTTTTGATCGACTATTTTACCGCATCATTTTGACGGGTAATTATTAATAATATATACATTTTGTATTTTATTTCATTTTATTTAATTACTTGTGATCTTGATCATCATTAATTCTATTCCTCATTTATGATCACATGATTGATCATTATTACTATTTTTGTATTTATTAGTCACTTTAGGAATTTAAGAGACTATTTATTTTAGAGACTTTTACCTTATAGAATTAAGATGTTGATTTAGATTAAGTGATCATGAGACTTACAAGTGATCAAGGAAATCACTAATTATTTTGGAGATTGATATATTTCATCTATTATCATCAAATTTGGGACAAAAAAAAAATGGAATTACCATTTTGCCCTCATAATGGACGGCCATTGTGGATATTTTGGGATAAAAATATCATCCAACTCTTGTACACATACACCATATATTAGTCATCTTGTGTATAATTATATCATTAATTCAAACATTATACACATCATCTTATACACCAATTCTTTATTACTATTTTCCCCAACTTATTCCCACTTAACCAACATTCTTCTTATTCCTCTCAAATTCAAATTGACCCACATTTTGACTTGCATTTTTGTCTCCATGCAAGAGACAAATTACAAGACACAATTTGATCAAAATTTCCTCTCCTCTCTCTCATACTACACGGCCATTATGGCATTTTTACACAAAATTTTCATTTCATTTCTCATCAACACATTCTAATACTCAAAGCCTTCTCCTCCTTCTCTCTAAAAACTCCCAACTTCTCTCTACAATTCTTCTTACTTCTTCTTCCATACTTAGAAAAATTTCAACATTTTCCTCCTTATACACCATAAAAATCGAACCACTATACTACAAGGTAAGAAATTTTAGCTTCAATCCATTTTTGGATATCACCTTGTTCATCTCTTCCACCTTCTTAACTTAAGTTTGGATTTGGTTTTGGAGGTACATTTAGAAGACTTGAAGGTTAGAGCTTGACAACATTTTAAAGAAGGACCTCAAGCTTGAAGAAAGAATATAGTAGAGAAAATTTGACTTCAAGGTAAAATTATGTACTAGACCCTTCTTTCCTACTCTTCCTATTTTTTAAAATTTTAACACCCCTTTTTCATTTTTGAGAAATAGGGGCTGACTTAAGGAGATTTTTGGAGTTGAGCCAAAATTCCAATTTTGAGCTTCAACTAGTCTCCAAACATCTACTACACAAGGTAAAAGTGTAGTCCTTTTCATTTCCTTAATTCCTTCTTTTTCTCCTTAATTTTTCTCTCATTTTTCTAACTCCAAATTTTGATATTTTCTTGACTTAGGGGCTGACCTAAGAAGCCTCATCCAAAAAATTGTGAAATTATCCTTTTATTTCACAATTTCCAAAATTAAGGTGGGTGGAAAAATTATTTTCCAACTTTAGGTGTTTTATTAAAATGCATGTAGAAAATGTGATCATGAGCCTTGAGATATATAATCTATGTATTGCATGTCAATTTTATATATCAAGTCATGAAAATTCTCAAGAGTTGCTCAAAATTGTTAATTATTGAATTTTAGGTGCATGCATGTACACTTTAATGTTCTATTTGATGAATTATTGTATGTATTGGACATGCATGTGTATGATCTTTAAAATCTATGTTTTGGATGCCTTATAACCTGGAAAAGTCGAGCATAATTGATTAAATTTAAATTTTGGACTTAAAAATGTAAAAATGGAAAGTTGGTGGACTAAATTGCAAGAAAATGAAAGTTAAAGGACCCCTCTGCAAATTTCGAAATTTGGGACTGTACTCAGGCTCAAAAATGACTTTTGGACATTTTAATAATGTTTTAAGAGTTTTAAGATAAATAAAATCAACCCTTAAAAGCCCAAGGACTAGATTGTAAAATTTTGAAAGTTTAAGGGCTACTTTGCAATTTTTAAAACTGTACCAGACCTAAACTTTATAAATTGAAATTTTTACTTTTAAGTTACTGGGAATCACATATTTTAAAAGCATTTCAAAAATCCAAGTGTTTAGGGCTTGGAAAATAATTTTTCTAAAATTGAGGGACTAATGTGTAAAATATTAAACTTGAGGACCCAAATGAAATTTCCAGGACTTATGCAGCCCATGCACCTGGAAATACTAACTTAGCTATAACTTAATTATATTTTGACCCAAGGGTCAAATTTCATAACAAATTGGACCCCTAAAAGCCATAATGGCAATTATTTTAAAATGGGACAAAAATGATATTTTCAAAAGTTGAAGGACCTACACATATTTTTTTAAAAACTGCTTTTGTCCCAATATCCTACTAACCTTAGTGACATTTTCCAACTGGAACCACATTAAAATCCCTTCCGGTTTGTGAGTTCCGAATTTTTTAAAACTTAAGGTCCAAATTGGCAATTTCTACAAATTTGGGACCAATGTGAGATTTTTACAAAAACTCGACCTCAAAACTTTAAAAACCTGAATTGATGGACAATTTGGAGAATTTAGGAACTGACCTCATAATTTTTCAAGGTCGGGATATTTAATTATTCAATTTTTAACCCCAAAAGTGTTAGTTTTTACAAAACGGGGCTAAATTACAATTTTCCTTTTATAAAGGACCTCATTCAAATTATTTCTCTTTTACTAAAATAGCCCTGGATTCTCTGACTTGGAGATTTAATTTAAGTATTTTACTTTCCCTAAAAAACCCGACTTATCGGATCAATTTGACCGAATTAATACCCGATCGCGGAGCGACTTTTCGCCTTGCGAATTGAATCTATAACGGAACATATGTCCCACCCAATTTTTCAAGATATCGAAGGTTGCTTATCCTTCCGATAATCATCTTCATCCAAAACCCCACCAACGCCATAATTACCACTCGTGTTTTTCAAAAATTTCTCCTAAATTTTCCCAAATCAATAATACTCGACTACCTGGTTGGTCGCTGTAATTATAATTACTTTCTGCTTGAGTCAACTTGGTGTGTCGAAACTCACAATCGGAATGGATACGTCGGGGGATGGGCAACCGGCAGCTCGCTATTCCACTCTTTCGGTCCCATCGTCCTAATCCCGCAAAATCGAGGGACGGAGTTTGTCCAAGGGAAGCGGGTCGTAGTCTTGATCGAGGTATAATCATCATTATGACGGATCAAGCCTCGCCACTCTACTCGGGATTTTGTCTTTGCCTACGGAGCGATAAGGTGCGATCTTGGACCATCTTGACCGGGAGTTACAAGGAAGAACGAAGGAATCGCTGCCCGATCCACACGATTAGGAGTTATCGTCCCGTTTTGGTTGGCGTTACATTTCCGTCTGCACGCCGCCATTACCTGTTTTGCATTGGTTGGCGCTACAAATCCGTCGCAACCATTATTTGCCTTGCATAGGATTGGCGTTACACTCTCGCACGCAATCCTACTGTCTTATTGTTTCACCTAGTGCTGTGTGACCATGAATGTTTTCTTGAATCGTATAAGTATATTATTTAAATATTTTATCACGACGCTTGAATCGTGTGTGAATTCATGCATCATACTCACGCGTTTTCATATAATCAAGTTTTCTCACATTAACTATATTGCGCCACACTACTTTTCGCGATCACCCCATCCATCGAGATTTTTGTCTCATCCCCACCGCTTAACCTTAGATGAGGATTTATTTGAGATCTTTGAACCGCTCTGGATTGAGACCTTGTACTACGCTTGTTGGATTCTCGCTTCTTGTTGTTGATTGGACTCTTTTCTTATTATGTTGTTGTTGGACTTTTGTATCCTAATCAATTCGGGTTTGTAATTGAGGGGCGTATGACCCCTTGGCTTTAAGTTACTACCTTGTTGAAGTTCGGGTTGTAATTTTGGATGTTGGAATGTAGACTTTAAGTGATAACTTGTATCCATTATTTATTCCGCCGCTATTTAGACTCTGTCTTATTGGGTTCTCATTGGTATTGTCCGGACATTTAGTCCATTTGTATTTAAGTTGTGAATCGTTCGTCGCATCCCGTTTGGGCGTGACAAGAAAGAGTGGTATCGAGCTCGGCTAGTAAGATGGAAACTTACACCGAGGCGACCCGATAGGACCCTCGATCCGTGTTTTGGGTAGTACCGTGACTTGACTAATTAAGCGTGAAATCGATTTCAAATTAGCATAGAACCGTCTTATTGATATTTGAACTAAGTTAGAATGCATACTTTGAGATTCATAATCATACTTGTCTTGACTTAGTTGATTTTGGACCGATTTCTCTTACTCGTTCTTCCTTATTCTTTCTTATCTTTTCACTACCTTTGTCGATCCGCCTTAGTTTGTTTTATCGGGATGGAGCCGACGCCGCTACGTGATGGGATGTATTCCATGCCCGTTTGGTGAGCGGAATATTACCGAATCGGCGATGATTCATTGGCACCGAAAGCGAACGCGCGTGACCACGGAATTAGCCCAGGAGCGCCAACGCAACAGACTGACTCGGCGCTTGGCCATAAGCGAAGATGAGAAGAACGAATCCCGACCACCGTCATCAAGGACCGCGATAACACCATAAGAGCGTGGGAGGACCAAATGCGAGTATCGAGGAGCGCCTGGATAACATGAGGGAGAAAATGAAGATGACGGCGGCGGTCGCCAGAAATGGGAGATTGATGCCCGTCTATCCCGTAGTAGATCGCCGGTCGCTTGGAGAGACCCTCATCAAGCGAGATGACATCATGAGGACCTTACACAGGCCCTAACTCGAGAGGATGCCGCACTAGAGGCTCGCTTTAGCAGCTAATGCTCAGCCATTGCCACCGCCCGAGGCGGAACCTGTACCTGATGCCGAGGAGGATCCCGAGGAGGATCAATCGACATTGGAGAGCCGGAGGCTGCTCCACTCGATGAGGCTCAGGGCTTTGAGCAGTGGTTGGACTTTGTGGATTGGCCCGAGGTTGAGGCGCCGCCTCAACCCGACCCAGCCCCGATCATAGACATAGCTGCGAGCGATGATGATGGCGATCTCACTGATTAGCTAGCAGATTGTCGATTGTACTTTTGTTGTTGTAGCGGTAGTCCAGTCGAGTGTTGTACCTTACATTATTGTACTAGATCCTGGATGTATTTTGATTCCATGTATCGACTTAGTATTCTCATGCGATGTACTTGGGTGTATTCAATTTTATATTAATGGATATATCTTTTGCTATTTATTCATTAATGTCTTGTGTCCGATGTTACTTTCCCTACGATATCTTTTGCTTTACGCGAATAATTATTGTATTCATTTACTCGCATTGCAACTAACTCTCCAAGATACGAGAATGGCGAGAACATCGAGGATGTGGGAGACCTCGTCGCGTTCCACGAGGAGACGATGATGTACCCAGGGATCGAGTACCCTCTCCGGAATTACCACCACCTCCTCCACTGCTGCGGGAGACAATCATTGACCGCACAAGCATTGCGGCAAAAAATCTTGGTGTTTATGAGGCAACAGTGCGAGCCTCAACCCCGTGTTCCCGAACCCGCCCGAGAGGCGAACGATCGCACATTGGGCGATTCTGCGGTTCGACCCACCAACCTTCTTGGGGAGCCGGACGATGTGAAAGCGGAAGAATGGATAGAGAAGCTAGAAAATATCTTCAATGCTCTTCAATACTCCAACGAGCGAGAGTCACCCTCGCCGTATTTCGTCTAGAATCGGCCCGCAGACTGGTGGAGGGCGATTGAAAGGAGATGGGAACAGGACCGAGTAATCGAACATGGGAAATTTCTTGGCTGAGTTCAATGAATAGTATATCCCCAGTCGTGAAGGAAGCACGCCGGGATGAATTCCATAGATTGAGGCAATGGAACTCCGACCGTGGCTCGATCACAGTCAATTTCACCGATTGTCCAAATATGCTCGGGAACAATCGATCAAGAGGATAAGCTTTACAAGTTCACTCGAGGATTGAAATCGAACTTCGAACTTGACTTGATTGTTGAATCGGTAGCGACTACTCGGCCGGTAAAAGCGCTCTCGCATTGAGTCGGGGCCGAACCGTATTGGGACGATTCGCGAGTAGGCCATCGAAACAGCTTTCAAGAGGCTACCATGGGACAGCCATCTAAACCGCTGCTAAGTTTGAAGGGACCGGTTAACAGACAGACAAAGGAAAGAAACCAAGACAAGGAAAGCCGGGTCAAGAATGTGCACATTGCCGTAAACCGGGACATACCGCCGACAATCTGCTGGCGTAAACAAGGAAGGTGTTTGCTTGTTTACGCTGTGGTAGTGTCGGCACGATTGCAAGATTGCCGAAGTACAATGACCGATCTAAACAAACGCAACCACGAAGCGGAAAGCGGCCAGGGTAATCGGGCAAGGATGCCCGCCGAGCATTTGCACTAGCCGGATAGGAGGCTCGGAGGCACGGGCGTGGTGGAAGGTAGGCTTCTAGTATCTAACCACTACGCTAAAATATTGTTCGACCCTGGATCAACGCATTCATTTGTTGCACCGCATTTTGTACACAAACCGCATGCATGCATGGAACATATGCCTATATGCTTAGAAGTGTCAACTCCTATGGGTGCGAGTCGATAATGATATTATCTATAATGCATGCGAAGTTAAGATTACTGAGATAAATTTTCCTGTCGATTTGATCTTGTTACCTATATCCGAATACGACGTAATATTGGGAATGAACTTGTTATCTGCACACCATGCACAAATGGACTGCCATAACAAGTCCATTAAGCTATGTGAACCCGGAAAACCGAAGTGGAGATTTCGGGAAGGGCACGAGTTAAGATTGCCCCAATCATTTCAAAGAATAAAAGCGAGAAAGGCGATCACTAGAGGGGCTCGGGGTACTTGGCGTTTGTAATTAACAAACCCAAGGTTGAGATACAAATCAACCAAGTACCTATAGTATCAGCATATACGGATGTATTTCCACAAGAACTCACCACTATCCCTCCGGATAGGGAAGTCGAGTTCACCATCGAGGTGTTGCCGGGACTCCCCCCGGTTGCCGAACACCGTATAGAATGGCTCCTCTTGAGTTACAAGAGTTAAAAACGCAATTACGTAAACCGATGGATGTGGGATTTATCCAGGCCGAGTACGTCTCCATGGGGAGCACCTGTCTTTGTTCGTCAAAAAGAAGGATGGCACATTAAGACTATGTATAGATTATCGTGGACTTAATAGTGTGACCATCAAGAACAAATATCCCCCCCCGAGGATAGACGAACTATTTGATCAACTTCAAGTAGCAACGGTGTACTCAAGTTTGATTTACAACAAGGATATTACCAACTGAAAATCCGCGAAAGAGACATTTCCAAAATCGCATTTCAAACCCGATATGGACACTACGAGTTTGTAGCAATACCTTTCGATCCTGACGAATGCACCAAAGACATTTATGGACTTGATGCATCGAGTCTTCCAACCTTATTTGGATCAATTCGTAGTGATATTCATTGATGACATACTAGTATACTCTAAGTCTGAGAAGAGCACGAACGTCATCTCAAAAATCTTTTTAGAGACACTACGAGCATAAGTTGTATGCCAAATTCAGCAAGTGCGAATTTTGGCTTAGTGAAGTCGCATTCTTAGGACATATAGTATCCGACCGGGATTGCGAGTAGATCCTTGAAGGTACGTGGGCAGGTGGTTGAATGGAAACAACCCGAGTGCATAGCGAAATCGAACTTTTCCTAGGACTAGCCGGATATTATCGAAGATTTATCCAGGACTTCTCCAAGATAGCGGACCACTCACTCGACTAACCCGGAAGCAAGTCAAGTTTGAGTGGAACGACAAATGCGAGACAAGTTTCAAGAGTCAAGAAACGACTTACTACGACTCCGGTCTTAGCCCTTCCAAAGGGAACAAGAAAACTTTGTCGTCTCTGGTGATGCATCAAAAGAAGGACTAGGAGCGATGCTCATGCGGGAAGGAAAGGTTATCGCTTATGCATCACGAAAGCTCAAGCGTATGAGGCCAATTATCCAACGCATGACTTGGAATTGGCGGTGATAGTTTTCGCGTTGAAGAAATGGAGACACTATCTCTACGGGGCAACATTCACGGTTTTCATGGATCATAAGAGCTTGAAGTATCTATTCTCCCGAGAAAAGATCTCAATGAGGCAACGAGATGGATGGAGTTGATTGAGGACTATCACTTTGATATTCAATACCATCCTAAAAGCTAACGTCGTAGAGGCGCTCTAAGCGAAAGGCGAGCTTAGCCGGACTTATGATTCGAGAGTGGGAATCATTAAAAGAGTGAGCAATTGGAATCGACGAGAACCGATTACTCGATTTCATGTGCTAACATTTCGATTACACTCAATCTCTTGAATGAGATCAAAGAAGCACAAGAGAAAGATACACATCTTCAAAAACCGAAGGAGAAGATACTTAAAGGAGAAAGATCGAGAATTCTCGGTACACAAGATGGAGTTATCGGGTTCGGAATTGAGTGTGTGTCTTACCGAATAACGAGCGATTAGGAATAGAATCCTAGCGAGGCACACCGCTCGAGATACACTATACATCCTGGAGGAAACAAGATGTATAAGGATTTGAAACGGAGTTATTGGTGGGTAAACATGAAGAACCAGGTAGCGAGAGTTCGTTGGGAGGTGTTTGACTTGTCAACGAGTAAAAGCGAGAACACCAACGACCATCCGGTTTACTACAACCGTTGAGAATTCCCGAGTGGAAATGGGAACATAGAACGATGGACTTTGTGACGGATCTACCAAGGACCGAGAGGAGGCCATGATGCTATCACGGGTAGTGGTAGACCGACTCACGAAATCGCACACTTTTTACCCATCAAGAAAACGATAGCTTGCGAAAACTTGCATAGACTTATATCCGAGAAATCATTCGACCGCATGGAGTACCAGGTCGATATAGTATCCGACAGACCCGAGGTTTGTCTCCAGGTTTTGGATGTGCTTACACGAGGAATTAGGTACCTCACTAAGTTTCAAAGACAAAGAAGACATCCACAAACCGATGGACGATCCGAGCGAACAATTCAAACCCTTGAAGATATGTTGCGAGCCCGCACCTTAGATTTTCAAGGAAGTTGGGATTCGCACTTACCATTAGCCGAATTTGCCTACAATAACAGATTATCGGCCACGATTGGGATGGCACCCTACGAGGCATTGTATGGGCGAAAATGTAGATCCCCACTACATTTGGGAGATTGATGACCAATGGACTCAAAGAGAAACGAAAGTCGTCTTCGATTCCAAAGGTCGACTTAGTTCGGAGGCCATGGAGAAGGTCAAACGATCAAGGAGCGGATTTGCACGGCTCGAGCCGCCAAAAGAGTTACGCGGACAAGAGAAGAAAGGATTTGGAATTTGAAGTCGGTGATGAAGTATTTCTCGGACTCTCACCACGGAAAGGATCGATTAATCCGAAGAAAGGAGGCAAGTTGAGTCCGAGATATGTTGGACTTTACAAGATTTTACTGAGGATCGGGAAGTTAGCCTACGGACTCGAGTTACCGGCACCATATGCGGAATGCACGATGTATTCCACGTTTGAGACTCAAGAAGTATCAACCGGATCCCGAGCATATCATCACTCGAGATACTCCTCCTCTAATGGAAAATCTATCCTACACCGAGAGGCCAATCGGGATCATCGATCGTGAATACGACAGGTTGCGTAAGAGAGAAATTCGATGGTTAAAGTGGTGTGGCGAGAACCACAACCGAGACGAAGACGCAACGTGGGAAATGGAAGAAGACATAAGGAATCAATATCCGAACTATTAAGAGAATTTGGGGACCAAATTCTTTTAAGAAGGGAGGATGTGAAGCCCCGATTTTTCCGAAGCTATTAGTTGATCCTTATTGTTGTTTATACTTTTGATCGACTATTTTACCGCATCATTTTGACGGGTAATTATTAATAATATATACATTTTGTATTTTATTTCATTTTATTTAATTACTTGTGATCTTGATCATCATTAATTCTATTCCTCATTTATGATCACATGATTGATCATTATTACTATTTTTGTATTTATTAGTCACTTTAGGAATTTAAGAGACTATTTATTTTAGAGACTTTTACCTTATAGAATTAAGATGTTGATTTAGATTAAGTGATCATGAGACTTGCAAGTGATCAAGGAAATCACTAATTATTTTGGAGATTGATATATTTCATCTATTATCATCAAATTTGGGACAAAAAAATATATGGAATTACCATTTTGCCCTCATAATGGACGGCCATTGTGGATATTTTGGGATAAAAATATCATCCAACTCTTGTACACATACACCATATATTAGTCATCTTGTGTATAATTATATCATTAATTCAAACATTATACACATCATCTTATACACCAATTCTTTATTACTATTTTCCCCAACTTATTCCCACTTAACCAACATTCTTCTTATTCCTCTCAAATTCAAATTGACCCACACTTTGACTTGCATTTTTGTCTCCATGCAAGAGACAAATTACAAGACACAATTTGATCAAAATTTTCTCTCCTCTCTCTCATACTACACGGCCATTATGGCATTTTTACACAAAATTTTCATTTCATTTCTTATCAACACATTCTAATACTCAAAGCCTTCTCCTCCTTCTCTCTAAAAACTCCCAACTTCTCTCTACTCTTCTTCTTACTTCTTCTTCCATACTTAGAAAAATTTCAACATTTTCCTCCTTATACACCATAAAAATCGAACCACTATACTACAAGATAAGAAATTTTTGCTTCAATCCATTTTTGGATATCACCTTGTTCATCTCTTCCACCTTCTTAACTTAAGTTTGGATTTGGTTTTGGAGGTACATTTAGAAGACTTGAAGGTTAGAGCTTGACAACATTTTAAAGAAGGACCTCAAGCTTGAAGAAGAATATAGTAGAAAAATTTGACTTCAAGGTAAAATTATGTACTAGACCCTCTTTCCTACTCTTCCTATTTTTTTTAAAATTTTAACACCCCTTTTTCATTTTTGAGAAATAGGGGCTGACTTAAGGAGATTTTTGGAGTTGAGCCAAAATTCCAATTTTGAGCTTCAACTAGTCTCCAAACATCTACTACACAAGGTAAAGTGTAGTCCTTTTTATTTCCTTAATTCCTTCTTTTTCTCCTTAATTTTTCTCTCATTTTTCTAACTCCAAATTTTGATATTTTCTTGACTTAGGGGCTGACCTAAGAAGCCTCATCAAAAAATTGTGAAATTATCCTTTTATTTCACAATTTCCAAAATTAAGGTGGGTGGAAAAATTATTTTCCAACTTTAGGTATTTTATTAAAATGCATGTAGAAAATGTGATCATGAGCCTTGAGATATATAATCTATGTATTGCATGTCAATTTTATATATCAAGTCATGAAAATTCTCAAGAGTTGCTCAAAATTGTTAATTATTGAATTTTAGGTGCATGCATGTACACTTTAATGTTCTATTTGATGAATTATTGTATGTATTGGACATGCATGTGTATGATCTTTAAAATCTATGTTTTGGATGCCTTATAACCTGGAAAAGTCGAGCATAATTGATTAAATTTAAATTTTGGACTTAAAAATGTAAAAATGGAAAGTTGGTGGACTAAATTGCAAGAAAATGAAAGTTAAAGGACCCCTCTGCAAATTTCGAAATTTGGGACTGTACTCAGGCTCAAAAATGACTTTTGGACATTTTAATAATGTTTTAAGAGTTTTAAGATAAATAAAATCAACCCTTAAAAGCCCAATGACTAGATTGTAAAATTTTGAAAGTTTAAGGGCTACTTTGCAATTTTTAAAACTGTACCAGACCTAAACTTTATAAATTGAAATTTTTACTTTTAAGTTACTGGGAATCACATATTTTAAAAGCATTTCAAAAATCCAAGTGTTTAGGGCTTGGAAAATAATTTTTCTAAAATTGAGGGACTAATGTGTAAAATATTAAACTTGAGGACCCAAATGAAATTTCCAGGACTTATGCAGCCCATGCACCTGGAAATACTAACTTAGCTATAACTTAATTATATTTTGACCCAAGGTTCAAATTTCATAACAAATTGGACCCCTAAAAGCCATAATGGCAATTATTTTAAAATGGGACAAAAATGATATTTTCAAAAGTTGAAGGACCTACACATATTGTTTTTAAAAACTGCTTTTGTCCCAATATCCTACTAACCTTAGTGACATTTTCCAACTGGAACCACATTAAAAGCCCTTCCGGTTTGTGAGTTCCGAATTTTTAAAACTTAAGGTCCAAATTGGCAATTTCTACAAATTTGGGACCAATGTGAGATTTTTACAAAAATCGACCTCAAAACTTTAAAAACCTGAATCTCTGGACAATTTGGAGAATTTAGGAACTGACCTCATAATTTTTCAAGGTCGGGATATTTAATTATTCAATTTTTAACCCCAAAAGTGTTAGTTTTTACAAAACGGGGCTAAATTACAATTTTCCTTTTATAAAAGACCTCATTCAAATTATTTTCTCTTTTACTAAAATAGCCCTGGATTCTCTGACTTGGAGATTTAATTTAAGTATTTTACTTTCCCAAAAAAACCCACGACTTATCGGATCAATTTGACCGATTAATACCCGATCGCGGAGCGACTTTTCGCCTTGCGAATTGAATCTATAACGGAACATATGCCCCACCCAATTTTTCAAGATATCGAAGGTTGCTTATCCACACGATTCGGAGTTATCGTCCGTTTTGGTTGGCGTTACATTTCCGTCGTGCCGCCTTACTGTTTTGCATTGGTTGGCGCTACAAATCCGTCGCAACCATTATTTGCCTTGCATAGGATTGGCGTTACACTCCCGTCACGCAATCCTACCTGTGTTGATGTTTCACCTAGTGCTGTGTGACCATGAATCTGTTTTCTTGAATCGTATAAGTATATTATTTAAATATTTTATCACGATGCTTATGAATCGTGTGTGAATTCATGCATCATACTCACGCGTTTTCATATAAATCTGTTTTCTCACATTAACTATATTGCGCCACACTGCATTTACGATCACCCCATCCATCGAGATTTTTGTCTCATCCCCACCGCTTTCTAACCTTAGATGAGGATTTATTTGGAGATCTTTGCTTGACCGCTCTGGATTGAGACCTTGTACTACGCTTGTTGGATTCTTCGCTTCTTGTTGTTGATTGGACTCTTTTCTTATTATGTTGTTGTTGGACTTTTGTATCCTAATCAATTCGGGTTTGTAATTGAGGGCGTATGACCCCTTGGCTTTAAGTTACTACCTTGTTGAAGTTCGGGTAGTAATTTTGGATGTTGGAATGTAGACTTTAAGTGATAACTTGTATCCATTATTTATTCCGCTATTTAGACTCTGTCTTATTGGGTTCTCATTGGTATTGTCCGGATTTTTAGTCCATTTGTATTTAAGTTGTGAATCGTTCGTCGCGTCCCGTTTGGGGCGTGACAAATCATCTCCTCTAAATAGAGGAAGTTTTGGAGCAACCTATACAACAATTGAGATACAACACAACAAGATACACTTCAAGCAAATATTTGTTCTTCATTGTTATTATTCTTGTTGTAAAATTTGCCTAGCTATTCACTTTCACATTCTTGAGGTCTAGGCTATTCTTGATTACACTTGCACTCTATTGTATTATCAATTATCGAGTTGTAATCTTGAATTTGTGGTTGTCATTCAAACACAAGATATCCTTGTGAATGTTCTTGTTGGTAAGAACACACTTGGGTGAACTAGGTGTTAGGTGTAAGATGATTGTGGTAATCTTCTTGTTGAGGTGTTGAAGAGTGTGGTGCTCTTCAAAGGTGAAGATTGTGGTAATCTTCACAAGGTGCCGTTGAAGATTGTGGTAATCTTCAAAAGGAGATTGTGGTAATCTCCAAAGGTGGTGTTGAAGAAGAGTGTGGTGCTCTTCAAGGTGTTGTAAGTTGAATTTGTATTAATTTTGGTAATTAATAAAATTCTTTTTCTTTGAAATCCATCCCGGATATCTTTGGGTGGTAGAAGATTAGGCCCTAGGTGGGTTGAACCTCTTTAAATCGACGTGTGTTGTTTACATTCCGCACCTTTATTATTGTCTTTGAGCATTCGGTTCAAAAAAGAGGGTAAAATAGAAAAGATGGAGATAATCTATTCACCCCCTCTAGATTATCGTAGCCGCTTGGACTTACAAGTGGTATCGAGACAAACTCTTTGGCAAGCTCGTTTCACATCGCGAGTGAAGAGAAACGATCGTCGGCTATGAACAAAGCTCATCTTTCCGCACCTCCACCACCAAGCCACCTCGGTTTGATTCCAAAAATTTTATATTTTGGAAAGAAAGAATGGAATGCTATTTACAAAGTTGCGGGTTCGATATTTGGAACACCATCGTCAATGGAGAATCCATTCCGATGGAAGATACACCACACACCTCCAAAGGCTTCAAAGAGCTCAATGATGAAGAAAAGAAAATCATCTCTTTAAACAAGAAGCTCTAAAATATCTTGTATTGTTCATTTACTAATTTGGAATATGAACATATTATAGGAATTGATCGGCACATAAAGTATGGCAAAGATTAGAAGCCATCTATGGAGTATTTGCAAATGAAAGGAGTCAAACAAAAGCATCTACTTCTCAAGGGATACAAGCTCAAATCTAAGGAACAAGTCTCTTACAACTTCCAACTATGAAGAAGTTGAATATTGTTTTATGGGCATCGAAGAAGAAAATGAGATATGTCTTAAACCCTCTACTTCCTATGATATTGTTATTCAAAATGATTATAGTGATTTGCAAAATGATTATGATGAACTTCAAAATGAATTCCAAAGCTTACTTGTTAAATACAAAAATTTGAAAAAGGAATTCAATGTTTTGAAAAATGATAAGGATAGTTTATTTACTTCCTATGAATCACTATCATGTGCTCACACCACCACTCTTGACAAGGTTAGAAACCTTGAAAAAGAAAATAGTACTCTTGTTGAGAATATTGATTGCATGAAAAAGGATTTATTAAAATCCAACTTGAGTATCAATAAAATGACCGATATTGTTGATTGTTGTGATGATTCAAACTAGCACTTAATCATAAGCCTAAGGGTGTCAATCACATGAAAAAGAATCAAGTCTCTAAACACGTTGGTCATTATGCTCCTAGAATTATTACATGCTTCTATTGCGGTAAAAAGGGTCATACGGCTAATACTTGGCGGGCTAGAAATAGCTCTAATCATTATTGGAGACCTAAAAGTCTCAAAGCTAATCCTAAAGGACCCAAACACTTGAGGGTACCACAAAATAATGCCATATTAGGTACCCGTGAAATAATGATCGAAGAAAATTCATACCGCCAAGAAGGCATCAAATGACCGTTTCATTTGATCAAAGAAGGAGAAACTATTTTCTACAAAGCCAATTTCCAAGAAGAGGATATAATCAAAAATGGGAAGAACATAATCCTTGAAATGGCAAAGACATCATCAACAAGATGATTTTCAAAGAAGAAGAGACCATCAACAATGGGAAGGTAACAAACCTTGAAATGGAGTAATCAAAGAAGTCATCATCAACAAAGTGACTTATCAAGGGGAAGATATCATCAACAATGGGAAAGACACAACCCATGGAAACGGCGTAATTGGTAAACCGTATCTCCCCATTTATATATGCATTTTATTTTAATTCTATGCGTGTTTTTATTTGTGTCTTAATTGCAAAATGAGTTTTCAAGTATTTATTTTTATTGGTCTTCAAAATATTTATGAGTTTCAATTTTTTTAAAAGAAGACCTTGCATGATATTTCTAAAACTCTTGTGCATTTAATTAGACTTATGTGGCTTATATTATCTTATGAAATATTATAGCATAAGCTCTTTTTGATATCTCCTATTACTTGCCTACACTTGTGTTTTTGTGCAAACTTTGTTTAAGAATTGTGTAGGATATATATATCTCATATTCATTGGCTATTTCGTCACCAAGTTTCTTAAACTATCGTAGTATGTTCACTCGTATTTTTCTTAGAACTCGATATTATGCTTATGCACATATCTTTCAAGATATTTCATTTCAACCCCTTAAGTGCCCATAAATGATTTTGCAAATTTTTCTTAAAAGTGCATTACTCGTTAAGTCTCGATTGTCTCGAATATATGTTTTCCCGAAACCCGTATCTCTGTTGGACTTGGTCCAAAATTATCCTTTTGCAAAGTTTTAAAACTTTTGGGGTGAAAAATCGAATTTTTGGAAAATTCTGGGGAAAGAAAAATTGCACCTTTGGGACGGTCAAAGCGGGCGACCGGTCGCCCTGCACGTCGACCGGTCGCACCCTACCTCAACCGGTCCGCCCAGGCTAATTTTACAAGTTTAAAACGTTAAATCGTCTTTCAGCTCAAAACAGACGCAGAAAACCTCCCCAAACCCTTGTTGTGTGAAAATCACCCCCTTCTCCTAAAATCTTCAAATCTTCATCAATCTTTGCGATTTTTCTTGCTAACCCACTTCTTTTTGCAAGAACTTCACATATATGGCACCCCCAAAGAATTCCACCGGTCGAAATCCCATCTCCAAGCGTAGAAGGGAAGGTTCTTCGAGAAATCGGCAAGAAGAAGCCAAACAAAGGGATATTCGAGCGCCCGAGATACGTAGCTCAAGAAGGTGATGACGTTCAAAATCCCGTACTCTCTCGGGCACAAATTACCGAGCTCCGCGGAATAATTTCGCTCCAAAATTGCCGTTGGGCGAAAGGTAAAAAATCTTTTATTCCTCAAGCTCCTCATTCCCACAATGTTCTTAATTTCATCAATAAGTATGCGGAATGGTACTATGAGGATTCGGGAATGGGAGGAAAATCTATTGCTCGGACTAAAATGTGTCGTTTTAGTTCATTTACAAATGAATATCCCACTATTAGAGGATTCTTTGAGGAGCAAGGTTGGATGTTTTTATGGGAGCATGCTTATGTCTTATATGATGATGATATTATCCAACTCTTTTATGCTATTATGTGGGTGCAATATGATATTGAAAGGAAGCCGATTGCCGTTAATTCATTTGTAAGGGGTCGTCATTTTAGGTGGACTCCTAATGATATTTGTCGGCTTTTACATGTTAGAGAAGGTGGTTGGGACTATTTTTCTTGTGGTACTTGGAATGATGAAATGTTGGGAGTGTCCATGAAAGAAGTTAAGACATATTTGGGCGTATGGACAAAGTATTCATTGTTGGCGATGACACTTGAGCATCGTATTTTATCCGTTATTGCCGCCACTTTGTATTTGTGGAAAGGCGGGTAAGATGCCTAGCAACATGGATTATTTTCGACTTATAAGATTGCTAGGAGGAACCGCTTAACTTTGGCGCCATACTTATTCAATGTCTAAACGAGTCCATCACTCAAGGTAATAATAAGTTGGTTATGGGAAATTAGATTTGTAAACTTCTTATACAATCGGGACTACCTTCGTCGGAATGTAACTCGGAGGTATTTCAAAATGACTTTGACATTGATAACATCTCCCAAATGGTCACTATGTGCAAGAATATGGACATCCGACCAACCAAAATGGCTAGAGGAAGAGGTCAAGATTCCCCGATCCTAACGACTTCTTTGATGACACCGAGGCCGCAAAATTGGCGGAGGAAGGTGAACCGAGCAATCCGAGGGGTAATACTGGGTGCTCAACCACCTAGGAGGTATACCCAAGCCGAATTTGATGAGCTAAGGGATTTTCATGAGGCGAGGTATGAGGCTTTGGAGCAAAAGACCTCCAAAATGCAAAAGTCTATCGGCAAATTGAAGAAATTCATCAAAGACTTTATTCCGGATCTTGCTTCTCCTCGGATGAGGAATGATGTTTCCCACCCCTTTCCTTTCTAGCATTTTCGTTCATGTTGCTTTGTTTTTTTTTTTATGGACTTTTGTAAAACTCCTTTGGACTAATGAGATTTGCTTGTTTTCTTGAAAGGGTTAATATTACAAGTTGATAATGACTTGTGGGTGATCATGGTATTGATGGAGTATTTCATGGTAAAAATACTCTAACTTAGCATTGTTTGATGTTGGTATGAAGTACTTGATGGTAAAAGTGCTTTTTTAATGCTTTGATCATTATGCTTAGATGGATATGTTGGGACATTTGATATATCATACATGTATTGTTTAAGGCATGACTTGTATTACTTGATGGATGCTCTAATTTTTTGGCATTTGTAATGCCTTGATCCTTTTTGGCTTATATTATCTCAATTGGGTTGAACCCTTAAGAATCTCTTTGTTGAGCCTCTTTTTTGATGGACAAATGTTGCATACTTCTTGATGTATTTTGCATATGATCTTGTTGAGCTTTGAAATGAGGATGATTGATGATGATATGAAAATTCTTTGACTTGAAACATTTACAAGGGCTATATATTATCTCTTTTAATTTTCACGCCCACAAAGTGTTCGATGAAATGTTACGTGAAATTTTCAACTTCTACATGAGTCTCTTGCTTCCAAATGTCTTAAAATCTTTTTGAGATCATGTTCTTAGCTAACAAATGAGCTTATGGATTTCTTATGATACATTTCTCCAATTTTTCCTTGGATTTTTTTAAGTTGCTCAACGGTTGATAAACCGTCCCTTTGGTGCTAATCTTGTGATGTCATTATATGAGCTTTCTATCATCCTAACATTCTTTTGATGATTCCAAAGGTGGAGAAACAGAAATTGGCTCATTAGCTCAAAGAAGCTAATAAAAGCTTGTTATAAAAGCTATAAGCTATGGTTCATAAAAGCCATAAGTTGTGATTTATTTTTAGTCCAATTGTTGCTTGATGGACTTATATAATTGTTTAATGATGTTTTGTGACAGGGGAGCTTATAAGCTCTTGAACAAATTGTAAAAGCTAAAGCTTTTAGCTTATGGATAATTGCTTTTACATTATTCTTGATATGCTTGTTGATAGGGGAGCTTGTGCTTATTATTGAATATATTTACTCTCTACTTGGTTGCTTTTATAGTTTGTAAATTTTGGTTGCTTCCAAACGGTCAAAAGTTTTTTACCTAAAATCATATCTAAAATTGTTCTCCTATTTTATGTAAAAATTGTTTTGGTTTGTAATCATCAAAAAGGGGAGATTGTTTGATACATGTTTTTATCTTAATTTTGATGATTTTGCTTTTACACCAAAACGATATTTTTAAAGGTTGTCCAAATACTACTAAATGATTTAAAATGGTTTTTATATTCTCCAAGTATTTCTTCAAGTTTAGTTTTCGACAAAATTGGACAACACTTCAAATGATTTTATGTCTATAAGTTTTTTACTTCAAAACAAGGTTCCTAAATGTTGTCTAAATACTCTCATTGGTTTAAAATGTTTTTAATATATTTTCGGAGTATTTCTTGAATTTTATTTTCGATAAAAATTGGACAATATTTTTGTCTCGAGGTCGATCGATCGCCGTATAGGGCAACCCGTACACGAAGATGAATTTGGAAACAAAAAATGAGACGGAAAGGAAAATGGCCAGGTCGACCAGGGCGTCGGCCGATGGCGTCGACCGATCGACCCCGGTCGGCCGGTGGCGTCGGCCGTCGACCCTGTCGACCGGCCGACAGGGAGTTTAAGGTTGAAACAGAACTCCATGTTTTGATTTTTGGTCTTGGCCGACCGGTTGTAGGAATGTCGACCGGTCGAAGTGGACATCGACCGTCGCCTACTGTATTTTTCCCGTGTTACGTTTCAAACCTTATTTACGTGCGGCCGTCATCAGTGCTTGACAAAAAATATGACCGTTTGACAGACATATTTCCTTAAAATGTGGGATTGATTTCTAACACTATATTCTTGATTTTAATTGTATTTTTCTGTAGATTTTCAATCCCCAAGAGGAGTCTATGCTTGATCAACCATCTCCTATAAATAGAGGAAGTTTTGGAGCAACCTATACAACAATTGAGATACAACACAACAAGATACACTTCAAGCAAATATTTGTTCTTCATTGTTATTATTCTTGTTGTAAAATTTGCCTAGCCATTCACTTTCACATTCTTGAGGTCTAGGCTATTCTTGATTACACTTGCACTCTATTGTATTATCAATTATCGAGTTGTAATCTTGAATTTGTGGTTGTCATTCAAACACAAGATATCCTTGTGAGTGTTCTTGTGGTAAGAACACACTTGGGTGAACTAGGTGTTAGGTGTAAGAAGATTGTGGTAATCTTCTTGTTGAGGTGTTGAAGAGTGTGGTGCTCTTCAGGGGTGAAGATTGTGGTAATCTTCACAATGTGCCGTTGAAGATTGTGGTAATCTTCAAAGGGAGATTGTGGTAATCTCCAAAGGTGGTGTTGAAGAAGAGTGTGGTGCTCTTCAAGGTGTTGTAAGTTGAATTTGTATTAATTTTGGTAATTAATAAAATTCTTTTTCTTTTGAAATCCATCCCTGATATCTTTGGGGTGGTAGAGGATTAGGCCCTAGGTGGGTTGAACCTCTTTAAATCGACGTGTGTTGTTTACATTCCGCACCTTTATTATTGTCTTTGAGCATTCGGTTCGAAAAGAGGGTAAAATAGAAAAGATGGAGATAATCTATTCAACCCCCTCTAGATTATCGTAGCCGCTTGGACTTACAGACTCCATTTTAGATCACTTTGAAAATCTACTACAAGGTGGGTGAAAAATCTTTCAAAAAATAGACAAATAAATTTGATAAAATGCATGTAGTGCATGAAAATATTTTATTTACTATAATTATATCATGTGTATATTTTGATATGTATCAAGTTCAAAAAGTTTCACAAAAACGAGCATGATTTTGATTTCTTGCACAATATGGACATATGTGCATATATGTTTTAATTTCTTGTTCATCTCTAGATTTATGTGTTAATAAATGTGTTACATGCTCAAAATCATGTTCTATTCTTGATATATATTCTGGAAAATATGACCTTGTGCTCGAATTTGAACAAATATGTCATTTATGTAATTTTTGCAAAGTTGAGGACTAAACCTTAATTTCAAAAACTATCCAAGGATCAATCTGTAAATTTCGAAATTTTGGAGTGTATTAATTGTAAAATTTAATATTTTAAGTTAATAATAATAGTTTAAAGGTTTTGAGATAAGACAACCCATCATTGGAATTTTAGGGACTCAAATGTAGAAACTTGAAAGTTAAGGGCCAAAATTATAATTTTTGAAAATTGTTCATGGACCCCTCTGAAAATTTTGAAATATTGACTTTCTCGGACTGAAAAACTTATATTTTGAGAAATTTTAAAAGGTTAAAGTGGTTCGGGTTGAGATAAATCAACTTTTGAAACTTTAAGCACTAAAGCACAAAATTTCCGATCTCTAAGGACTAAAATGAAATTTTTAGAAAAGAAACGTCCCAGACGCCTGGAAAATTTTATAACCTAAATTTTATAATATTTTTAACTCATGGTTGAAGTTTCATAACAAATAAACACTAAATAAACCCTTAAAGGCAAAAACCAAAATGAAATTTTCGAAAAAGAAACGTCCCAAACACCTAGAAAATTTCAACCTAAATTGTATAACATTTTTAACTCATGGTTCAAGTTTCATAACAAATAAACACAAAATAAACCCTTAAAAAACTGAATTTTTGGACTAGAAATGAAATTTTTAAAATTAAGGGACTTAAGTCGACCCTATTTCAAAATTGTTTTTATCCCAACATCTTATTGATATACACGATATTTTAAAATTGGAATCACATCAAAAACCCTCCCGGTTTGTGAGATCCAAAATTTTTAAGTTCGGGACCAAAAATGATTTTTGACAAAGAAGGGACCAAACCGAAATTTTCTTAAAACTCGACCCAAAACCTTTGAAAAACTGAATTTTTTGAACAATTTAGATAATTTAGAAACTGACCTTATATTATTTTTTGAGGTCCGGACCATTGACTTATTCAATTTCAAACTCGATAAGTACTATTTTTCCCAAAATGGGTCTACTTATAAAAAAATTCTTTTATCAAGGACCCCAAGATAAATTCCACATGATCCTAAAATTGATGTAATTATACTTAAATTGTACTTCAACAATTTTCTTAAAAATCCCCGGACCTTACGCACTATGCGTGGCGACTTCCTCGTCATATGAAAAATTAAAAACTTAACTCATTGATATCTTATACTACTTTCATATGTACCGAGCATGTCTTTATTCGACCCCCTTATGAACTTCATGAATCTAATTGCACTAGTGTCAACTTGGTGCATCGAGCTCACAATCGTGAGTGGAACTAGTCGTGTTTTGGAACCGAAGCGGCGGGATCGCGATTTCTTACCGCCCCCACCGCCCTAATCCCACAATCGGGATGGAGTGTCCAAGGAAAGTGGGTCGTAGTATGGGTATAATCATGATTATGACACTCTCAGGTCTTGCAAGCCATAATTGTTGGAGTTGTCTCGCACGGGTAGTAATAAGGTAGATATGGCTATGTGTCAAACGTGCTTGGGGAGTCATAAGGTAGAAACAGGATGAATCGTTATCCGATCCACATGGTTCCAATGTTACTTGCTTGGGTTGACATCACACTCTATGTGCAACCATTATTTGCTTGGGTTGGTGTTACACTTTGTACGCAACCATTACTTGCTTGGGTTGGTGTTACACTCCATACACAAATCGCTACTTGAACAAATTGCAACGCATTCATAGTGTATTCGAATGATCATGAAATATTTTATCAAATTATATAAAATTGTATTATTTTGAATATCATGTTGCTTGTGAATTGTGTGTGAAGACGCATCATGAATCATGCATTCTTCATATAAATCTGTTTTTTCTACATCTATATAAGCCACACTTACACACGATCACCTATCCACTGAGAATTTTTGTCTCACCCCCACTTTTTTCAACGGCCAGCTGTTGATCCACCATATTATGAAGACGTCAACGAAGAAGACAAGCGACGGAGTAATTCCTAGACTTAGTCCGTTGATCCAGCCATAAAATTTGTTTATGTTATGTTAACGGACAATTTATTTCGTTGATGAAATAGAGGGGCGTAGGATCCCTTCGCTTAGACAATTGGTTTGTAATAGTATTTATGTTGCGACTATTAACTCTGTTTCCAAGAAGTTATGATAAACCATGTCTATTTGAGAATTAATATTACTCAAATACTTGGTGGATTATATTATTAGAATGGTGAACTGGCATAAGTTATCCGTTGTGTCACGATTCCACTTTTGGGGCGTGATAGAAATATTTGATAAGTCATTTCCTCGGATGATATATAACTTCAAGTCATTCAATGCTTTACAAATGTTGATTCTATTGATGACTTTGTTTTTTTTGGTAAATATTTTTAATTTTTTAATTTTTATTTTTCTTTACTTTTCTTTTACTCGTGAGTGTATTTAATATTTTCTTTTAAGATGTTATTGGAAAACTAGCATCAATGTATGATCCACAACACAAAGAAATTGATGGTTGACAAACAGTAATGATAGATATTGTCTTGGAGGATATTCGACAATTTGTCTTATATGATTCCGCTATGTAATATTTTTTAATATATCTTTATTGTCGTGGTAATATATTCTTGTGTACTCTTTGGGGTGATTATGCTGATGAGTTGATGAAGTATTTGGAAATCATTAAAGATGGTCCTATATATATAGGGAGGATCAAGTGAGACCATGTATCTAGATGAGACACAATGGACTAATCTCAACCATCCCCCACTATTAATCAATGAGTGTGATTTAATGGATAAAAATTATATTAAATTCATTATTTTAATCAACATTAGGGTAATAGGGTAAAATAACATAACAAGGTAGTTACAAAAATGGAATCAAATATCTTTCTCTCTCATGCATCTCTCAATCTCACGTGTCTCTCTCCCTCTCTCTCTCTCTCTCACGCCTCTCTCTCTCTCTCTTTCACACACACATACACACACAATTCCTCCATTAATGCAAATTTGAAGAACTTGAATCTCTTTTTCTACAATTCCTCCATTAACGCAAATTTGAAGAACTCGAACTGTGAAAAATAAAACAAGCAGTGAAGAAGATGTGATTTATGTTCCAAATGAAAAAACAACGAACATGTGAGTTCGAATCATGATGATGAATCATCGATCGTAGAAAAAACTCTATCAACAACATCAATGGTGTAGACATTGATGGAGAACTCAAACTAGCCATTAACATTAACTCTTAAAAAATCGTAATTTTCACGAATAAAACGATGCATAGATACTTATGTAATGATGTGTAGATACTTATGAAATGATGCATAGATTGTGAAGCCCCGATTTTTCCGAGCTATTAATTGATCCTTATTGTCGTCTATACTTTTGATCGACTATTTTACCGCGTCATTTTGACGGGTAATTATTAATAATATATACATTTTGTATTTTATTTTATTTTATTTTATTTAATTACGTGTGATCATGATCATCATTAATTCTATTCCTCATTTATGATCACTTGATTGATCATTATTACTATTTTTGTATTTATTAGTCACCTTAGAATTTTAAGAGACTATTTATTTTAGAGACTTTTACCTTATAGAATTAAGATTTTGATTTAGATTAAGTGATCATGAGACTTATAAGTGATCAAGGAAATCACTAATTATTTTGGAGATTGATATATTTCATCTATTATCATCAAATTTGGGACAAAAAAAAATATATGGAATTACCATATTGCCCTCATAGTGGACGGCCATGGTGGTATTTTTGGGGCAAAAATATCATCCAACTCTTGTACACCTACACCATATATTAGTCATCTTGTGTATAATTATATCATTAATTCAAACATTATACACATCATCTTATACACCAATTCTTTATTACTATTTTCCCCAACTTATTCTATTCTTCCCAACATTCTTCTTATTCCTCTCAACATTCCAATTTGACCCATACTTTGACTTGCATTTTGTCTCCATGCAAGAGACAAATTACAAGACACAATTTGAACAAAATTTTCTCCCCCTCTCTCTTCATGTGGACGGCCAAAATGGCCATTTTTGTGCCAAATTTCATTTCATTTTTCTTCAACACATTCTAACACTCAAAGCCTTTCTCCTCCTTCTCTCTAAAAACTCCCAACTTCTCTCTATTCATCCTTTCATTTTGTTCTTCTATACTTAGAAAAATTTTCAACATTTTCCTCCTATTCTTCACTAAAAATCGAACCATCATCATACAAGGTAAGAAATTTTAGCTTCAATCCATTTTTTCGATATCCCATTGTTCATCTCTTCCACCTTCTTAACTTATGTTTGAATTTGGTTTGGAGGTACATTTAGAAGAACTTGAAGGTTTGAACTTGACAACATTTTTGAAGAAGGACCTCAAGCTTGAAGAAGAAAATAGTAGAGGAAATTAGACTACAAGGTAAGAATTGAGTACTAGACCCCTTCTTTCTTACTCTTCCTATTTTTTTCAAATTTTAACACCCCTTTTTCATTTTTGAGAAATAGGGGCTGACCTTAGGAGATTTTGGAGTTGAGCCAAAATTTCCAATTTTTGAGCTTCAACTAGTCTCCAAACATCTAATACACAAGGTAAAGTGTAGTCCTTTTCATTTCCTTATTTCCTTCTTTTTCTCCTTAATTTTTCTCTCATTTTTCTAACTTCAAATTTTTGATATTTCTTGACTTAGGGGCTGACCTAAGAAGCCTCATCCAAAAATTGTGAAATTATCCTTTTATTTCACAATTTCCAAATTTAAGGTGGGTGGAAAAAATATTTTCCAACTTTTAGGTGTTTTGATTAAATGCATGTAGAAAATTTGATCATGAGCCTTGAGATATATATAATCTATGTATTGCATGTCAATTTTATATATCAAATCATGAAAATTCTCAAGAGTTGCTCAAAATTACTATTTATTGAATTTTAGGTGCATGCATGTACACTTTAATGTTTTAATTGGTGAATTCTTGTATGTATTGGACATGCATGTGTATGATCTTTAAAATATATGTTTTGGATGACTTATAACCTGGAAAAAGTCGAGCATAATTGATTAAATTTCAATTTTGGACTTAAAAATGCAAAAATGGAAAGTTGGTGGACTAAATTGCAAGAAAATAAAAGTTAAGGGACCCCTCTACAAATTTCGAATTTTGGGACTGTACTCAGGTTCAAAAATGACTTTTGGACATTTTAATAAAGTTTTAAGAGTTTTAAGATCAATAAAATCAACCTTTAAAAGCCCAAGGACTAGATTGTAAAATTTTGAAAGTTTAAGGGCTACTTTGCAATTTTTAAAAATGTACCAGACCTTAACTTTAAAATTTGGAATTTTTACTCTTAAGGTACTGGGAATTACATATTTTAAAAGTATTCCAAAAAAAATCCAAGTGTTTAGGGCTTGGAAAGTAATTTTACAAAAATTGAGGGACTAATGTGTAAAATATTAAACTTGAGGACCCAAATGAAATTTCCAGGACTTATGCAGCCCATGCACCTGGAAATACTAACTTAACTATAACTTAATTATATTTTGGACCCAAGGTTCAAATTTCATAACAATTAGACCCCTAAAAGCCTTAAAGGCAATTATTTCAAAATGGGATAAAAATAATATTTTCAAAAGTTAAAGGACTTACACATATTTGTTTTTAAAAACTGCTTTTGTCCCAATATCCTACTAACCTTAGTGACATTTTCCAACTGGAATCACATTAAAAGCCTTTCCGGTTTGTGAGTTCCGAATTTTTAAAACTTAAGGTCCGAATTGACAATTTTTACAAATTTGGGGCCAATGTGAGAATTTTATAAAAACTCGACCTCAAAACTTTAAAGACCTGAATCTCTAGACAATTTGGAGAATTTAGGAACTGACCTCTTAATTTTTCAAGGTCGGGATATTTATTTATTCAATTTTTAACCCCAAAAGTGTTGGTTTTTACGAAACGGGGCTAAATTACAATTTCTCTTTTATAAAGGACCTAACTCAAATTATTTTATCTTTTACTAAAATAGCCCTGGACTCTCTGAATTTGAGATTTAATTAAAGTATTTTACTTTTCTCAAAACCCTTGACTTATCGGATCAATTTGACCGATTAATACCCGATCGCGGAGCGACTTCCCCGCCTTGCGATTTTGAATCTATAACGGGACTTATGTTCCACCTAATCTTTCAAGATATCAAAGGTTGCTTATCCTTCCGATAATCATCTTCATCCAAATACTCCACCAACGCCATAATTGCCCCTCGCACTTTTCAAAAAAATTCTAAAACCGCTTCCCTAAATCAATAATACTCATTTGCCTGGTTGGTCGCTTTGTACTTGTAATTACTTTCTGCTGAGTCAACTTGGTGTGTCGAGCTCACGGTCGGAATGGATACGTCGGGGATGGAACCGGCAGCTCTCGCTATTCCACTCTTCCGCCCCCATCGCCCTAATCCCGCAACGAGGGACGGAGTTTGTCCAAGAGAAGCGGTCGTCGTAGTACCGAGGTATAATCCTCGATTATGGCGGTCCGAGCCTCGCCACTCCACATGGATTTTGTCTTTGCCTATGGAGCGATAAGGTGCCGGTCTTGGACCATACTTGTTGAGGGAGTTACAAGGAAGAACGAAGAATCGCTTGCCGATCCACACGATTCCGAGTTATCGGATTCCCGTTTTGGTTGGCGTTACATTTCCGCACGCAACCGCTACTGCTTTTGCATTGGTTGGCGCTACAAACCGTGACGCAACCATTAATTGCCTTGCATAGGATTGGCGTTACACTTCCGCACGCAATCCTACCTGTCTTCGGCTGAATCACATAGTGCATGTGTGACCATGAATCGCTTTTCTTGAATCGTATAAATATACTATTGTATTATTTTATCACGGCGCTATGAATCGTGTATGAATTCATGCATCATACTCACGCGTTTTCATATAATCGTTTTCTCACATTAACTATATTGCGCCACACACTCGCATTACACGTCACCCCATCCATCGAGATTTTTGTCTCATCCCCACCGTTTTCTAACCTTAGATGAGGATTTCGTTGGAGATCTTTGAACCGGCTCGGATTGAGACCTTGTACTACGCTTGTTGGATTTAATATTTCTTGTTGTTGATTGGACTTTTTCTTATGTTATCGCTCGGACTTTTGTATTTCGTTCCATTCGTTTTTGTGATTGAGGGTGTAGGACCCCTTGACTTTAAGTTGCTATTTTGTTGACTTTCGGGTTGTAATTTGGATGATGGATTGTAAACTTTAAGTGGTATCTTGTATCTGTTATTTATTTCCGCCGCTATTTAGACTCTATCTTATTGGGTTCTCGTTGATATTTGTCTAGACCGCTTGGTTATTGTATTTAAGTTGTGGATCGTCGTCGCGTCCCCGTTTGGGGCGTGACATAGATATTTATGAAACGATGCATATATCTATATGATATTACATATTTGATATTATGCAACAAAAATCAACTATATATGCATTGCATCGAAAACTATCTATGCAGGGGAAAAATATTATACGGTACATTATACCCAACTATGCAAGGCGTCATAAACTATGCAAAGAAAAATCAACTAAATATGCATTATCTAAAACTATCTCTCAAGTGTGAAATAACTTAATATGCAAGATATTATGTAACATCCCAAAACAAAATATGCAAGATATCTTATGGTCGTAAAAAATAGCGCAACAAAACAACTAAATATGCATTATTTAATAGCTAATTAAGCGATATAAGAACCCTAACTACACTAAAATAAAAATATTTGGAAAGAAAATCGCTCCTTGAATTACGCCACTAAATCCGAAAGTTTTAATCTCACCCCAAAAAATGATTTCTAAAAGTCAAACATACTTAAAACCCACTGGGACCACTAATTTGAATTACAAAATTACAACATTACCCTTAAAATCAGCGAAAATTAGGAAAAATTTAAAAAAAAAAAAAAAAACTGAATTACTCGCATCCCTTCATTTTTTAAGATCAATGGGTAAGATGAGTCCAAACTCGTCTCACCACCTAGGAGGGTGGTCTCATTTGAACCAAATCATATATATATAGGGAAGGATCAAGTTAGACCATGTCTCTCTAGGTGAGACACAATGGACTAATCTCAACCATCTCTCACTATTAATCAATGGGTGAGATTAAACACATAAACATAACATTAATGATTTATTTTAATCAACATAAGGGTAATATAGTAAAATAACAAAAAAACAAAACTTGATTACACATGGAATTGTATCTAATCACGCACGCATATTTTGTTTCTCTCTCACACTATCAATCATTCGAGAAATCACCATTATACAAATATGAGAAAATGCGGTTCATCTCCATAGCCATACCGCAAAAACGAAAGCACGTAAAAAATTAGTGTGAGAATATGACGTCAAATCCATAGGAAGAAGCTTCAACAATTATAGAATATTCTGTAATAGCAAACAATGAAGGATTAAGCTTTGATGGAGAACTCGAACCGGGTTTGTAAAATTCAAATCTTAAAATCAAAAAATGCAACGAAGAAGATGATGTTCGTATGCTTATAAATTCCCGCATCGGATATGGTGCAAAAATACATTGGGAACACTCGCATAAATTACTATAAGATGCAACAAAACTCAACTAAATATGCATTATCCAAAAAATATCAATGCAAACGTAAAAAACCTAATATGTAGTACAAGATATCCAACTATGCAAGACGTCATAAACTATGCAACAAAATCAACTAACAATGTATTATCTAGAAACTATCTATGCATTGTGGAATAACTAAATATGCGATGACATTATGTAACATCACATTTTTATAATTTCCAAAAGCAACATCCCATTTTCACAACTAAATATACATTATATTGAACCTATTTATGCGAAAGTAGTATAACTACATATGCAATACGTTATATTCAATTATGTCTTGTTTTCGTAAAACAAAGTGCCAACAAAATAACTAAATATGCATTATTTGATGTCTAATTATGCAATAGAAGAACCCTAACTATCTTTGTAAAATAAAATATTTGGAAAGAAAACAGTTTCCTTAAATTCCGCCACAAAATCCTGCAGTGTCAATTTCACCCATATAAACGGTTTCAAAAAGTAAAACTTACCGAAAAAATCCACTGGGACCACTACTTTGGATTACAAAATTACGTGCAATTACCCTTAAATCAATGGAAAAAATGGAAAACCAAAAAAAAAAGCTGAATTAATCACATCCCTTCATTTTTTAAGATCAATTGGTGAGATGTGTCCATATTGTCTCACCTAAAGAGGGTGGTCTCATTTGAACCAAATCATATATATATATATATATGTGTGTGTGTGTGTGTGTGTGTGTGTGTGACATTTGTTTTATACTGTTACATGTATATTTTTCTAATAGTTCTATTAATTCTATATTTCTATATCATGCATTTAGGGATGTCAACATCCTCGAACCATCCCCGTCAGAATCGAATAGAAAATGGAGAATCCCCACTAATTGGAGGATGGGAGCGGGGATGAGGATTCCCGACTTCTCAGAACCGGGGATGGGACATGGATGATATTTGTTAGATAGAAATTGTCCGTTCCATCATAATTCTCTCAACATGTATATTGTATTTATCTATCATTGATATTAATTTTATTTATAATTTTTATTTTATTAATTTTAAAAACTAAACCCAAAATTCTTTACAAATTTTACATGTTCTCATTCTTTATTTTACAAATTATAAATTTATGTTATCTCGTGTTTTAAAAAGTGATGGCAAAAGGTTTATAATTTCAAAAAAAAAAACTTAAAATACAAATATAATGAATATGGTTCTAAATCATACAATTAAATAATAAAAAACAAATTATTATGAATTACGAAAAATATCTCTTTAAATACAAAATAATATTTGGTTGTGTGAATATGAATTGTCTCAATTTGTAGAACATGTTTATTTATAAGAAATTAAAAGTTTGGAGAAAGTTTTAACTACCCAATGTTGGTTGTTTTTTAATACCCCGATCTTTGAATATTTATTAAATTGTATTTTCAATACAATTAATAGTACAATTATTTATAATTTTAATATTTTTTGGGGTTTAGAAATCTAAATAATTGTCAAATTATTAAAGGAATTAAACAATAACCATGTTTTATATTTAGCAACACAATTTTAAGGGATTAAATATTCAAAAAAACTATTTTATTTTTATATATACACATATATCAAATAATTATCAAATATACGAATTCATACTTAATTATAAATGTACAAATTTGAAACTTGAATATCAAAATACGGTGATAACTAGAAAAATAATTTGTATTAAAATTAAAAGTACATTAATATATAAGAAATAATTTTCTATATATAAAATACTACTATCAATATATTTTTATATTAAATAAATCTTAATTTTCTTCTTACTTGAATATATATAATATTGTGTATGGATATGATATATGTGATATATAAAATTTCGATACATATTTTGAGATATTTTCTTTAATCAAAATAAGTATTTTTAATTGAATTTAATCATTTTAAATATAAATATAATTATTAAAAAATATGCACAACTATATAAATCATAATTAGACAAATACATGAATATAAAACTGATGTATAATAGCCCGAATGCATAATTTTTAAAGCCCATTATAAATTATAAAATAATGAGTAAATATGTCTTATATTTTTATATTATTATATATTTATTTTATGTATGCAATATGTGTCTCAAATTGAAGATCATAAAAAATTGATTAATTTGACACATTAGTCATTATCGTGAAGCCCCGATTTTTCCGAGCATGTAATTGATCCTTTTTATCGACTATGTATTGATCGACTATTTTATTTCACGTCACTTTGACGGGTAATTATTAATAATATATATATATATTTTGTATTTTATTTCATTTTATTTAATTACTTATGATCATGATCATTTATTAATTCTATTTTGCATTTATGATCACTTGATTGATCATTATTACTATTATTGTAGTTATTAGTCACCTTAGAATTTTAAGAGACTATTTATTTTAGAGACTTTTACCTTATAGAATTAAGAATTTGATTTAGTATAAGTGATCATGAGACTTATAAGTGATCAAGGAAATCACTAATTAATTTGGAGATTGATATTATTCATCCATTATCATCAAATTTGGGACAAAACAAATATATGGAATTACCAATTTGCCCTAGGTGGACGGCCATGATGAGATTTTTGGAGTAGAAATACCATCCAACTCTTGTACACTTACACCTTATATTAGTCATCTTGTGTATAATTACACCATTAATTCAAACATTATACACATTATCTTATACCTCAATTTTATATCATTAAATTCCCCAACATATTCTATTCTTCCCAACATTCTTCTTATTCCTCTCAACATTCCAATTTGACCCATACCTTTGACTACCAAATTGTCTCCATGCAAGAGACAAATTGGAAGACTTGGCACAAAACAAAAATTCTCTCCTCTCCCTCTCACCTTGTACACGGCCAACATGACAAAAAATGGGAAAATTTGTTCATTTCATCCAACACATTTTAATCTTCTAACTAATTCTCCTCCTTCTCTCTAATCTCTCTCTAAAAATCATTCACATCTTCAAATCTTCAAACACCAACTCTTCACATCTTCAAACCTTCAAACATAAGTTCTTCATATCTTCAAGTACCACTTCTTCACATCTTCAAAAATTCAAACACAAGTTCTTCACATCTTCAAGCCTACCTTCATACCTTCAAGAACATCTTGTTCCTATCATCAAACACTCTTTCTTTCTCCAAACATCTCAACCAAAACAAACAATCTTCCTACTCAAAACCAAAAATTCGAACCCCCCTATCTCAAGGTAAGAAATTTCACTACTCAATTCAACTTAAAATCTTACTACTCATCACCTTCTCTTTTTAATTTAAGTTTGAATTTTGGATTTTGAGGTACTTAGAAGACCACTTGAAGACATGCATGCATGGTGGTGAAATTAGAAGACTTGAAGAATAATTAGTAGAGAAATTTGGACTACAAGGTAAGAATTGGACACTAGAACCCTTTTTTCTTCTTCCTTCTATTTTGTTCAAATTTTAACACCCCTTTTTCATTTTTGAAAAATAGGGCTGGCCTTAGGTGATTTTGGAGTTGAACCAAATTTTTCTCCTTAATTTTTCTCTCATTTTTCTAACTCCAAAATTTTGATATTTCTTGACTTAGGGGCTGACCTAAGTGACCTCATCAAAGTTGTGAAATTTATTATTTTATTTCACAATTTTCCAATTTTAAGGTGGGTGGAAAAATTCTTTCAACTTCTAGGTGTTTTTGTTAAGATGCATGTAGAGTTTTGATCATGAGCACTTGAGATATATAATTTATGTATTGCATGTCAATTTTATGTATCAAGTTATGAAATTAGTGTGAAAAATTCTATTTATTGAAATTTAGGTGCATGCATGTACAATTTAATGTTCTATTTGATGAATTCTTGTATGATTTGGACATGCATGTGTATGATCTTTGAAATCCATATTTTTGATGACTTATAACCTGGACAAGCCGAGCATAATGGATTAAATTTCAATTTTAGACTTAAAAATGCAAAAATTGAAAGTTGGTGGACTAAATTGCAAGAAAATAAAATTTAAAGGACCCCTCTGCAAATTTCGAGTTTTGGGACTGTACTCAGGTTCAAAAATGAATTTTGGACATTTTAATAAAGTTTTAAGAGTTTTAAGATAAATAAAATCAACCTTTAAAAGCCCAAGGACTAGATTGTAAAATTTTAGAAGTTTGAGGGCTACCTTGCAATTTTTGAAACTCAGTGCCAGACCTTAATTTTAAAATTTGAAATTTTCACTCTTAAGGGACTGGAAATAACATATTTTAAATGTATTCCAAAAATCCAAGTGTTTAGAGCTTGGAAAGTGACAGTCTTGGACCATCTTGCTCGGGAGTTACAAGGAAGAACGAAGGAATCGTTGTCTCATCCACATGATTCCTGAGTTATCGGACCCGTTTGGTTGGCGCTACAAATCCGTGCACGCAACCGCTACTTCTATTGCATTGGTTGGCGCTACAAATCCGTGACGCAACCATTATGGTCTTGCATAGGATTGGCGTTACATTAAAATGCACGCAATGCTACTGTCTTGCTTCAATCACGTAGTGCTTGTGTGACCACGAATCGTTTTCTTAAACTGTATAAGTATATTACTTAAATATTTTATCATGACGCTTGTGGATCGTGTGTGAGTTCATGCATCATATCTCACGCGTTTTCATACAATTGTTTTCTCGCATCAACTATATATCGCCACACTTGCACACGATCACCCCATCCATCGAGATTTTTGTCTCATCCCTCCTCGTTTTCTAAACCTTTAGATGGGGACTATGTTGAAGATGTCGAACCACCCGCAGATTGATGACCCGCCCCCGCCTGTCGATCTTGCACCTTTTTCTTGATGATTGTTCTTATTTCATGTATTTTTACCGATGTTGGACTTAGTTTATCCTGCTACTCTTTTCTCTCTTTGATCGTAATTTAAGGGCGTAGGACCCTTTGACGTTTAAGATTTGGACATTGTACTTTACCTTATGTTTTAGTTTTGGCCTTAAACTTATTCAGTTATTATGTCGGATGTATTTAGATATTGATTGGACCTTAAGATGTAATTTGTACTTATGTTTATTTTATTTCCGCTTTAGACTCTGTTTCACTTGGGATTGTTGTATCATTTGTCTAGACTATTTGGTTTATTTCTATTTAAGTGGTAGATCGTCGCGTCCCCGTGCCTGGGCGTGACAATTATACATAAAAACATGGATCAAAAATAAAAAATTTATTAATTGTTTTTTTAAAAAAAAAAAAAAAGATAAATACAATAATCAATGTAGTACATACATATTTGGACAATTAATTTTAAATTATTTTTTGTATCATTTTAAAAAGTGATTATTTAAAGAAAGTTGACTACCAAAAATATGAAATACCAAATATTTTCATGAACTACTATTTATAGCACAAAAAGATGGGCGAAAAAATCTTCCCATACTATTTGCAGAAGTGGTTGTTATTATATATATATATATATATATTCTTCAAATGTGTCGAGCAAAAACATTTAGAAGGAAGGTTTGTGTATCAAATACTTTTTACGTGCCAATCAGTGAGGATGTGGAAGAATTTATAGGATTTTGTAACATGTAAGTATACATATTCTTTTATATTTATTTGAAATATATAATTTCATTATTGCCTCTATTGTTTGTGTTTTAGTTCGATGATATTAATTGAATATGGTTTTAGTATAATTGTCATGGGGAATGCTCAAACTCCATTACGAATTTTGAAGATCTCGACAAATCCAGGGTTATTTACAGGACTATTGAACAATTTGGAAAATGGAGAGGTTAGTATATTCTTATTCAAGTACACGATTATTTAATTTTTTAAGTCTTATATAGATTTAACTCTTACTTGATATTTTGACAGGTTGAGTTATCGGTACCCGCAAAAATTGTTGTTATAGAGAATTGATTGAATTAGTATTATAGTTAAACCTCTATAAATTAATAACATTGGGACTCGAATATTCATTAATTTAGCGAGATATTAAATTAGATAATTATTAATTTTACTTGTTGTTCCCAAGTCGGGACCGACCAAGGTATTATTTAAACGAGGTTATTAATTAATCGAGTATGATATTATCGAGGTTATATTGTACTTTGCTTGCAAAAATTATCGCATAAAAATGACCCCCGCTTACGGAGAATTATGTTGTGCTAAGTGTGGATTGCATGACACAATTTGGTATTTAAGGTTTGTTTGTTTTTTTATATATATTATTTATTTGGGCTTTTTTATGGTTTTAGTATATGACCAAAAAAAAAAAAAAAATTCATTCATAAAGTTATATCTTATATTTTTAGGTACAAACTTCAAGTTCGTGTGGTGGACCACATTGAAAATGCGGTATTTTTGGTATGGGATAAAGATTGCATAACTTTGATTGACAAAATAGCCTTCGAATTGAAATCCACCGTCAAAGAAGAGGTAATATATTTTTATAAATCTTTTTTACTTTTCATAAGAATAACTATAATTTTTTTACTTTAAAATTATTAATTATTTTAGTCAATTCAGATGGTTCCAAATGAAACTCTTGATTTGGTGGATCGAAAGCTTCTTTTCAAGGTCCAAGTTGTAGGTCCCAAGGGGTGTGAGTGTAAGGTTTAGAAGGGGGGGTTGAATAAACCTTACCAACTTTTCGATTTAGTCCTTTTAAATAAGTTCAGAGTTAATTCTTCACAGCTAAGTCCTTGATGGACAACTAAGTTAGTTAACCAGCAGAGTTAGCCACTCAACAGGACTCGGCGAGATGTTGATAGAATAACTCAGTTGCTTAGTCTAAAGTTAACTCGACTGTGATATGTTTTTCAGCGGAAGACTTAACACCCTTGAATTTGGTTTACATTGTTTTAACACTTGGTTTTAGCACTTTGTTAATTATCAGTTGGATAGCAAATTTATCGTGAGATATAAAATAATATGCGAGAATTGAAGTCTTTGAAATGTAAATGACACAATAAATGTTATAGAGGTTCGAAGATGGGGTAATTCTTCTAATCCTCTCTTCTCCAACTCCTGGAGGAATCCACTAAGTATTGATCAGAGTACAAAGTGGTTATCAGTCCAGATGCAAGTCTTGATCACACAAATGACTTGATCCTTTGGGACTCGATCCGAGATGCCTTGTCACGCACTCGGCTTCTCGTGCGACTCGACTTCTTCACAGGGCGGTGTCTTTGCTACTACTACACTCACTTGCTCAAGCTTCTTGGATTTGATCACGAAGCCCTCCAAGAACTTAAGACCGATTCGACCTTGAATCTTTCTACAATCCTCTGTGGAATGTAGACCCCTTTGATTCTTCAAATGTTTCCTCTTCAACTGATTGAAGTCGTCTTTCCTTCACAGGTAAGTGTTGGATTGATTTCCTTCGAAGTTCTGGCTTGAGGATTAAGCTTGAATGATTTGAGAATTTTTCTCGTTACGATTTGAATAATGGCTTGAAAGCTTGTGTTTCCGTATGCAAGGTAACCTTTTCTCAAATTGATTCTCGGCCTTTTATAGTGTTCTTTTGAAAATCGCGCTTGAAGAGATAGGCTAATTTTCAAAAGACACTTGTGGTCGTTGGCTTGTCTTGTTGCATCCTTGAAATTGACATTTCCTCGTATTGAATGAACCTTCACTTTTGAGTTACGATCTGATGGGCGATGCTTCCCATTGGTTTATTCCTTTTGCACGCTTCGGGGGATCGAGCACTTTAAGAAAGGCAAGATGGAAGTATTACTTGTTTAAGTAAATTTCTTGACTTAAATGCAACGGATCCTTTTCGATTGTCTTGACTTGACATGCTTCCTTAACTTCCCCGGATGACTTGAGTCGGCTCCCAATCATTGGATGACTCATCCGTCACTTCAACTTGAGACTTGGCTATCTTGACTTGACCGACACTTCACACGATTGCATCTCAAAATGATACTTCTCGAAATCGAGTTCATGTCTTCTCCTCCTTGCCATACTCAAATGCCTCACAAATGAGTCTTCATTCTAGTCTCCAGTTGACTTTGCATATTTAGGCATAGGCGACTTAACTCACTCGAATGCCCTATCTATTACAATGCAAATTACAAAGAAAATGGGGTGCCAACCTTCTAGTCTAAGTTTTACATGGCATTCATCAAAATCTAAAAATAAATTTCTCAACACAAGTTAAATTTGTTCAGTGGATTTTATAAATCCATTTTTAATGTGATCAAATTAATGGATATAGTGCATTGGTTGACAAATATTATAATTTTTCACCGAGTCGGCAATCGATGTTTTTTCGAATTTGAAAAATGCATATTTTGCAATGAAGATAATGTATAATTTTTCTTTTATTTGATTTTGTTTTTTGTTTTTTAGTATTATTATATAAATCTAATTTGATATAATCTTAATTGTTATAAGATCAATTTTCGGAAGATGATGTGACTACTCCTTTAAAAAACAATGAGTACACATCTATTTCCGCATTTAAACGATTCATAATTCAGGATTGAAGAGACGCCTAATAGTTGAGCTCTTATCTACTTGGGAAGGAAAATAAGTTTACTCTTGAAGTGAAGCAAGAGGAGTAAATCTGTTTGCTTTGAGAGTGTTTTTCATTATACTTTATGGTTTCATGTTTTGGATTATAAATTGAGTTTGTTTCTTATCTTTCAATTTATTGCAATATGGATATTTTTAAACTTTATCTAAGTTTTATCGTCCATATTATATCGGTGGAAGTTTAATTGTTCATTTGAATTTCATTATATTTTCATCTTATGATTATATGTTCGTGTTGATTATATGATTTTATCTACTTACGAATCAACACATTACTTCAATTCTAGAATTAAATTTCCCATCATCATCGATTCTACACACTCACGATGTAATGTCAAGATGTTAGGATAAGTGTCTACTTTTAGTATAACTTAAAACTATTTAATGAAAAATAACACAATTTAACATATCATATTTTTTTTGAATGGATAATATATCAGATTTTTTTGTCATTCAATTTAATCAGTAAATTTCTATTAATTTATAATTTCAAATTGTTGCATATCATGTTTATTTGGCTTTACAATTAAGCAGTTTATTGAATTTAATCTACTAAAATAACTAAGTTATTAAAATTACCTTTGATTGATATATAATCCATGCATCGCGCAGGTGGACTGCTAGTTAACATCAAATATTAAAATATTATATTGGGAATGTATATGTGAATTGTGTCATCTACGGTATACCTCACAATTGAGATGGGTTAGGTAATATTTCTTGCGGCACAAAACCCAACAAGTCTATTTTTGGTTGGGCCTTTTGGATCTATCGGGTTTCGCGCCATTGGTCGGACCAAATTAGGCACGGCTCTTTTCGTGTCGCTAAAGATAAAGGCAATCGTAGTCCTATATGCGGATTGGTCGGGCCAATTTGGTGCTCTATCCCAATCTGTGTATTAAGAATCAAGAGATTGTGTATAGTTTGTGTTACACAACATTTTTATTTGTGAAAAACTATACGAAAGCAAAAAAATAATAATAATAATAAAGGAACTATAAGAAAACATTGAAATTAGTGTATTCTTCAACTGAAGGAAGAGAGCCCAAGCTGAGCTAGACGTCAAATTCTCCTAGGCACTTTAGATGCCCTAATGAGTTGATGTTGTTGAATTTGGCTTTTGCAAACTTATTTCCTTCTCTCCATACATGAGAGAAGAGAAGTTCAAGATTAATTATCATAATTATAATCTTGGTAAGAGTATGCTGAATTTTCCAGTTGCTATAACCAGACTTGGTGATAATATTGAAAAAGATGATATAATATGTCTCCACATTAGGTGAATCCAGTAGAAAAAGTGATGTCAAACATTGTCCAAGAGCTAAAACTCCAATTGTGAAATTATTTGAGCAATGAAAAGCTAAACCATAGCAAATCCACAAATTATTGCCATCATAATCCTAAAGATCACATCCCAAGCTAGCTTGGTTAACTAATCATCTAGTTGAGCTTGGTTAACTAATCATCTAGTAGAAATGCATCCATACTTTTTTGTACTTGATCACCATGAAGAAATAAATTAGACACATATTTAGCATGACAAGAATAACACTAATATTTAGAAGTCAAAGAGATCCATATACCTTGGAGTTTATGATCAACTGACAATATATTCTTTAGTAATCTCCAAAGAAAAGTAGCTAAGAGGGGTGGAACATTCATTCTAAATCTTAGAGAAAATGGGGGGAAGAAGGTAGAAAATTCCCTTCTAGAGCTGTTAATTTCGGCCCGGTCCTACCAGCCCGGTATTTTATCGGGCTGGGCTTTAATATCCTAAGCCAAAAAAATGTCGGGCCTCAAAAGCCCGGTCCAGGTGGCCCGGTCGCCTCGACTCTTTTAGTGCATTTTCATTGGTCGGTGCAATTAATACCGGGCTCCCCAAATTGGTGGCCCGTCATTGTTTGGCTTGGCTCGATTTTTTTCAAAAGCCCGATCCGCCCACTGAGAGGCTTTTGACAGCTCTACCCCCTTCCTAATTCGTATTATCTGGTTCGTGCCTGAAGCGCAAGTAGAAACTTGACATATGGCCTAACGCTTTTTTGTTTTCGAACTGATGAATATGAATAATTTTACTTGTAATCTTTTTCATATCATTAACTTTTCTAGATATTCTTCATTCATTCGAAATTTTCACATATTCATTTCTCCAAGAAAAAAAAATTTGATTCCCAGCAAAATAATTTTGGGGACAGGTTTAATGAAATGCAATTTGTGGTTATAAAAGAAAAAGATCTGGTGGCGTTTTATTCTTACTTCCACAGTGAATAATTGTAGCTCTGTATATCATCTCTCCTACCAGAGAATATCGAATCATCAAATCTTAACCCTACATCCTCAATCCCCAACTTCTATCTTAAATCTAGCCGTCCAATCTCACACTACATAAGAAAACCACTCTCGCTCTCTCTCTTCCTCCAGTCCGCATTCGGCTGGTTTCCCACAAACAAACCCTAAACCCTCAATCTTTCACACAGATACACAGCAAGCGCTCCTCATACGAACCTCCTTTGTATAGATAGATATAAATGGATTCAGATCAGGGAAGTTATTTATTGGAGGGATTTCATGGGAGACAGATGAGGAGAAGCTGAAGGAGTATTTTCAAGGCTATGGAGAAGTATTGCAGGCTGTGGTCATGAGAGATAAAATAACGGGAAAGCCCAGAGGCTTTGGATTTGTTGTATTCGCTGATCCAGATGTTCTTGATAGGGTTCTTCAGGATAGACATGTTATTGATGGCCGAACGGTAAGATTAGTATGAATAACTGAATAAGGGATCTCTTATCTTTTCCGTCTTGCTCTCCTTTTTTTCCCCTTATTTTTTGGAAATTATATTTGTTGGGTACTCGAGTTTCTGTGTGTTCATTTTTGCATCTAGCTGTGTCAAAACCTTTTCTTTTATTGCCTATGTCTACAGTTCGTTTATACTGTCACGTTTCTCGATGATTGGGGCTTATGGGATTGCGTTATTTTGTTTTCACTCGTTTTTGCATCTGGATATTTGTTATTTTCTGTATCAAGCTAGTTTTAATGTAATGTGCTCCTTAGCTTATAATTACGCTTTTCTATTTTGTTCTAGCATTTCCATATCTAATGTATTTTTATTTGATACTCTCACGTGTATTCATCATTGATTATTTCGTTTCATGTACTCTAGTTAAAAATATTTTCTTTTTGACTGATGGATTGTTTTTGTTTTCTTTGGTTTCTCTTTAATTTTTGATTGAATTTTATTGTATCAGTTCTCTCGTTTTTTATTGTTCTGCTAATCGGGAGTTCAGTATTTTTTTCTTTTTGTGCAACTTTCCTGTATATCTCCTATTTTATTAGCTTACAGGTAGTCAGTATAGTATGATAATGGGTTTTTGTGATTTTGGAATTATTTTACTCATCTCTATTTTTTCGCAGTTGGTGTTTTTCTTGACAGTTTCTTGTTTTATAACTCCTAACATAGAATTATATGTTGTGCGATTAGATGGGCTTTAGGCCTTGTTGAGTTGGTGATCTTTTGTTTGACGTTTGCTTTTTCTTAATAGCTGTTCCTTCCCTAGGATAGTATCCTGTCTGTTAATCATAGTAATCTTACATTTTGGCTTATTGGGTTTTCTAATTTGATCAGAGTTCTGTTGCAACTTTTGTGTTATATTAATCTATTCCTAATAAGTTATGCGACCACATCAAGACTTTTCATGCAAACAGTTATTATATTTCTGATGTGCTTATCTTGTTTATTTTCTGGATTTCCTTGATTATTGGTGGACATATGTTATCATCGTCAGTAAGTTAACGTTGATGTGTACTTGTGTACTTATGTATGTATGTGTGCATTGGGTATTTATACATTGCTTTCGCCAATACTGATAGGTTAGTTTGATTGTGTATGGTTGTGCCATTTTACCTGGAAATTGAAGCTTTTCTTTTGAATAGTGGCCTTTGTGTGTGTGTGTGTGTGCTGGCCAATTCACTGCACTATCCGTATCAACATATGCTTCACATTAATCTATTGTTTCATGAGAATTAGGAATGTCCTATCTCTGTTAAATTTATATTTAGCTCAGTAGATTCTTTGGTTTTGTTGACTAATAGTATTTGGCGTTTAATTATGTCTGCTGTCATATGGACTGGACAATAAAATGACAATATATAGCCAGGTATTATTTTGCTTGGTAATTATTACATTTGTGATTTCTGTTTCATGTTGGGGCATTGACAATGTTTTGAAGATACATAAAAAACTCATAATTATATTTGTGATGTCAGCTTCAAAGAAATGGGTGTATAATTTGACATCTCAGTAGTGGATTATTACTAGAGTGGTAGCCTAGGTGATTATAATACGGGTTTGAAGCATGGATCAATCACTTGCAGATCAGTTTTTCTGACGTGAGCTTGAACGAATAAGGCACCATTGATATGTAGCTGCTCTGTTTGATTTATACAATTGTTAATAACTGTTTGCTGGGGTTACATTTTGTAGTGTATGCCTGTGAGCCTTCATGTCTGCATATTTTGCATTAGTCTGTAAAAATACCTCCAAATGTAATCCTTTTATAATATGTTAATAATGATCACAATTTTCTGCATACTCACTGTGTTTTTCAAATTTCCCAAATAGGTTGAGGCTAAAAGAGCTTTATCAAGAGAGGAACAACAGGTTTCAAAAGTTGGAAACTCCGGTGGTGCACGAAACTTTGGAGGTGGTGGAGGTACCAGAACCAAGAAAATATTTGTTGGGGTTTGCCCCCAACTTTGAGTGAGGATGGTTTTCGTCAGTATTTTGAAGCTTATGGCATGGTAACTGACGTGGTAATAATGTATGATCAGCAGACCAACCGTCCTCGTGGATTCGGGTTCATTTCATTTGATTCCGAGGATGCAGTGGACAGGGTTTTACACAAGACGTTCCATGATTTAAATGGTAAGCAAGTGGAAGTGAAACGTGCTCTTCCTAAAGATGCTAATTCTGGTGGGGGTGGGCGATCTATGGGTGGTGGGGCTGGGGGTGGCAGTGGAGG